>CANXME010000414.1:0-101799 GCA_948144175.1 Closterium sp. NIES-65
CGCACACGCTAGGCCCTTGTTCTTGCCATTTTGCACATACTAGGCCCTTGTTCTTTTTATTTTGCACACCCTAGGCCCTTGTTCTTGCTATTTCACGAACGCTAGGCCCTTGTTCTTGATTTTTTGCACATGCTAGGCCCTTGCTCTTGCTATTTTGCACTCGCTAGGCCCTTGTTCCTTTAATTTTGCACACGCTAGGCCCTTGTTCTTGCAATTGTGCACACGCTAGGCCGTTGTTCTTTTATTTGCACACGCTAGGGCCGTTGTTCTTCATATTTTGCACACGCTAGGCCCTTGTTGTTGCTATTTTGTACACGCTATGCTCTTGTTCTTTTTATTTTGCACACGCTAGGCCCTTGTTCTTGCAATTAAGCACACGCCAGACCCTTGTTCTTGCAATTTTGCACACGCTAGGCCCTTGTTCTTTTTATTTTGCACACGCTAGGCCCTTGTTCTTTTTATTTTGCACACGCTAGGCCCTTGTTCTTGCTATTTTGCGATTGCTAGGCCCTTTTTCTTGATTTTTTGCACACACTAGACCCTTGCTCTTGCAATTTTGCAATCGCTAGGCCCTTGTTCTTGCAATTCTGCACACTCTAGGCCCTTGTTCTTGCTATTTTGCACACGCTAGGCCCTTGTTCTTTTTATTTTGCACACGCTAGGCCCTTGTTCTTTTTATTTTGCACACGCTAGGCTCTTGCTCTTGCTTTTTTGAACACGCTATGCCCTTGTTCTTTTTATTTTGCACACGCTAGGCCCTTGTTCTTTTATTTTGCACACGCTAGGCCCTTGTTCTTGCTATTTTGCACACGCTAGGCCTGTGTTCTTTTTATTTTGCACACGCTAGGCCCTTGTTCTTTTTTTTTTGCACACGCTAGGCCCTTGTTCTTTTTATTTTGCACACGCTAGGCCCTTGTTCTTCTTATTTTGCACACGCTAGGCCCTTGTTGTTGCTATTTTGTACACGCTATGCTCTTGTTCTTTTTATTTTGCACACGCTAGGCCCTTGTTCTTGCAATTTTGCACACGCTAGACCCTTGATCTTGCAATTTTGCACACGCTAGGCCCTTGTTCTTGCTATTTTTGCGAATGCTAGGCCCTTTTTCTTGATTTTTTTGCACACACTAGACCCTTGCTCTTGCAATTTTGCAATCGCTAGGCCCTTGTTCTTGCAATTCTGCACACTCTAGGCCCTTGTTCTTGCTATTTTGCACACGCTAGGCCCTTGTTCTTTTTTTTTTTGCACACGCTAGGCCCTTGTTCTTTTTATTTTGCACACGCTAGGCCCTTGTTCTTGCTTTTTTGAACACGCTATGCCCTTGTTCTTTTTAATTTGCACACGCTAGGCCCTTGTTCTTGCTATTTTTGCACACGCTAGGCCTGTGTTCTTTTTTTTTTGCACATGCTAGGCCCTTGTTCTTTTTATTTTGCACACACTAGGCCCTTGTTCTTTTTATTTTGCATATGCTAGGCCCTTGTTCTTGCTATTTTGCACACGCTATGCCCTTGTTCTTTTTATTTTGCACACGCTAGGCCCTTGTTCTTGCAATTTTGCACTCGCTAGACCCTTGTTCTTGATATTTTGCACACGCTAGGCCCTGGTTCTTGCCATTTTGCACATACTAGGCCCTTGTTCTTGCAATTTTGCACAAGCTAGGCCCTTGTTCTTGCTATTTCGCGAATGCTAGGCCCTTGTTCTTGATTGTTTGCACACGCTAGGCCCTTGCTCTTGCTATTTTGCACTCGCGAGGCCCTTGTTCTTGCAATTTTGCATATGCTAGGCCGTTGCTCTTTTTATTTTGCACACGCTACGCCCTTGTTTTTTTTATTTTGCACATGCTAGGCCCTTGTTCTTGCTATTTTGCAAACGCTATGCCCTTTTTCTTTTTATTTTGCACACGCTAGGCCTTGTTCTTGCAATTTTGCACATGCTAGACCCTTGTTCTTGCAATTTTGCACATGCTATGCCCTTGTTCTTGCTATTTTGCGAACGCTAGGCCCTTGTTCTTTTTTTTTTGCACACGCTAGGCCCTTGTTCTTGCTATTTTGAACTCGTTAGGCCCTTGTTCTTGCAATTTTGCACACGCTAGGCCCTTGTTCTTGCTATTTTGCACACGCTAGGCCCTTGTTCTTGCAATTTTGCACACGCTAGGCCCTTTTTCTTGCAAGTTTGCACATGCTATGCCCTTGTTCTTGCAATTTTATACACGCTAGGCCCTTCTTCTTGCAATTTTGCATACGCTAGGCTCTTGTTCTTGCTATTTTGCACACGCTAGGCCCTTGTTCTTGCTATTTTTAACACGCTAGGCCCTTGTTCTTGCTATTATGCATACGCTAGGCCCTTGTTTTTGCTATTTTGCACACGCTAGTCCCTTGTTATAGCTATTTAGCACACGCTAGGCCCTTGTTCTTGCTATTTTGCATACGCTAGGCCCTTGTTCTTGCTATTTTGCACACGCTAGGCCCTTGTTCTTTTTATTTTGCACACGCTAGGCCCTTGTTCTTTTTATTTTGCACACGCTATGCCCTTGTTCTTTTTATTTTGCACAAGATAGGCCCTTGTTCTTGCTATTTTGCACACGCTATGCCCTTGTTGTTTTTATTTTGCACACGCTAGGCCATTGTTCTTGCAATTTTGCACTCGCTTGACCCTTGTTCTTGCTATTTCGCACACGCTAGGCCCTTGTTCTTGCCATTTTGCACATACTAGGCCCTTGTTCTTTTTATTTTGCACACCCTAGGCCCTTGTTCTTGCTATTTCACGAACGCTAGGCCCTTGTTCTTGATTTTTTGCACATGCTAGGCCCTTGCTCTTGCTATTTTGCACTCGCTAGGCCCTTGTTCCTTTAATTTTGCACACGCTAGGCCCTTGTTCTTGCAATTGTGCACACGCTAGGCCGTTGTTCTTTTTATTTTGCACACGCTAGGCCGTTGTTCTTCATATTTTGCACACGCTAGGCCCTTGTTGTTGCTATTTTGTACACGCTATGCTCTTGTTCTTTTTATTTTGCACACGCTAGGCCCTTGTTCTTGCAATTAAGCACACGCCAGACCCTTGTTCTTGCAATTTTGCACACGCTAGGCCCTTGTTCTTTTTATTTTGCACACGCTAGGCCCTTGTTCTTTTTATTTTGCACACGCTAGGCCCTTGTTCTTGCTATTTTGCGATTGCTAGGCCCTTTTTCTTGATTTTTTGCACACACTAGACCCTTGCTCTTGCAATTTTGCAATCGCTAGGCCCTTGTTCTTGCAATTCTGCACACTCTAGGCCCTTGTTCTTGCTATTTTGCACACGCTAGGCCCTTGTTCTTTTTATTTTGCACACGCTAGGCCCTTGTTCTTTTTATTTTGCACACGCTAGGCTCTTGCTCTTGCTTTTTTGAACACGCTATGCCCTTGTTCTTTTTATTTTGCACACGCTAGGCCCTTGTTCATTTTATTTTGCACACGCTAGGCCCTTGTTCTTGCTATTTTGCACACGCTAGGCCTGTGTTCTTTTTATTTTGCACACGCTAGGCCCTTGTTCTTTTTTTTTTGCACACGCTAGGCCCTTGTTCTTTTTATTTTGCACACGCTAGGCCCTTGTTCTTCTTATTTTGCACACGCTAGGCCCTTGTTGTTGCTATTTTGTACACGCTATGCTCTTGTTCTTTTTATTTTGCACACGCTAGGCCCTTGTTCTTGCAATTTTGCACACGCTAGACCCTTGATCTTGCAATTTTGCACACGCTAGGCCCTTGTTCTTGCTATTTTGCGAATGCTAGGCCCTTTTTCTTGATTTTTTGCACACACTAGACCCTTGCTCTTGCAATTTTGCAATCGCTAGGCCCTTGTTCTTGCAATTCTGCACACTCTAGGCCCTTGTTCTTGCTATTTTGCACACGCTAGGCCCTTGTTCTTTTTTTTTTGCACACGCTAGGCCCTTGTTCTTTTTATTTTGCACACGCTAGGCCCTTGTTCTTGCTTTTTTGAACACGCTATGCCCTTGTTCTTTTTAATTTGCACACGCTAGGCCCTTGTTCTTGCTATTTTGCACACGCTAGGCCTGTGTTCTTTTTTTTTTTGCACACGCTAGGCCCTTGTTCTTTTTATTTTGCACACACTAGGCCCTTGTTCTTTTTATTTTGCATATGCTAGGCCCTTGTTCTTGCTATTTTGCACACGCTATGCCCTTGTTCTTTTTATTTTGCACACGCTAGGCCCTTGTTCTTGCAATTTTGCACTCGCTAGACCCTTGTTCTTGATATTTTGCACACGCTAGGCCCTGGTTCTTGCCATTTTGCACATACTAGGCCCTTGTTCTTGCAATTTTGCACAAGCTAGGCCCTTGTTCTTGCTATTTCGCGAACGCTAGGCCCTTGTTCTTGATTGTTTGCACACGCTAGGCCCTTGCTCTTGCTATTTTGCACTCGCGAGGCCCTTGTTCTTGCAATTTTGCATATGCTAGGCCGTTGCTCTTTTTATTTTGCACACGCTACGCCCTTGTTTTTTTTATTTTGCACATGCTAGGCCCTTGTTCTTGCTATTTTGCAAACGCTATGCCCTTTTTCTTTTTATTTTGCACACGCTAGGCCCTTGTTCTTGCAATTTTGCACATGCTAGACCCTTGTTCTTGCAATTTTGCACATGCTATGCCCTTGTTCTTGCTATTTTGCGAACGCTAGGCCCTTGTTCTTTTTTTTTTGCACACGCTAGGCCCTTGTTCTTGCTATTTTGAACTCGTTAGGCCCTTGTTCTTGCAATTTTGCACACGCTACGCCCTTGTTCTTGCTTTTTCGCACAGGCGTAGCCCTTGTTCTTGCTATTTTGCACACGCTAGGCCCTTGTTCTTGCAATTTTGCACACACAAGGCCCTTTTTCTTGCTATTTTGCACGCACCCTTGTTCTTGCAATTTTGCACTCGCTATGCCCTTGTTCTTGCTATTTTGCACACACTAGGCCCTTGTTCTTGACATTCTGCATACGTTATGCCCTTGTTCTTGCAATTTTGCACACGCTAGGCCCTTGTTCTTGCTATTTTGCACATACTAGGCCCTTGTTCTTGTAATTTTGCAAACGCTAGGCCCTTGTTCTTGCTATTTCGCGAACGCTAGGCCCTTGCTCTTGCTATTTTGCACTCGCTAGGCCCTTGTTCTTGCAATTTTGCACACGCTAGGCCCTTGTTCTTTTTTTGTTTGCACACGCTAGGCCCTTGTTCTTGCTTTTTTGCACACGCTATGCCCTTGTTCTTACAATTTTGCACACGCTAGGCCCTTGGTCTTTTTATTTTGCACACGCTAGGCCCTTGTTCTTTATATTTTGCACACGCTAGGCCCTTGTTCTTGCTATTTTACACATGCTATGCCCTTGTTCTTTTTATTTTGCACACGCTAGGCCCTTGTTCTTGCAATTTTGCACATGCTAGATCCTTGTTCTTGCTATTTCGCGAACGCTAGGCCCTTGTTTTTTATTTTTTGCACATGCTAGGCCCTTGTTCTTGCAATTTTGCACACGCTAGGCCATTCTTGTTGCAACTTTGCACACGCTAGGCCCTTGTTCTTACTATTTTGCACACGCAAAGCCTTTGTTACTGAAACTTTGCACACGCTAGGCCCTTGTTCTTGCTATTTCGCAACACGCTATGCCCTTGTTCTTGCAAGTTTGCACACGCTAGGCCCTTGTTCTTGCTATTTTGCACACGCTAGGCCCTTGTTCTTGCAAGTTTGCACACGCTAGACCCTTGTTCTTGCAAGTTTGCACACGCTAGACCCTTGTTCTTGCAAGTTTGCACACGCTATGCCCTTGTTCTTGCTATTTTGCACACGCTAGACACTTGTTCTTGCAATTTTGCACACGCTAGACCCTTGTTCTTGCAATTTTGCACACGTTAGGCCCTTGTTCTTGCAATTTTGCACACGCTAGGCCCTTGTTCTTGCAAGTTTGAACATGCTGACCCTTGTTCTTGCAATTTTGGACACGCTAGACCCTTGTTCTTGCAATTTTGCATAAGCTAGGCTCTTGTTTTTGCTATTTTGCACACGCTAGGCCCTTGTTCTTGCTATGTTTAACACGCTAGGCCCTTGTTCTTGCTATTTTGCATATGCTAGGCCCTTGTTCTTGCTATTTTGCACACGCTAGTCCCTTGTTATTTCTTTTTTGCACACGCTAGGCCCTTGTTCTTGGTATTTGGCACACGCTAGGCCCTTGTTCTTGCTATTTTGCACACGCTAGGCGTGTGTTCTTTTTATTTTGCACACGCTAGGCCCTTGTTCTTTTTATTTTGCACACGCTAGGCCCTTGTTCTTTTTATTTTGCACACGCTAGGTCCTTGTTGTTTTTATTTTGCACACGCTAGGCCCTTGTTCTTGCTATTTTGCACACGCTATGCCCTTGTTCTTGCTATTTTTAACACACTAGGCCCTTGTTCTTGCTATTTTGCATACGCTAGGCCCTTGTTCTTGCTATTTTGCACACGCTAGTCCCTTGTTATAGCTATTTAGCACATGCTATGCCCTTGTTCTTGCTATTTTGCATACGCTAGGCCCTTGTTCTTGCTATTTTGCACACGCTAGGCCCTTGTTCTTTTTATTGTTCACACACTAGGCCCTTATTCTTTTTATTTTGCACACGCTAGGCCCTTGTTCTTGCAATTTTGCATACGCTAGGCTCTTGTTCTTGCTATTTTGCACACGCTAGGCCCTTGTTCTTGCTATTTTTAACACGCTAGGTCCTTGTTCTTGCTATTATGCATACGCTAGGCCCTTGTTTTTGCTATTTTGCACACGCTAGGCCCTTGTTTTTGCTATTTTGCACATGCTAGGCCCTTGTTCTTGCAGTTTTGTACACGCTAGGCCCTTGTTCTTGCAATTTTGCATACGCTAGGCTCTTGTTCTTGCTATTTTGCTCACGCTAGGCCCTTGTTCTTGCTATTTGTAACACGCTAGGTCCTTGTTCTTGCTATTATGCATACGCTAGGCCCTTGTTTTTGCTATTTTGCACACGCTAGTCCCTTGTTATAGCTATTTAGCACACGCTAGGCCCTTGTTCTTTCTATTTTGCATACGCTAGGTTCTTGTTCTTGCTATTTTGCACACGCTAGGCCCTTGTTCTTCTTATTTTGCACACGCTAGGCCCTTGTTCTTTTTATTTTGCACACGCTAGGCCCTTGTTCTTTTTATTTTGCACACGCTAGGCCCTTGTTCTTGCAATTTTGCATACGCTAGGCTCTTGTTCTTGCTATTTTGCACACGCTAGGCCCTTGTTCTTGCTATTTTTAACACCCTAGGCCCTTGTTCTTGCTATTATGCATACGCTAGGCCCTTGTTTTTGCTAATTTGCACACGCTAGTCCCTTGTTATAGCTATTTAGCACACGCTAGGCCCTTGTTCTTGCTATTTTGCATACGCTAGGCCCTTGTTCTTGCTATTTTGCACACGCTATGCCCTTGTTCTTTTCATTTCGCACACGCTAGGCCATTGTTCTTGCAATTTTGCACTCGCTAGACCCTTGTTCTTCCTATTTTGCACACGCTAGGCCCTTGTTCTTGCCATTTTGCACATACTAGGCCCTTGTTCTTTTTATTTTGCACACCCTATGCCCTTGTTCTTGCTATTTCGCGAACGCTAGGCCCTTGTTCTTGATTTTTGGCACACGCTAGGCCCTTGCTCTTGCTATTTTGCACTCGCTAGGCCCTTGTTCTTGCAATTTTGCACATGCTAGGCCCTTGTTCTTGCAATTGTGCACACGCTAGGCCCTTGTTCTTTTTATTTTGCACACGCTAGGCCCTTGTTATTCTTACTTTGCACATGCTAGGCCCTTGTTCTTGCTACTTTGCACACGCTATGCCCTTGTTCTTTTTATTTTGCACACGCTAGGCCCTTGTTCTTGCAATTTTGCACACGCTAGACCCTTGTTCTTGCAATTTTGCACACGCTAGGCCCTTGTTCTTGCTATTTTGCGAATGCTAGGCCCTTTTTCTTGATTTTTTGCACACACTAGACCCTTGCTCTTGCAATTTTGCAATCGCTAGGCCCTTGTTCTTGCAATTCTGCACACTCTAGGCCCTTGTTCTTGCTATTTTGCACACGCTAGGCCCTTGTTCTTTTTATTTTGCACACGCTAGGCCCTTGTTCTTTTTATTTTGCACACGCTAGGCTCTTGTTCTTGCTTTTTTGAACACGCTATGCCGTTGTTCTTTTTATTTTGCACACGCTAGGCCCTTGTTCTTTTTACTTTGCACATGCTAGGCCCTTGTTCTTGCTATTTTGCACATGCTAGGCCTGTGTTCTTTTTATTTTGCACACGCTAGGCCCTTGTTCTTTTTATTTTGCACACGCTAGGCCCTTGTTCTTTTTATTTTGCACACGCTAGGCCCTTGTTCTTGCTATTTTGCACATGCTAGGCCCTTGTTCTTGCTATTTTGCGAACGCTAGGCCCTTGTTCTTGATTTTTTGCACACACTAGGCCCTTGCTCTTGCAATTTTGCACTCGCTAGGCCCTTGTTCTTGCAATTCTGCACACTCTAGGCCCTTGTTATTGCTATTTTGCACACGCTAGGCCCTTGTTCTTTTTATTTTGCACACGCTAGGCCCTTGTTCTTTTTTTTTTGCACGCGCTAGGCTCTTGTTCTTGCTATTTTGCACTCGTTAGGCCCTTGTTCTTGCAATTTTGCACACGCTAGGCCCTTGTTCTTGCTATTTTGCACACGCTAGGCCCTTGTTCTTGCAATTTTGCACACGCTAGGCCCTTTTTCTTGCAAGTTTGCACATGCGATGCCCTTGTTCTTGCAATTTTATACACGCTAGGCCCTTGTTCTTGCAATTTTGCATACGCTAGGCTCTTGTTCTTGCTATTTTGCACACGCTAGGCCCTTGTTCTTGCTATTTTTAACACGCTAGGCCCTTGTTCTTGATTTTTTGCACACGCTAGGCCCTTGCTTTTGCTATTTTGCACTCGCTAGGCCCTTGTTCTTGCGATTTTGCACACGCTAGGCCCTTGTTCTTGCAATTGTGCACACGCTAGGCCGTTGTTCTTTTTATTTTGCACACGCTAGGCCCTTGTTCTTCATATTTTGCACACGCTAGGCCCTTGTTCTTGCAATTTTGCACACGCTAGACCCTTGTTCTTGCAATTTTGCACACGCTAGGCCCTTGTTCTTGCTATTTTGCGAATGCTAGGCCCTTTTTCTTGATTTTTTGCACACACTAGACCCTTGCTCTTGCAATTTTGCAATCGCTAGGCCCTTGTTCTTGCAATTCTGCACACTCTAGGCCCTTGTTCTTGCTATTTTGCACACGCTAGGCCCTTGTTCTTTTTATTTTGCACACGCTAGGCCCTTGTTCTTTTTATTTTGCACACGCTAGGCTCTTGCTCTTGCTTTTTTGAACACGCTATGCCCTTGTTCTTTTTATTTTGTACACGCTAGGCCCTTGTTCTTTTTATTTTGCACACGCTAGGCCCTTGTTCTTGCTATTTTGCACACGCTAGGCCTGTGTTCTTTTTATTTTGCACACGCTAGGCCCTTGTTCTTTTTATTTTGCACACGCTAGGCCCTTGTTCTTTTTATTTTGCACACGCTAGGCCTTTGTTCTTCTTATTTTGCACACGCTAGGCCCTTGTTGTTGCTATTTTGTACACGCTATGCTCTTGTTCTTTTTATTTTGCACACGCTAGGCCCTTGTTCTTGCAATTTTGCAGACGCTAGACCCTTGTTTTTGCAATTTTGCGCACGCTAGGCCCTTGTTCTTGCTATTTTGCGAATGCTAGGCCCTTTTTCTTGATTTTTTGCACACACTAGACTCTTGCTCTTGCAATTTTGCAATCGCTAGGCCCTTGTTCTTGCAATTCTGCACACTCTAGGCCCTTGTTCTTGCTATTTTGCACACGCTAGGCCCTTGTTCTTTTTATTTTGCACACGCTAGGCCCTTGTTCTTTTTTTTTTTGCACACGCTAGGCCCTTGTTCTTGCTTTTTTGAACACGCTATGCCCTTGTTCTTTTTATTTTGCACACGCTAGGCCCTTGTTCTTGCTATTTTGCACACGCTAGGCCTGTGTTCTTTTTATTTTGCACACGCTAGGCCCTTGTTCTTTTTATTTTGCACATGCTAGGCCCTTGTTCTTTTTATTTTGCATATGCTAGGCCCTTGTTCTTGCTATTTTGCACACGCTATGCCCTTGTTCTTTTTATTTTGCACACGCTAGGCCTTTGTTCTTGCAATTTTGCACTCGCTAGACCCTTGTTCTTGATATTTTGCACACGCTAGGCCCTTGTTCTTGCCATTTTGCACACGCTAGGCTCTTGCTCTTGCTTTTTTGAACACGCTATGCCCTTGTTCTTTTTATTTTGCACACGCTAGGCCCTTGTTATTTTTATTTTGCACACGCTAGGCCCTTGTTCTTGCTATTTTGCACACGCTAGGCCTGTGTTCTTTTTATTTTGCACACGCTAGGCCCTTGTTCTTTTTATTTTGCACACGCTAGGCCCTTGTCTTTTTATTTTGCACACGCTAGGCCCTTGTTCTTCTTATTTTGCACACGCTAGGCCCTTGTTGTTGCTATTTTGTACACGCTATGCTCTTGTTCTTTTTATTTTGCACACGCTAGGCCCTTGTTCTTGCAATTTTGCACACGCTAGACCCTTGTTCTTGCAATTTTGCACACGCTAGGCCCTTGTTTTTTCTATTTTGCGAATGCTAGGCCCTTTTTCTTGATTTTTTGCACACACTAGACCCTTGCTCTTGCAATTTTGCAATCGCTAGGCCCTTGTTCTTGCAATTCTCCACACAAGCATGCGACCGGACACAAGCATGCGTCCGGACACAAGCATGCGACCGGGCACAACCATGCGTCCGGACACAAGCATGCGTCTGGACACAAGCATGCGTCCCGACACAAGCATGCATCCGGACACAAGCATGCGACCGGACACAAGCATGCGTCCGGACACAAGCATGCGTCCGGACACAAGCATGCGTCCGGACACAAGCATGCGTCGGACACAAGCATGCGATCGGACACAAGCATGCGTCCGGACACAAGCATGCGTCCGGACACAAGCATGCGTCTGGACAGAAGCATGCGACCGGACTCAAGCATGCGTCCGGACACAAGCATGCGTGCGGACACAAGCATGCGACCGGGCACAAGCATGTGTCCGGACACAAGCATGCGTCCGGACACAAGCATGCGACCGGACTCAAGCATGCGTCCGGACACAAGCATGCGACCGGACACAAGCATGCGTCCGGACACAAGCATGCGTCCGGACACAAGCATGCGACCGGACTCAAGCATGGCGTCGGACACAAGCATGCGACCGGACACAAGCATGCGTCCGGACACAAGCATGCGTCCGGACACAAACATGCGTCCGGACACAAGCATGCGACCGGACTCAAGCATGCGTCCGGACACAAGCATGCGTCCGGACACAAGCATGTGTCCGGACACAAGCATGCGACCGGACACAAGCATGTGTCCGGACACAAGCATGCGACCGAGCACAAGCATGCGTCCGGACACAAGCATGCGTCCGGACACAAGCATGCGTCCGGACTCAAGCATGCGTCCGGACACAAGCATGCGACCGGACACAAGCATGCGCCCGGACACAAGCATGCGTCCGGACACAAGCATGCGTCCGGACACAAGCATGCGTCGGACACAAGCATGCGATCGGACACAAGCATGCGTCCGGACACAAGCATGCGTTCGGACACAAGCATGCGTCCGGACACAAGCATGCGACCGGACTCAAGCATGCGTCCGGACACAAGCATGCGTGCGGAGACAAGCATGCGACCGGGCACAAGCATGCGTCCAGACACAAGCATGCGTCCGGACACAAGCATGCGACCGGACACAAGCATGCGTCCGGACACAAGCATGCGTCCGGACACAAGCATGCGACCGGACTCAAGCATGCGTCCGGACACAAGCATGCGACCGGACACAAGCATGCGACCGGGCACAAGCATGGGTCCAGACACAAGCATGCATCGGACACAAGCATGCGTCCGGACACAAGCATGCGACTGGACACAAGCATGCGTCCGGACACAAGAATGCGACCAGGCACAAGCATGCGTCCGGACACAAGCATGCGTCTGGACACAAGCATGCGACCGGACACAAGCATGCGTCCGGACACAAGCATGCGACCGGGCACAAGCATGCGTCCGGACACAAGCATGCGTCCGGACACAAGCATGCGTCGGACACAAGCATGCGTCCGGACACAAGCATGCGTCCGGACACAAGCATGCGTCCGGACACAAGCCTGCGTCCGGACACAAGCATGCGTCCGGACACAAGCATGCGTCCGGACACAAGCATGCGTCCGGACACAAGCATGTGACCGGACACAAGCATGCGACCGGACACAATCATGCGTGCGGACACAAGCATGCGACCGGGCACAAGCATGCGTCCGGACACAAGCATGCGTCCGGACACAAGCATGCGACCGGACTCAAGCATGCGTCCGGACACAAGCATGCGACCGGACACAAGCATGCGTCCGGACACAAGCATGCGTCCGGACACAAGCATGCGACCGGACTCAAGCATGGCGTCGGACACAAGCATGCGACCGGACACAAGCATGCGTCCGGACACAAGCATGCGTCCGGACACAAGCATGCGTCCGGACACAAGCATGTGACCGGACACAAGCATGCGACCGGACACAAGCATGCGTGCGGACACAAGCATGCGACCGGGCACAAGCATGCGTCCGGACACAAGCATGCGTCGGACACAAGCATGCGACCGGACTCAAGCATGCGTCCGGACACAAGCATGCGACCGGACACAAGCATGCGTCCGGACACAAGCATGCGTCCGGACACAAGCATGCGACCGGACTCAAGCATGGCGTCGGACACAAGCATGCGACCGGACACAAGCATGCGTCCGGACACAAGCATGCGTCCGGACACAAGCATGCGTCCGGACACAAGCATGCGACCGGACTCAAGCATGCGTCCGGACACAAGCATGCGTCCGGACACAAGCATGCGTCCGGACACAAGCATGCGACCAGGCACAAGCATGCGTCCAGACACAAGCATGCGTCCGGACACAAGCATGCGTCCAGACACAAGCATGCGAGTGGACTCAAGCATGCGTCCAGACACAAGCATGCGATCGGACACAAGCATGCGTCCGGACACAAGCATGCGTCCGGACACAAGCATGCGTCCGGACACAAGCATGCGTCCGGACACAAGCATGCGTCCGGACACAAGCATGCGTCCGGACACAAGCATGCGTCCGGACACAAGCATGCGTCCCGACACAAGAATGTGTCCAGACACAAGCATGCGTCCGGACACAAGCATGCGTCCGGACACAAGCATGCGTCCAAACACAAGCATGCGTCCGGACACAAGCATGCGTCCGGACACAAGCATGCGACCGGACACAAGCATGCGTCCGGGCACAAGCATGCGTCCGGACACAAGCATGCGTCCGGACACAAGCATGCGTCCGGACACAAGCATGCGTCCGGACACAAGCATGCGACCGGACTCAACCATGCGTCCGGACACAAGCATGCGACCGAGCACAAGCATGCGTCCGGACACAAGCATGCGTCCGGACACAAGCATGCGACCGGACTAAGGCATGCGTCCGGACACAAGCAAGCGACCGGACACAAGCATGCGACCGGGCACAAGCATGGGTCCAGACACAAGCATGCATCGGACACAAGCATGCGTCCGGACACAAGCATGCGACCGGACACAAGCATGCGTCCGGACACAAGCATGCGACCAAGCACAAGCATGCGTCCGGACACAAGCATGCGTCTGGACACAAGCATGCGACCAGACACAAGCATGCGTCCGAACACAAGCATGCGACCGGGCACAAGCATGCGTCCGGACACAAGCATGCGTCCGGACACAAGCATGCGTCGGACACAAGCATGCGTCCGGACACAAGCATGCGTCCGGACACAAGCATGCGTCCGGAGACAAGCCTGCGTCCGGACACAAGCATGCGTCCGGACACAAGCATGCGTCCGGACACAAGCATGCGTCCAGACACAAGCATGTGACCGGACACAAGCATGCGACCGGACACAAGCAGGCGTGCGGACACAAGCATGCGACCGGGCACAAGCATGCGTCCAGACACAAGCATGCGTCCGGACACAAGCATGCGACCGGACTCAAGCATGCGTCCGGACACAAGCATGCGACCGGACACAAGCATGCGTCCGGACACAAGCATGCGTCCGGACACAAGCATGCGACCGGACTCAAGCATGGCGTCAGACACAAGCATGCGACCGGACACAAGCATGCGTCCGGACACAAGCATGCGTCCGGACACAAGCATGCGTCCGGACACAAGCATGCGACCGGACACAAGCATGCGTCCGGACACAAGCATGCGTCCGAACACAAGCATGCGTCCGGACACAAGCATGCGACCGGGCACAAGCATGCGTCCGGACACAAGCATGCGTCCGGACACAAGCATGCGTCCGGACACAAGCATGCGACTGGACTCAAGCATGCGTCCGGACACAAGCATGCGATCGGACACAAGCATGCGTCCGGACACAAGCATGCGTCCGGACACAAGCATGCGTCCGCACACAAGCATGCGTCCGGACACAAGCATGCGTCCGGACACAAGCATGCGTCCGGACACAAGCATGCGTCCGGACACAAGCATGCGTCCGGACACAAGCATGCGTCCGGACACAAGCATGCGACCGGACACAAGCATGCGTCCGGACACAAGCATGCGTCCGGACACAAGCATGCGTCCGGACACAAGCATGCGACCGGACACAAGCATGCGTCCGGACGCAAGCATGCGTCCAGACACAAGCATGAGTCCGGACACAAGCATGCGTCCGGACACAAGCATGCGTCCGGACACAAGCATGCGTCCGGACACAAGCATGCGTCCGGACACAAGCATGCGTCCGGACACAAGCATGCGACCGGACACAAGCATGCGTCCGGACACAAGCATGCGACCGGGCACAAGCATGCGTCCATACACAAGCATGCGTCCGAACACAAGCATGCGACCGGACTCAAGCATGCGTCGGGACACAAGCATGCGACCGGACACAAGCATGCGACCGGGCACAAGCATGGGTCCGGACACAAGCATGCATCGGACACAAGCATGCGTCCGGACACAAGCATGCGACCGGACACAAGCATGCGACCGGGCACAAGCATGGGTCCGGACACAAGCATGCATCGGACACAAGCATGCGTCCGGACACAAGCATGCGACCGAACACAAGCATGCGTCCGGACACAAGCATGCGACCAGGCACAAGCATGCGTCCGGACATAAGCATGCGTCCGGACACAAGCATGCGTCCGGACACAAGCATGCGACCGGACACAAGCATGCGTCCGGACACAAGCATGCGACCGGGCACAAGCATGCGTCCGGACACAAGCATGCGTCCGGACACAAGCATGCGTCGGACACAAGCATGCGTCCGGACACGAGCATGCGTCCGGACACAAGCATGCGTCCAGACACAAGCATGCGACCGGACTCAAGTATGCGTCCAGACACAAGCATGCGTCCAGACACAAGCATGCGTCCGGACACAAGCATGCGTCCAGACACAAGCATGCGACCGGGCACAAGCATGCGTCCGGACACAAGCATGCGTCCGGACACAAGCATGCGACCGGGCACAAGCATGGGTCTGGACACAAGCATGCGTCCGGACACAAGCATGCGACCGGACACAAGCATGCGTCCGGACACAAGCATGCGACCGGACACAAGCATGCGTCCGGACACAAGCATGCCTCCGGACACAAGCATGCGACCGGACTCAAGCATGCGGTCGGACACAAGCATGCGACCGGACACAAGCATGCGTTCGGACACAAGCATGCGTCCGGACACAAGCATGCGTCCGGACACAAGCATGCGTCCGGACACAAGCATGCGTCCGGACACAAGCATGCGTCCGGACACAAGCATGCGTCCGGACACAAGCATGCGTCCGGACACAAGCATGCGTCCGGACACAAGCATGCGTCCGGACACAAGCATGCGACCGGACACAAGCATGCGTCCGGACACAAGCATGCGTCCGGACACAAGCATGCGTCCGGACACAAGCATGCGACCGGACTCAAGCATGCGTCCGGACGCAAACATGCGTCCAGACACAAGCATGAGTCCGGACACAAGCATGCGTCCGGACACAAGCATGCGTCTGGACACAAGCATGCGTCCGGACACAAGCATGCGTCCGGACACAAGCATGCGTCCGGACACAAGCATGCGTCTGGACACAAGCATGCGACCGGGCACAAGCATGCGTCCGGACACACGCATGCGTCCGAACACAAGCATGCGACCGGACTCAAGCATGCGTCCGGACACAAGCATGCGACCGGACACAAGCATGCGACCGGGCACAAGCATGGGTCCGGACACAAGCATGCATCGGACACAAGCATGCGTCCGGACACAAGCATGCGACCGGACACAAGCATGCGTCCGGACACAAGCATGCGACCAGGCACAAGCATGCGTCCGGACACAAGCATGCGTCCCGACACAAGCATGCGTCCGGACACAAGCATGCGACCGGACACAAGCATGCGTCCGGACACAAGCATGCGACCGGGAACAAGCATGCGTCCGGACACAAGCATGCGTCCGGACACAAGCATGCGTCGGACACAAGCATGCGTCCGGACACAAGCATGCGTCCGGACACAAGCATGCGTCCGGACACAAGCATGCGACCGGACTCAAGCATGCGTCCAGACACAAGCATGCGTACGGACACAAGCATGCGTCCGGACACAAGCATGCGTCCGGACACAAGCATGCAACCGGACCCAAGCATGGCGTCGGACACAAGCATGCGACCGGACACAAGCATGCGTCCGGACACAAGCATGCGTCCGGACACAAGCATGCGTCCGTACTCAAGCATGCGACCGGACTCAAGCATGCGTCCTGACACAAGCATGCGTCCGGACACAAGCATGCGTCCGGACACAAGCATGCAACCGGGCACAAGCATGCGTCCGGACACAAGCATGCGACCGGGCACAAGCATGCGTCTGGACACAAGCATGCGTCCGGAAACGTCCGGACACAAGCATGCGTCCGGACACAAGCATGCGACCGGACTCAAGCATGCGTCCGGACACAAGCATGCGTCCGGACACAAGCATGCGTCCGGACACAAGCATGCGTCCGGACACAAGCATGCGTCCGGACACAAGCATGCGTCCGGACACAAGCATGCGTCCGGACACAAGCATGCGTCCGGACACAAGCATGCGTCCGGACACAAGCATGCGTCCGGACACAAGCATGCGTCCGGACACAAGCATGCGACCGGGCACAAGCATGCGTCCGGACACAAGCATGCGTCCGGACACAAGCATGCGACCGGACTCAAGCATGCGGTCGGACACAAGCATGCGACCGGACACAAGCATGCGTCCGGACACAAGCATGCGTCCGGACACAAGCATGCGTCCAGACACAAGCATGCGTCCGGACACAAGCATGCGTCCGGACACAAGCATGCGTCCGGACACAAGCATGCGACCGGACACAAGCATGCGTCCGGACTCAAGAATGCGTCCGGACACAAGCATGCGACCGGACACAAGCATGCGTCCAGACCCAAGCATGCGTCCGGACACAAGCATGCGTCCGGACACAAGCATGCGTCCGGACACAAGCAGGCGTCCGGACACAAGCATGCGACCGGACTCAAGCATGCGTCCGGACACAAGCATGCGTCCGGACACAAGCATGCGTCCGGACACAAGCATGCGTCAGAACACAAGCATGCGTCCGGACTCAAGCATGCGTCCGGACACAAGCATGCGTCCGGACACAAGCATGAGTCCGAACAAAAGCATGCGTCCGGACACAAGCATGCGTCCGGACACAAGCATGCGTCTGAACACAAGCATGCGTCCGAACACAAGCATGCGTCCGGACACGAGCATGCGTCTGGACACAAGCATGCGTTCGGACACAAGCATGCGTCCGGACTCAAGCATGCGTCCGGACACAAGCATGCGTCCGGACACAAGCATGCGTCCGGACACAAGCATGCGTCCGGACACAAGCATGCGTTCGGACACAAGCATGCGTCTGGACTCAAGCATGCGTCCGGACACAAGCATGCGTCCGGACACAAGCATGCGTCCGGACACAAGCATGCGTCCGGACTCAAGCATGCGTCCGGACACAAGCATAGGTCCGGACACATGCATGCGTCCAGACACAAGCATGCGTCCGGACACAAGCATGCGTCCGGACACAAGCATGCGTCCGGACACAAGCATGCGACTGGGCACAAGCATGCGTCCGGATACAGGCATGCGTCCGGACACAAGCATGCGACCGGACACAAGCATGCGTCCGGACACAAGCATGCGTCCGGACACAAGCATGCGTCCGGACACAAGCATGCGTCCGGACACAAGCATGCGACCGGACCCAAGCATGCGTGCGGACACAAGCATGCGACCAGGCACAAGCATGCGTCCGGACACAGACATGCGTCCGGACACAAGCATGCGACCGGACACAAGCATGCGTCCGGACACAAGCATGCGACCGGGCACAATCATGCGTCCGGAGACAGGCATGCGTCCGGACACAAGCATGCGACCAGACACAAGCATGCGTTCGAACACAAGCATGCGTCCGGACACAAGCATGCGTCCGGACACAAGCATGCGTCCGGACACAAGCATGCGTCCAGACACAAGCATGCGTCCGGACACAAGCATGCGTTCGGACACAAGCATGCGTCCGGACTCAAGCATGCGTCCGGACACAAGCATGCGTCCGGACACAAGCATGCGTCCGGACTCAAGCATGCGTCCGGACACAAGCATGCTTCCGGACACAAGCATGCGTCCAGACACAAGCATGCGTCCGGACACAAGCATGCGACCGGACACAAGCAGGCGTCCAAACACAAGCATGCGACCGGGCACAAGCATGCGTCCGGACACAGGCATGCGTCCGGACACAAGCATGCGACCGGACACAAGCATGCGTCCAGACACAAGCATGCGTCCGAACACAAGCATGCGTCCGAACACAAGCATGCGTCCGAACACAAGCATGCGTCCGGACACAAGCATGCGTCTGGACACAAGCATGCGTTCGGACACAAGCATGCGTCCGGACTAAAGCATGCGTCCGGACACAAGCATGCGTCCGGACACAAGCATGCGTCCGGACACAAGCATGCGACCGGACTCAAGCATGCGGTCGGACACAAGCATGCGTCTGGACTCAAGCATGCGTCTGGACACAAGCATGCGTCCGGACACAAGCATGCGTCCGGACACAAGCATGCGACCGAACTCAAGCATGCGTCCGGACACAAGCATGCGACCGGACACAAGCATGCGTCCGGACACAAGCATGCGTCCGGACACAAGCATGCGACCGGACTCAAGCATGGCGTCGAACACAAGCATGCGACCGGACACAAGCATGCGTCCGGACACAAGCATGCGTCCGGACACAAGCATGCGTCCGGACACAAGCATGCGACCGGACTCAAGCATGCGTCCGGACACAAGCATGCGTCCGGACACAAGCATGCGTCCGGACACAAGCATGGACCAGGCACCAGGCACAAGCATGCGTCCGGACACAAGCATTGCGTCCGGACACAAGCATGCGATCGGACACAAGCATGCGTCCGGACACAAGCATGCGTCCGGACACAAGCATGCGTCCGGACTCAAGCATGCGTCCGGACACAAGCATGCGTCCGGACACAAGCATGCGTCCGGACACAAGCATGCGTCCCGACACAAGAATGCGTCCGGACACAAGCATGCGTCCGGACACAAGCATGCGTCCGGACACAAGCATGCGTCCAAACACAAGCATGCGTCCGGACACAAGCATGCGTCTGGACACAAGCATGTGTCCGGACACAAGCATGCGACCGGACACAAGCATGCGAGCGGACACAAGCATGCGACCGGGCACAAGCATGCGTCCGGACACAAGCATGCGTCCGGACACAAGCATGCGACCGGACTCAAGCATGCGTCCGGACACAAGCATGCGACCGGACACAAGCATGCGTCCGGACACAAGCATGCGTCCGGACACAAGCATGCGACCGGACTCAAGCATGGCGTCGGACACAAGCATGCGACCGGACACAAGCATGCGTCCGGACACAAGCATGCGTCCGGACACAAGCATGCGTCCGGACACAAGCATGTGACCGGACACAAGCATGCGACCGGACACAAGCATGCGTCGGACACAAGCATGGACCGGACACAAGCATGCGTCCGGACACAAGCATGCGGACCGGGCACAAGCATGGTACCGGCCACCAAGCATGCGTCCGGACACAAGCATGCGTCGGACACAACCATGCGAACGGACTCAAGCATGCGTCCGGACACAAGCATGCGACCGGACACAAGCATGCGTCCGGACACAAGCATGCGTCCGGACACAAGCATGCGACCGGACTCAAGCATGGCGTCGGACACAAGCATGCGACCGGACAACAAGCATGCGTCCGGACACAAGCATGCGTCCGGACACAAGCATGCGTCCGGACACAAGCATGCGACCGGACTCAAGCATGCGTCCGGACACAAGCATGCGTCCGGACACAAGCATGCGTCCGGACACAAGCATGCGACCAGGCACAAGCATGCGTCCAGACACAAGCATGCGTCCGGACACAAGCATGCGTCAGACACAAGCATGCGACTGGACTCAAGGCGTCCAGACACAAGCATGCGATCCAGGACACAAGCATGCGTCCGGACACAAGCATGCGTCCGGACACAAGCATGCGTCCGGACACAAGCATGCGTCCGGACACAAGCATGCGTCCGGACACAAGCATGCGTCCCGACACAAGAATGCGTCCGGACACAAGCATGCGTCCGGACACAAGCATGCGTCCGGACACAAGCATGCGTCCAAACACAAGCATGCGTCCGGACACAAGCATGCGTCCGTACACAAGCATGCGACCGGACACAAGCATGCGTCCGGACACAAGCATGCGTCCGGACACAAGCATGCGTCCGGACACAAGCATGCGTCCGGACACAAGCATGCGTCCGGACACAAGCATGCGACCGGACTCAACCATGCGTCCGGACACAAGCATGCGACCGAGCACAAGCATGCGTCCGGACACAAGCATGCGTCCGGAAACGTCCGGACACAAGCATGCGTCCGGACACAAGCATGCGACCGGACTCAGGCATGCGTCCGGACACAAGCATGCGACCGGACACAAGCATGCGACCGGGCACAAGCATGGGTCCAGACACAAGCATGCATCGGACACAAGCATGCGTCCGGACACAAGCATGCGACCGGACACAAGCATGCGTCCGGACACAAGCATGCGACCAAGCACAAGCATGCGTCCGGACACAAGCATGCGTCTGGACACAAGCATGCGACCGGACACAAGCATGCGTCCGAACACAAGCATGCGACCGGGCACAAACATGCGTCCGGACACAAGCATGCGTCTGGACACAAGCATGCGTCGGACACAAGCATGCGTCCGGACACAAGCATGCGTCCGGACACAAGCATGCGTCCGGAGACAAGCCTGCGTCCGGACACAAGCATGCGTCCGGACACAAGCATGCGTCCGGACAAAAGCATGCGTCCACACACAAGCATGTGACCGGACACAAGCATGCGACCGAACACAAGCATGCGTGCGGACACAAGCATGCGACCGGGCACAAGCATGCGTCCGGACACAAGCATGCGTCCGGACACAAGCATGCGACCGGACTCAAGCATGCGTCCGGACACAAGCATGCGACCAGACACAAGCATGCGTCCGGACACAAGCATGCGTCCGGACACAAGCATGCGACCGGACTCAAGCATGGCGTCAGACACAAGCATGCGACCGGACACAAGCATGCGTCCGGACACAAGCATGCGTCCGGACACAAGCATGCGTCCGGACACAAGCATGCGACCGGACTCAAGCATGCGTCCGGACACAAGCATGCGTCCGAACACAAGCATGCGTCCGGACACAAGCATGCGACCGGGCACAAGCATGCGTCCGGACACAAGCATGCGTCCGGACACAAGCATGCGTCCGGACACAAGCATGCGACTGGACTCAAGCATGCGTCCGGACACAAGCATGCGATCGGACACAAGCATGCGTCCGGACACAAGCATGCGTCCGGACACAAGCATGCGTCCGGACACAAGCATGCGTCCGGACACAAGCATGCGTCCGGACACAAGCATGCGTCCGGACACAAGCATGCGTCCGGACACAAGCATGCGTACGGACACAAGCATGCGTCCGGACACAAGCATGCGACCGGACACAAGCATGCGTCCGGACACAAGCATGCGTCCGGACACAAGCATGCGTCCGGACACAAGCATGCGACCGGACTCAAGCATGCGTCCGGACGCAAGCATGCGTCCAGACACAAGCATGAGTCCGGACACAAGCATGCGTCCGGACACAAGCATGCGTCCGGACACAAGCATGCGTCCGGACACAAGCATGCGTCCGGACACAAGCATGCGTCCGGACACAAGCATGCGACCGGACACAAGCATGCGTCCGGACACAAGCATGCGTCCGGGCACAAGCATGCGTCCGGACACAAGCATGCGTCCGGACACAAGCATGCGACTGGACTCAAGCATGCGTCCGGACACAAGCATGCGTCCGGACACAAGCATGCGTCCGGACACAAGCATGCGTCCGGACACAAGCATGCGTCCGGACACAAGCATGCGTCCGGACACAAGCATGCGTCCGGACACAAGCATGCGACCGGACACAAGCATGCGTCCGGACACAAGCATGCGTCCGGGCACAAGCATGCGTCCGGACACAAGCATGCGTCCGGACACAAGCATGCGACTGGACTCAAGCATGCGTCCGGACACAAGCATGCGTCCGGACACAAGCATGCGACCGGACACAAGCATGCGTCCGGACA
Organism: Closterium sp. NIES-65; assembly: GCA_948144175.1. NCBI lineage: Eukaryota > Viridiplantae > Streptophyta > Zygnematophyceae > Desmidiales > Closteriaceae > Closterium > Closterium sp. NIES-65. The sequence goes on from CANXME010000414.1 coordinate 22,977, forward strand.
CAAGCATGCGTCCGGACACAAGCATGCGTCCGGACACAAGCATGCGACCGGACTCAAGCATGCGTCCGGACGCAAGCATGCGTCCAGACACAAGCATGAGTCCGGACACAAGCATGCGTCCGGACACAAGCATGCGTCCGGACACAAGCATGCGTCCGGACACAAGCATGCGTCCGGACACAAGCATGCGTCCGGACACAAGCATGCGTCCGGACACAAGCATGCGATCGGACACAAGCATGCGTCCGGACACAAGCATGCGTCCGGACACAAGCATGCGTCCGGACACAAGCATGCGTCCGGACACAAGCATGCGTCCGGACACAAGCATGCGTCCGGACACAAGCATGCGTCCGGACACAAGCATGCGTACGGACACAAGCATGCGTCCGGACACAAGCATGCGACCGGACACAAGCATGCGTCCGGACACAAGCATGCGTCCGGACACAAGCATGCGTCCGGACACAAGCATGCGACCGGACTCAAGCATGCGTCCGGACGCAAGCATGCGTCCAGACACAAGCATGAGTCCGGACACAAGCATGCGTCCGGACACAAGCATGCGTCCGGACACAAGCATGCGTCCGGACACAAGCATGCGTCCGGACACAAGCATGCGTCCGGACACAAGCATGCGACCGGACACAAGCATGCGTCCGGACACAAGCATGCGTCCGGGCACAAGCATGCGTCCGGACACAAGCATGCGTCCGGACACAAGCATGCGACTGGACTCAAGCATGCGTCCGGACACAAGCATGCGTCCGGACACCAAGCATGCGTCCGGACACAAGCATGCGTCCGGACACAAGCATGCGTCCGGACACAAGCATGCGGACACAAGCATGCGACCGGACTCAAGCATGCGTCCGGACGCAAGCATGCGTCCAGACACAAGCATGAGTCCGGACACAAGCATGCGTCCGGACACAAGCATGCGTCCGGACACAAGCATGCGTCCGGACACAAGCATGCGTCCGGACACAAGCATGCGACCGGGCACAAGCATGCGTCCGGACACAAGCATGCGTCCGAACACAAGCATGCGACCGGACTCAAGCATGCGTCGGGACACAAGCATGCGACCGGACACAAGCATGCGACCGGGCACAAGCATGGGTCCGGACAGAAGCATGCATCGGACACAAGCATGCGTCCGGACACAAGCATGCGACCGGACACAAGCATGCGACCGGGCACAAGCATGCGTCCGGACACAAGCATGCGTCCGGACACAAGCATGCGTCGGACACAAGCATGCGTCCGGACACGAGCATGCGTCCGGACACAAGCATGCGTCCAGACACAAGCATGCGACCGGACTCAAGCATGCGTCCAGACACAAGCATGCGTCCAGACACAAGCATGCGTCCTGACACAAGCATGCGTCCAGACACAAGCATGCGACCGGGCACAAGCATGCGTCCGGACACAAGCATGCGTCGGACACAAGCATGCGACCGGGCACAAGCATGGGTCTGGACACAAGCATGCGTCCCGGACACAAGCATGCGACCGGACACAAGCATGCGTCCGGACACAAGCATGCGACCGGACACAAGCATGCGTCCGGACACAAGCATGCCTCCGGACACAAGCATGCGACCGGACTCAAGCATGCGGTCGGACACAAGCATGCGACCGGACACAAGCATGCGTTCGGACACAAGCATGCGTCCGGACACAAGCATGCGTCGGACACAAGCATGCGTCCGGACACAAGCATGCGTCCGGGACACAAGCATGCGTCCGGACACAAGCATGCGTCCGGACACAAGCATGCGTCCGGACACAAAGCATGCGTCCCGGACACAAGCATGCGTCCGGACACAAGCATGCGTCCGGACACAAGCATGCGTCCGGACACAAGCATGCGACCGGACACAAGCATGCGTCCGGACACAGCATGCGACCGGACACAAGCATGCGTCCGGACACAAGCATGCCTCCGGACACAAGCATGCGACCGGACTCAAGCATGCGGTCGGACACAAGCATGCGACCGGACACAAAGCATGCGTTCGGACACAAGCATGCGTCCGGACACAAGCATGCGTCCGGACACAAGCATGCGTCCGGACACAAGCATGCGTCCGGACACAAGCATGCGTCCGGACACAAGCATGCGACCGGACACAAGCATGCGTCCGGACACAAGCATGCGTCCGGACACAAGCATGCGTCGGACACAAGCATGCGACCGGACTCAAGCATGCGTCCGGACGCAAGCATGCGTCCAGACACAAGCATGAGTCCGGACACAAGCATGCGTCCGGACACAAGCATGCGTTCGGACACAAGCATTGCGTTCGGACACAAGCATGCGTCCGGACACAAGCATGCGTCCGGACACAAGCATGCGTCCGGACACAAGCATGCGTCCGGACACAAGCATGCGTCCGGACACAAGCATGCGACCGGACACAAGCATGCGTCCGGACACAAGCATGCGACCGGCACAAGCATGCGTCCGGACACAAGCATGCCGACCGGACACAAGCATGCGTCCGGACACAAGCATGCCTCCGGACACAAGCATGCGACCGGACTCAAGCATGCGGTCGGACACAAGCATGCGACCGGACACAAGCATGCGTTCGGACAAAGCATGCGGTCCCGGACACAAGCATGCGTCCGGACACAAGCATGCGTCCGGACACAAGCATGCGTCCGGACACAAGCATGCGTCCGGACACAAGCATTGCGACCGCGGACACAAGCATGCGTCCGGACACAAGCATGCGTCCGGACCGACACAAGCCATGCGTCCGGACACAAGCATGCGTCCGGACACAAGCATGCGTCCGGACACAAGCATGCGTTCCGGACACAAGCATGCGTCCGGACACAAGCATGCGTCCGGACACAAGCATGCGTCCGGACACAAGCATGCGTCCGGACACAAGCATGCGTCCGGACACAAGCATGCGTCCGGACACAAGCATGCGTCCGGACACAAGCATGCGTCCGGACACAAGCATGCGTCCGGACACAAGCATGCGACCGGACACAAGCATGCGTCCGGACACAAGCATGCGTCCGACACAAGCATGCGTCCGGACTCAAGCATGCGTCCGGACACAAGCATGCGTCCGGACACAAGCATGCGACCGGCACAAGCATGGTCCGGACACAAGCATGCGTCGGACACAAGCATGCGTCCGGACACAAGCATGCGACCGGACACAAGCATGCGTCTGGACACAAGCATGCGACCGGCACAAGCATGCGTCCGGACACAAGCATGCGTCCCGACACAAGCATGCGTCCGGACACAAGCATGCGTCCGGACACAAGCATGCGTCCGGACACAAGCATGCGACCGGACACAAGCATGCGTCCGGACACAAGCATGCGTCCGGACACAAGCATGCGTCGGACACAAGCATGCGTCCGGACACAAGCATGCCTCCGGACACAAGCATGCGTCCGGACACAAGCATTCGACCGGACTCAAGCATGCGTCTAGACACAAGCATGCGTACGGACACAAGCATGCGTCCGGACACAAGCATGCGTCCGGACACAAGCATGCAACCGGACCCAAGCATGGCGTCGGACACAAGCATGCGACCGGACACAAGCTTGCGTCCGGACACAAGCATGCGTCCGGACACAAGCATGCGTCCGTACTCAAGCATGCGACCGGACTCAAGCATGCGTCCTGACACAAGCATGCGTCCGGACACAAGCATGCGTCCGGACACAAGCATGCGACCGGACTCAAGCATGCGTCTAGACACAAGCATGCGTACGGACACAAGCATGCGTCCGGACACAAGGCATGCGTCCGGACACAAGCATGCAACCGGACCCAAGTATGGCGTCGGACACAAAGCATGCGACCGGACACAAGCATGCGTCCGGACACAAGCATGCGTCCGGACACAAGCATGCGTCCATACTCAAGCATGCGACCGGACTCAAGCATGCGTCCTGACACAAGCATGCGTCCGGACACAAGCATGCGTCCCGGACACAAGCATGCGACCCAGGGCACAAGCATGCGTCCGGACACAAGCATGCGACCGGGCACAAGCATGCGTCTGGACACAAGCATGCGTCCGGAAACGTCCGGACACAAGCATGCGTCCGGACACAAGCATGCGACCGGACTCAAGCATGCGTCCGGACACAAGCATGCGTCTGGACACAAGCATGCGTCCGGACACAAGCATGCGTCCGGACACAAGCATGCGTCCGGACACAAGCATGCGTTCCGGACACAAGCATGCGTCGGACACAAGCATGCGTCCGGACACAAGCATGCGTCCCGGAACACAAGCATGCGTCCGGACACAAGCATGCGTCCGGACACAAGCATGCGACCGGGCACAAGCATGCGTCCGGACACAAGCATGCGTCCGGACACAAGCATGCGACCGGACTCAAGCATGCGGTCGGACACCAGCATGCGACCGGACACAAGCATGCGTCCGGACACAAGCATGCGTCCGGACACAAGACATGCGTCCAGACCAAGCATGCGTCCGGACACAAGCATGCGTCCGGACACAAGCATGCGACCGGACACAAGCATGCGTCCGGACTCAAGCATGCGTCCGGACACAAGCATGCGACCGGACACAAGCAATGCGTCCAGACCCAAGCATGCGTCCGGACACAAGCATGCGTCCGGACCAAGCATGCTTCCGACACAAGCAGGCGGCCGGACACAAGCATGCGACCGAGGACTCAAGCATGCGTCCGGACACAAGCATGCGTCCGGACACAAGCATGCGTCCGGACACAAGCATGCGTCGGAACACAAGCATGCGTCCGGACTCAAGCATGCGTCCGGACACAAGCATGCGTCCGGACACAAGCATGAGTCCCGAACAAAAGCATGCGTCCGGACCCAAGCATGCGTCCGGACACAAGCATGCGTCCGAACACAAGCATGCGTCCGAACACAAGCATGCGTCCGGACACGAGCATGCGTCCGGACACAAGCATGCGTTCGGACACAAGCATGCGTCCGGACACAAGCATGCGTCCGGACACAAGCATGCGTCCGGACACAAGCATGCGTCCGGACACAAGCATGCGTCCGGACACAAGCATGCGTTCGGACACAAGCATGCGACCGGACTCAAGCATGCGTCCGGACACAAGCATGCGTCCGGACACAAGCATGCGTCCGGACACAAGCATGCGTCCGGACTCAAGCATGCGTCCGGACACAAGCATGCGTCCGGACACAAGCATGCGTCCAGACACAAGCATGCGTCCGGACACAAGCATGCGTCCGGACACAAGCATGCGTCCGGACACAAGCATGCGTCCGGACACAAGCATGCGACTGGGCACAAGCATGCGTCCGGACACAAGCATGCGTCCGGACACAAGCATGCGACCGGACACAAGCATGCGTCCGGACACAAGCATGCGTCCGGACCAAGCATGCGTCCGACACAAGCATGCGTCCGGACACAAGCATGCAACCGGACCCAAGCATGCGTCCGGACACAAGCATGCGACCAGGCACAAGCATGCGTCCGGACACAGACATGCGTCGGGACGACAAGCATGCGACCGGACACAGCATGCGTCCGGACACAAGCATGCGACCCGTGGCACAATCATGCCTCCGGAGACAGGCATTGCGTCCGGACACAGCATGCGACCAGACACAAGCATGCGTTCGAACACAAGCATGCAGTCGGACACAAGCATGCGTCCGGACACAAGCATGCGTCCAGACACAAAGCATGCGTCTGGACACAAGCATGCGTCCGGACACAAGCATGCCGTTGGACACAAGCATGCGTCCGGACCAAGCATGCGTCCGGACACAAGCATGCGTCCGGACACAAGCATGCGTCCGGGACTCAAGCATGCGTCCGGACAAAAGCATGCTTCCGGACACAAGCATGCGTCCAGACACAAGCATGCGTACGGACACAAGCATGCGACCGGACACAAGCATGCGTCCAAACACAAGCATGCGACCGGACACAAGCATGCGTCCGGACACAAGCATGCGTCCGGACACAAGCATGCGACCGGACACAAGCATGCGTCCGGACACAAGCATGCGTCCGGACACAAGCATGCGTCCGGACACAAGCATGCGTCCAGACACAAGCATGCGTCCGGACACAAGCATGCGTCCGGACACAAGCATGCGTCCGGACACAAGCATGCGACACAAGCATGCGACCGGACACAAGCATGCGTCCGGACACAAGCATGCGTCCGGACACAAGCATGCGTCCGGACACAAGCATGCGTCCGGACACAAGCATGCGTCCGGACACAAGCATGCGTCCGGACACAAGCATGCGTCCGGACACAAGCATGCGTCCGAACACAAGCATGCGTCCGGACACAAGCATGCGTCCGGACACAAGCATGCGTCCGGACACAAGCATGCGTCCGGACACAAGCATGCGTCCGGACACAAGCATGCGTCCGGACACAAGCATGCGTCCGGACACAAGCATGCGTCCGGACACAAGCATGCGTCCGGACACAAGCATGCGTCCGGACACAAGCATGCGTCCGGACACAAGCATGCGTCCGGACACAAGCATGCGTCCGGACACAAGCATGCGTCCGGACACAAGCATGCGTCCGGACACAAGCATGCGTCCGGACACAAGCATGCGTCCGGACACAAGCATGCGTCCGGACACAAGCATGCGACCGGACACAAGCATGCGTCCGAACACAAGCATGCGTCCGAACACAAGCATGCGTCCGGACACAAGCATGCGTCCGGACACAAGCATGCGTTCGGACACAAGCATGCGTCCGGACACAAGCATGCGTCCGGACACAAGCATGCGTCCGGACACAAGCATGCGTCCGGACACAAGCATGCGACCGGACACAAGCATGCGTCCGGACACAAGCATGCGTCCGGACTCAAGCATGCGTCCGGACACAAGCATGCGTCCGGACACAAGCATGCGTCCGGACACAAGCATGCGACCGGACACAAGCATGCGTCCGGACACAAGCATGCGACCGGACACAAGCATGCGTCCGGACACAAGCATGCGTCCGGACACAAGCATGCGTCCGGACACAAGCATGCGTCCGGACACAAGCATGCGTCCGGACACAAGCATGCGACCGGACACAAGCATGCGTCCGGACACAAGCATGCGTCCGGACACAAGCATGCGTCCGGACACAAGCATGCGTCCGGACACAAGCATGCGACCGGACACAAGCATGCGTCCGGACACAAGCATGCGTCCGGACACAAGCATGCGTCCGGACACAAGCATGCGTCCGGACACAAGCATGCGTCCGGACACAAGCATGCGTCCGGACACAAGCATGCGTCCGACACAAGCATGCGTCCGGACACAAGCATGCGTCCGGACACAAGCATGCGTCCGGACACAAGCATGCGTCCGGACACAAGCATGCGTCCGGGCACAAAGCATGCGTCCGGACACAAGCATGCGTCCGGACACAAGCATGCGACCGGACACAAGCATGCGTCCGGACACAAGCATGCGTCCGGACACAAGCATGCGTCCGGACACAAGCATGCGTCCGGACACAAGCATGCGACCGGACACAAGCATGCGTCCGGACACAAGCATGCGACCGGCACAAGCATGCGTCCGGACACAAGCATGCGTCCGGACACAAGCATGCGTCCGGACACAAGCATGCGTCCGGACACAAGCATGCGACCGGACACAAGCATGCGTCCGGACACAAGCATGCGTCCGGACACAAGCATGCGACCGGACACAAGCATGCGTCCGGACACAAGCATGCGTCCGGACACAAGCATGCGTCCGGACACAAGCATGCGTCCGGACACAAGCATGCGTCCGGACACAAGCATGCGTCCGGACACAAGCATGCGTTCGGACACAAGCATGCGTCCGGACACAAGCATGCGTCCGGACACAAGCATGCGTCCGGACACAAGCATGCGTCCGGACACAAGCATGCGTCCGGACACAAGCATGCGTCCGGACACAAGCATGCGTCCGGACACAAGCATGCGTCCGGACACAAGCATGCGACCGGACACAAGCATGCGTCCGGACACAAGCATGCGTCCGGACACAAGCATGCGTCCGGACACAAGCATGCGTCCGGACACAAGCATGCGACCGGACACAAGCATGCGTCCGGACACAAGCATGCGTCCGGACACAAGCATGCGTCCGAACACAAGCATGCGTCCGGACACAAGCATGCGTCCGGACACAAGCATGCGTCCGGACACAAGCATGCGTCCGGACACAAGCATGCGTCCGGACACAGCATGCGTCCGGACACAAGCATGCGTCCGGACACAAGCATGCGTCCGGACACAAGCATGCGACCGGACACAAGCATGCGTCGGACACAAGCATGCGTCCGGACACAAGCATGCGTCCGGACACAAGCATGCGTCCGGACACAAGCATGCGTCCGGACACAAGCATGCGACCGGACACAAGCATGCGTCCGGACACAAGCATGCGACCGGACACAAGCATGCGTCCGGACACAAGCATGCGTCCGGACACAAGCATGCGTCCGGACACAAGCATGCGTCGGACACAAGCATGCGACCGGACACAAGCATGCGTCCGGACACAAGCATGCGTCCGGACACAAGCATGCGTCCGGACACAAGCATGCGACCGGACTCAAGCATGCGTCCGGACACAAGCATGCGTCCGGACACAAGCATGCGTCCGGACACAAGCATGCGACCGGCACAAGCATGCGTCCGGACACAAGCATGCGTCCGGACACAAGCATGCGTCCGGACACAAGCATGCGACCGGACACAAGCATGCGTCCGGACACAAGCATGCGTCGGACACAAGCATGCGTCCGGACACAAGCATGCGTCCGGACACAAGCATGCGTCCGGACACAAGCATGCGTCCGGACACAAGCATGCGTCCGGACACAAGCATGCGTCCGGACACAAGCATGCGTCCGGACACAAGCATGCGTCCGGACACAAGCATGCGTCCGGACACAAGCATGCGTCCGGACACAAGCATGCGTCCGGACACAAGCATGCGTCCGGACACAAGCATGCGTCCGGACACAAGCATGCGACCGGACACAAGCATGCGTCCGGACACAAGCATGCGTCCGGACACAAGCATGCGTCCGGACACAAGCATGCGTCCGGACACAAGCATGCGTCCGGACACAAGCATGCGACCGGACTCAAGCATGCGTCCGGACACAAGCATGCGACCGGACACAAGCATGCGTCCGGACACAAGCATGCGTCCGGACACAAGCATGCGACCGGACTCAAGCATGCGTCCGGACACAAGCATGCGACCGGACACAAGCATGCGTCCGGACACAAGCATGCGTCCGGACACAAGCATGCGTCGGACACAAGCATGCGTCCGGACACAAGCATGCGACCGGACACAAGCATGCGTCCGGACACAAGCATGCGTCCGGCACAAGCATGCGTCCGGACACAAGCATGCGTCCGGACACAAGCATGCGTCCGGACACAAGCATGCGTCCGGACACAAGCATGCGTCCGGACACAAGCATGCGTCCGGACACAAGCATGCGTCCGGACACAAGCATGCGTCGGACACAAGCATGCGTCCGGACACAAGCATGCGTCCGGACACAAGCATGCGTCCGGACACAAGCATGCGTCCGGACACAAGCATGCGTCCGGACACAAGCATGCGTCCGGACACAAGCATGCGTCCGGACACAAGCATGCGACCGGACACAAGCATGCGACCGGACACAAGCATGCGTCCGGACACAAGCATGCGACCGGACACAAGCATGCGTCCGGACACAAGCATGCGTCCGGACACAAGCATGCGACCGGACACAAGCATGCGTCCGGACACAAGCATGCGACCGGACACAAGCATGCGTCCGGACACAAGCATGCGTCCGGACACAAGCATGCGACCGGACTCAAGCATGCGTCGGACACAAGCATGCGTTCGGACACAAGCATGCGTCCGGACACAAGCATGCGACCGGACACAAGCATGCGTCCGGACACAAGCATGCGTCCGGACACAAGCATGCGACCGGACACAAGCATGCGTCCGGACACAAGCATGCGTCCGGACACAAGCATGCGTCCGGACACAAGCATGCGACCGGACACAAGCATGCGTCCGGACACAAGCATGCGATCGGACACAAGCATGCGTCCGGACACAAGCATGCGTCCGGACACAAGCATGCGTCCGGACACAAGCATGCGTCCGGACACAAGCATGCGTCCGGACACAAGCATGCGTCCGGACACAAGCATGCGTCCGGACACAAGCATGCGTCCGGACACAAGCATGCGTCCGGACACAAGCATGCGACCGGACACAAGCATGCGTCCGGACACAAGCATGCGTCCGGACACAAGCATGCGTCCGGACACAAGCATGCGACCGGACACAAGCATGCGTCCGGACACAAGCATGCGTCCAGACACAAGCATGCGTCCGGACACAAGCATGCGTCCGGACACAAGCATGCGTCCGGACACAAGCATGCGTCCGGACACAAGCATGCGTCCGGACACAAGCATGCGTCCGGACACAAGCATGCGACCGGACACAAGCATGCGTCCGGACACAAGCATGCGACCGGACACAAGCATGCGTCCGGACACAAGCATGCGTCCGAACACAAGCATGCGTCCGGACACAAGCATGCGTCGGGACACAAGCATGCGACCGGACACAAGCATGCGACCGGGCACAAGCATGCGTCCGGACACAAGCATGCATCGGACACAAGCATGCGTCCGGACACAAGCATGCGACCGGACACAAGCATGCGTCCGGACACAAGCATGCGACCGGACACAAGCATGCGTCCGGACACAAGCATGCGTCCGGACACAAGCATGCGTCCGGACACAAGCATGCGACCGGACACAAGCATGCGTCCGGACACAAGCATGCGACCGGACACAAGCATGCGACCGGACACAAGCATGCGTCCGGACACAAGCATGCGGCCGGAGCACAAGCATGCGTCCGGACACAAGCATGCGTCCGGACACAAGCATGCGTCGGACACAAGCATGCGTCCGGAAGCACGAGCAGCGTCCAGGACACAAGCATGCGTCCAGACACAAGCATGCGACGGGACTACAAGCATGCGTCCAGAACACAAAGCATGCGTCCAGGACACAAGCATGCGTCCGGACACAAGCATGCGTCCAGGACACAAGCATGCGACCGGGCACAAGCATGGGTCCGGGACACAAGCATGCGTCCGGACACAAGCATGCGACCGGGCACAGCCTGGTCGGGACACAAGCATGCGTCCGGACACAAGCATGCGACCCGGACACAAGCATGCGTCCGGACACAAGCATGCGATCCGGACACAAGCATGCGTCCGGACACAAGCATGCCTCGGACACAGCATGCGACCGGATCAAGCATGCGGTCGGACACAAGCATGCGACCGGACACCAAGCATGCGTTCGGACACAAGCATGCGTCCCGGACAACAAGGGCGTCCGACCTAAGCATGCGTCCGGACACAACCATGCGTCCCGGACACAAGCATGCGTCCGGGACACAAGCATGCGTCCGGACACAAGCATGCGTCCGGACACAAGCATGCGTCCGAACACAAGCATGCGTCCGGACACAAGCATGCGACCGGACACAAGCATGCGTCCGACACAAGCATGCGTCCGGACACAAGCATGCGTCCGGACACAAGCATGCGACCGGACTCAAGCATGCGTCCGGACGCAAGCATGCGTCCAGACACAAGCATGAGTCCGGACACAAGCATGCGTCCGGACACAAGCATGCGTCCGGACACAAGCATGCGTCCGGACACAAGCATGCGTCCGGACACAAGCATGCGTCCGGACACAAGCATGCGTCCGGACACAAGCATGCGTCCGGACACAAGCATGCGACCGGGCACAAGCATGCGTCCGGACACAAGCATGCGTCCGAACACAAGCATGCGACCGGACTCAAGCATGCGTCCGGACACAAGCATGCGACCGGACACAAGCATGCGACCGGGCACAAAGCATGGGTCCGGACACAAGCATGCATCGGACACAAGCATGCGTCCGGACACAAGCATGCCGACCGGACACAAGCATGCGTCCCGGACACAAGCATGCGACCAGGCACAAGCATGCGTCCGGACACAAGCATGCGTCCCGACACAAGCATGCGTCCGGACACAAGCATGCGACCCGGACACAAGCATGCGTCCGGACACAAGCATGCGACCCGGGCACAAGCATGCGGTCCGGACACAAGCATGCGTCCGGACACAAGCATGCGTCGGACACAAGCATGCGTCCGGACACAAGCATGCGTCCGGACACAAGCATGCGTCCGGACCACAAGCATGCGACCGGACTCAAGCATGCGTCCAGACACAAGCATGCGTACGGACACAAGCAATGCGTCCGGACACAAGCATGCGTCCGGACACAAGCATGCAACCGGACCCAAGCATGGCGTCGGACACAAGCATGCGCCGGACACAAGCATGCGTCCGGACACAAGCATGCGTCCGGACACAAGCATGCGTCCGTACTCAAGCATGCGACCGGACTCAAGCATGCGTCCTGACACAAGCATTGCGTCCGGACACAAGCATGCGTCCGGACACAAGCATGCGACCGGGCACAAGCATGCGTCCGGACACAAGCATGCGACCGGGCACAAGCATGCGTCTGGACACAAGCATGCGTCTGGAAAACGTCCGGACACAAGCATGCGTCCGGACACAAGCATGCGACCGGACTCAAGCATGCGTCCGGACACAAGCATGCGTCCGGACACAAGCATGCGTCCGGACACAAGCATGCGTCCGGACACAAGCATGCGTCCGGACACAAGCATGCGTCCGGACACAAGCATGCAACCGGACTTTAAGCATGCGTCCGGACACAAGCATGCGTCCGGACACAAGCTGCGTCCGGACACAAGCATGCGACCGGGCACAAGCATGCGTCCGGACACAAGCATGCGACCGGACACAAGCATGCGTCCGGACACAAGCATGCGTCCGGACACAAGCATGCGACCGGACTCAAGCATGCGGTCGGACACAAGCATGCGACCGGACACAAGCATGCGTCCGGACACAAGCATGCGTCCGGACACAAGCATGCGTCCAGACACAAGCATGCGTCCGGACACAAGCATGCGTCCGGACACAAGCATGCGTCTGGACACAAGCATGCGACCGGACACAAGCATGCGTCCGGACTCAAGCATGCGTCCGGACACAAGCATGCGACCGGACACAAGCATGCGTCCAGACCCAAGCATGCGTCCGGACACAAGCATGCGTCGGACACAAGCATGCGTCCGGACACAAGCAGGCGTCCGGACACAAGCATGCGACCGGACTCAAGCATGCGTCCGGACACAAGCATGCGTCCGGACACAAGCATGCGTCCGGACACAAGCATGCGTCGGAACACAAGCATGCGTCCCGGACTCAAGCATGCGTCCGGACACAAGCATGCGTCCGGACACAAGCATGAGTCCGAACACAAGCATGCGTCCGGACACAAGCATGCGTCCGGAAACAAGCATGCGTCTGAACACAAGCATGCGTCCGAACACAAGCATGCGTCCGGACACAAGCATGCGTCCGGACACAAGCATGCGTTCGGACACAAGCATGCGTCTGGACTCAAGCATGCGTCCGGACACAAGCATGCGTCCGGACACAAGCATGCGTCCGGACACAAGCATGCGTCCGGACACAAGCATGCGTTCGGACACAAGCATGCGTCTGGACTCAAGCATGCGTCCGGACACAAGCATGCGTCCGGACACAAGCATGCGTCCGGACACAAGCATGCGTCCGGACACAAGCATGCGACCGGACTCAAGCATGCGTCCGGACACAAGCATGCGTCCGGACACAAGCATGCGTCCGGACACAAGCATGCGTCGGAACACAAGCATGCGTCCGGACTCAAGCATGCGTCCGGACACAAGCATGCGTCCGGACACAAGCATGAGTCCGAACACAAGCATGCGTCCGGACACAAGCATGCGTCCGGAAACAAGCATGCGTCTGAACACAAGCATGCGTCCGAACACAAGCATGCGTCCGGACACAAGCATGCGTCTGGACACAGCATGCGTTCGGACACAAGCATGCGTCTGGACTCAAGCAATGCGTCCGGACACAAGCATGCGTCCGGACACAAGCATGCGTCCGGACACAAGCATGCGTCCGGACACAAGCATGCGTTCGGACACAAGCATGCGTCTGGACTCAAGCATGCGTCCGGACACAAGCATGCGTCCGGACACAAGCATGCGGTCCGGACACAAAGCATGCGTCCGGACTCAAGCATGCGTCCGGACACAAGCATAGGTCCGACACAAGCATTGCGTCCGGACACAAGCATGCGTCCGGACACAAGCATGCGTCCGGACACAAGCCATGCGTCCGGACACAAGCATGCGAATGGGCACAAGCATGCGTCCGGACACAGGCATGCGTCCGGACACAAGCATGCGGACCGGACACAAGCATTGCGTCCGGACACAAGCATGCGTCCGGACACAAGCATGCGTCCGGACACAAGCATGCATCCGGACACAAGCATGCGACCGGACCCAAGCATGCGTCCGGACACAAGCATGCGACCAGGCACAAGCATGCGTCCGGACACAGACATGCGTCCAGACACAAGCATGCGACCGGACACAAGCATGCGCCCGGACACAAGCATGCGACCGGGCACAATCATGCGTCCGGAGACAGGCATGCGTCCGGACACAAGCATGCGACCGGACACAAGCATGCGTTCGAACACAAGCATGCGTCCGGACACAAGCATGCGTCCGGACAAAAGCATGCGTCCGGACACAAGCATGCGTCCGGACACAAGCATGCGTCCGGACACAAGCATGCGTTCGGACACAAGCATGCGTCCGGACTCAAGCATGCGTCCGGACACAAGCATGCGTCCGGACACAAGCATGCGTCCGGACTCAAGCATGCGTCCGGACACAAGCATGCTTCCGGACACAAGCATGCGTCCAGACACAAGCATGCGTCCGGACACAAGCATGCGACCGGGCACAAGCATGCGTCCGGACACAGGCATGCGTCCGGACACAAGCATGCGACCGGACACAAGCATGCGTCCGGACACAAGCATGCGTCCGGACAGAAGCATGCGTCCGGACACAAGCATGCGTCCGGACACAAGCATGCGACCGGACCCAAGCATGCGTCCGGACACAAGCATGCGTCCGGGCACAAGCATGCGACCGGGCACAATCATGCGTCCGGAGACAGGCATGCGTCCGGACACAAGCATGCGACCAGACACAAGCATGCGTTCGGACACAAGCATGCGTCCGGACTCAAGCATGCGTCCGGACACAAGCATGCGTCCGGACACAAGCATGCGTCCGGACACAAGCATGCGTCCGGACACAAGCATGCGTTCGGACACAAGCATGCGTCCGGACTCAAGCATGCGTCCGGACACAAGCATGCGTCCGGACACAAGCATGCGTCCGGACACAAGCATGCGACCAGGCACAAGCATGCGTCCGGACACAGACATGCGTCCGGACACAAGCATGCGACCGGACACAAGCATGCGTCCCGGACACAAGCATGCGACCGGGCACAATCATGCGTCCGGAGACAGGCATGCGTCCGGACACAAGCATGCGACCAGACACAAGCATGCGTTCGGACACAAGCATGCGTCCGGACTCAAGCATGCGTCCGGACACAAGCATGCGTCCGGACACAAGCATGCGTCCGGACACAAGCATGCGTCCGGACACAAGCATGCGTTCGGACACAAGCATGCGTCCGGACTCAAGCATGCGTCCGGACACAAGCATGCGTCTGGACACAAGCATGCGTCCGGACTCAAGCATGCGTCCGGACACAAGCATGCTTTCGGACACAAGCATGCGTCTAGACACAAGCATGCGTCCGGACACAAGCATGCGACCGGACACAAGCATGCGTCCAAACACAAGCATGCGACCGGGCACAAGCATGCGTCCGGACACAGGCATGCGTCCGGACACAAGCATGCGTTCGGACACAAGCATGCGTCCGGACACAAGTATGCGTCCGGACACAAGCATGCGTCCGAACACAAGCATGCGTCCGGACACAAGCATGCGTCCGGACACAAGCATGCGTTCGGACACAAGCATGCGTCCGGACCTAAAGCATGCGTCCGGACACAAGCATGCGTCCGGACACAAGCATGCGTCCGGACACAAGCATGCGTCCGGACACAAGCATGCCTCCGGACACAAGCATGCGTCCGGACACAAGCATGCGTCCGGACACACGCATGCGAACGGACTCAAGCATGCGTCCGGACACAAGCATGGGATCGGGCACAAGCATGCGTCCGGACACAAGCATGCGTCCGGACACAAGCATGCGACCGGACTCAAGCATCGTCCGGACACAAGCATGCGACCGGACACAAGCATGCGACCGGGCTCAAGCATGGGTCCAGACACAAGCATGCATCGGACACAAGCATGCGTCCGGACACAAGCATGCGACCGGACACAAGCATGCGTCCGGACACAAGCATGCGACCAGGCACAAGCATGCGTCCGGACACAAGCATGCGTCCGGACACAAGCATGCGTCCAGACACAAGCATGCGACCGGACACAAGCATGCGTCCGGACACAAGCATGCGACCGGGCACAAGCATGCGTCCGGACACAAGCATGCGTCCGGACACAAGCATGCGTCGGACACAAGCATGCGTCCGGACACAAGCATGCGTCCGGACACAAGCATGCGTCCGGACACAAGCATGCGTCCGGACACAAGCATGCGACCGGACACAAGCATGCGTCCGGACACAAGCATGCGTCCGGACTCAAGCATGCGACCGGACACAACCATGCGTCCGGACACAAGCATGCGACCGGGCACAAGCATGCGTCCGGACACAGGCATGCGTCCGGACACAAGCATGCGACCGGACACAAGCATGCGACCGGAGACAAGCATGCGTCCGGACACAAGCATGCGTCCGGACACAAGCATGCGACCGGACACAAGCATGCGTTCTGACACAAGCATGCGTCCGGACTCAATCATGCGTCCTGACACAAGCATGCGTCGGACACAAGCATGCGTCCGGACACAAGCATGCGTCCGGACACAAGCATGCGTCCGGACACAAGCATGCGTCCGGACACAAGCATGCGTCCGGACACAAGCATGCGTCCGGACACAAGCATGTGTCCGGACACAAGCATGCGACCTTACACAAGCATGCGTGCGGACACAAGCATGCGACCGGGCACAAGCATGCGTCCGGACACAAGCATGCGTCCGGACACAAGCATGCGACCGGACACAAGCATGCGTCCAGACACAAGCATGCGTCTGGACACAAGCATGTGTCCGGACACAAGCATGCGACCGTACACAAGCATGGGTGCGGACACAAGCATGCGACCGGGCACAAGCATGCGTCCGGACACAAGCATGCGTCCGGACACAAGCATGCGACCGGACACAAGCATGCGTTTGTACACAAGCATGCGTCCGGACTCAAGCATGCGTCCGGACACAAGCATGCGTCCGGACACGAGCATGCGTCCGGACACAAGCATGCGTCCGGACGCAAGCATGCGTCCGGACACAAGCATGCGTCCAGACACAAGCATGCGTCCGGAGACAAGCATGCGTCCGGACACAAGCATGCGACCGGACACAAGCATGCGTCCGGACACAAGCATGCAACCGGGCACAAGCATGCGTCCGGACACAGGCATGCGTCCGGACACAAGCATGCGTCCGGACACAAGCATGCGTTCGGACACAAGCATGCGTCCGGACTCAAGCATGCGTCCGGACACAAGCATGCGTCCGGACACAAGCATGCGTCCGGACACAAGCATGCGTCCGGACACAAGCATGCGTTCGGACACAAGCATGCGTCCGGACTCAAGCATGCGTCCGGACACAAGCATGCGTCTGGACACAAGCATGCGTCCGGACTCAAGCATGCGTCCGGACACAAGCATGCTTCCGGACACAAGCATGCGTCTAGACACAAGCATGCGTCCGGACACAAGCATGCGACCGGACACAAGCATGCGTCCAAACACAAGCATGCGACCGGGCACAAGCATGCGTCCGGACACAGGCATGCGTCCGGACACAAGCATGCGTTCGGACACAAGCATGCGTCCGGACACAAGTATGCGTCCGGACACAAGCATGCGTCCGAACACAAGCATGCGTCCGAACACAAGCATGCGTCCGGACACAAGCATGCGTCCGGACACAAGCATGCGTTCGGACACAAGCATGCGTCCGGACTAAAGCATGCGTCCGGACACAAGCATGCGTCCGGACACAAGCATGCGTCCGGACACAAGCATGCGTCCGGACACAAGCATGCGTCCGGACACAAGCATGCGTCCGGACACAAGCATGCGTCCGGACACAAGCATGCGTCCGGACACACGCATGCGAACGGACTCAAGCATGCGTCCGGACACAAGCATGCGATCGGGCACAAGCATGCGTCCGGACACAAGCATGCGTCCGGACACAAGCATGCGACCGGACTCAAGCATGCGTCCGGACACAAGCATGCGACCGGACACAAGCATGCGACCGGGCTCAAGCATGGGTCCGGACACAAGCATGCATCGGACACAAGCATGCGTCCGGACACAAGCATGCGACCGGACACAAGCATGCGTCCGGACACAAGCATGCGACCAGGCACAAGCATGCGTCCGGACACAAGCATGCGTCCGGACACAAGCATGCGTCCAGACACAAGCATGCGACCGGACACAAGCATGCGTCCGGACACAAGCATGCGACCGGGCACAAGCATGCGTCCGGACACAAGCATGCGTCCGGACACAAGCATGCGTCGGACACAAGCATGCGTCCGGACACAAGCATGCGTCCGGACACAAGCATGCGTCCGGACACAAGCATGCGTCCGGACACAAGCATGCGACCGGACACAAGCATGCGTCCGGACACAAGCATGCGTCCGGACTCAAGCATGCGACCGGACACAAGCATGCGTCCGGACACAAGCATGCGACCGGGCACAAGCATGCGTCCGGACACAGGCATGCGTCCGGACACAAGCATGCGACCGGACACAAGCATGCGACCGGAGACAAGCATGCGTCCGGACACAAGCATGCGTCCGGACACAAGCATGCGACCGGACACAAGCATGCGTTCGGACACAAGCATGCGTCCGGACTCAATCATGCGTCCTGACACAAGCATGCGTCGGACACAAGCATGCGTCCGGACACAAGCATGCGTCCGGACACAAGCATGCGTCCGGACACAAGCATGCGTCCGGACACAAGCATGCGTCCGGACACAAGCATGCGTCCGGACACAAGCATGTGTCCGGACACAAGCATGCGACCGGACACAAGCATGCGTGCGGACACAAGCATGCGACCGGGCACAAGCATGCGTCCGGACACAAGCATGCGTCCGGACACAAGCATGCGACCGGACACAAGCATGCGTCCAGACACAAGCATGCGTCTGGACACAAGCATGTGTCCGGACACAAGCATGCGACCGTACACAAGCATGGGTGCGGACACAAGCATGCGACCGGGCACAAGCATGCGTCCGGACACAAGCATGCGTCCGGACACAAGCATGCGACCGGACACAAGCATGCGTCCGGACACAAGCATGCGTTTGTACACAAGCATGCGTCCGGACTCAAGCATGCGTCCGGACACAAGCATGCGTCCGGACACGAGCATGCGTCCGGACACAAGCATGCGTCCGGACGCAAGCATGCGTCCGGACACAAGCATGCGTCCAGACACAAGCATGCGTCCGGAGACAAGCATGCGTCCGGACACAAGCATGCGACCGGACACAAGCATGCGTCCGGACACAAGCATGCAACCGGGCACAAGCATGCGTCTGGACACAGGCATGCGTCCGGACACAAGCATGCGTCCGGACACAAGCATGCGTTCGGACACAAGCATGCGTCCGGACTCAAGCATGCGTCCGGACACAAGCATGCGTCCGGACACAAGCATGCGTCCGGACACAAGCATGCGTCCGGACACAAGCATGCGTTCGGACACAAGCATGCGTCCGGACTCAAGCATGCGTCCGGACACAAGCATGCGTCCAGACACAAGCATGCGTCCGGACACAAGCATGCGTCCGGACTCAAGCATGCGTCCGGACACAAGCATGCGTCCGGACACAAGCATGCGACCGGACACAAGCATGCGTCCGGACACAAGCATGCGTCCGGACACAAGCATGCGACCGGACACAAGCATGCGTCCGGACACAAGCATGCGACCGGACACAAGCATGCGTCCGGACACAAGCATGCGTCCGGGCACAAGCATGCGTCCGGACACAGGCATGCGTCCGGACACAAGCATGCGTCCGGACACAAGCATGCGTTCGGACACAAGCATGCGACCGGGCACAAGCATGCGTCCGGACACAAGCATGCGTCCGGACACAAGCATGCGACCGGACACAAGCATGCGTCCAGACACAAGCATGCGTCTGGACACAAGCATGTGTCCGGACACAAGCATGCGACCGTACACAAGCATGGGTGCGGACACAAGCATGCGACCGGGCACAAGCATGCGTCCGGACACAAGCATGCGTCCGGACACAAGCATGCGTCCGGACACAAGCATGCGTTCGGACACAAGCATGCGTCCGGACTAAAGCATGCGTCCGGACACAAGCATGCGTCCGGACACAAGCATGCGTCCGGACACAAGCATGCGTCCGGACACAAGCATGCGTCCGGACACAAGCATGCGTCCGGACACAAGCATGCGTCCGGACACACGCATGCGAACGGACTCAAGCATGCGTCCGGACACAAGCATGCGATCGGGCACAAGCATGCGTCCGGACACAAGCATGCGTCCGGACACAAGCATGCGACCGGACTCAAGCATGCGTCCGGACACAAGCATGCGACCGGACACAAGCATGCGACCGGGCTCAAGCATGGGTCCGGACACAAGCATGCATCGGACACAAGCATGCGTCCGGACACAAGCATGCGACCGGACACAAGCATGCGTCCAGACACAAGCATGCGACCAGGCACAAGCATGCGTCCGGACACAAGCATGCGTCCGGACACAAGCATGCGTCCAGACACAAGCATGCGACCGGACACAAGCATGCGTCCGGACACAAGCATGCGACCGGGCACAAGCATGCGTCCGGACACAAGCATGCGTCCGGACACAAGCATGCGTCGGACACAAGCATGCGTCCGGACACAAGCATGCGTCCGGACACAAGCATGCGTCCGGACACAAGCATGCGTCCGGACACAAGCATGCGACCGGACACAAGCATGCGTCCGGACTCAAGCATGCGACCGGACACAAGCATGCGTCCGGACACAAGCATGCGACCGGGCACAAGCATGCGTCCGGACACAGGCATGCGTCCGGACACAAGCATGCGACCGGACACAAGCATGCGACCGGAGACAAGCATGCGTCCGGACACAAGCATGCGTCCGGACACAAGCATGCGACCGGACACAAGCATGCGTTCGGACACAAGCATGCGTCCGGACTCAATCATGCGTCCTGACACAAGCATGCGTCGGACACAAGCATGCGTCCGGACACAAGCATGCGTCCGGACACAAGCATGCGTCCGGACACAAGCATGCGTCCGGACACAAGCATGCGTCCGGACACAAGCATGCGTCCGGACACAAGCATGTGTCCGGACACAAGCATGCGACCGGACACAAGCATGCGTGCGGACACAAGCATGCGACCGGTCACAAGCATGCGTCCGGACACAAGCATGCGTCCGGACACAAGCATGCGACCGGACACAAGCATGCGTCCAGACACAAGCATGCGTCTGGACACAAGCATGTGTCCGGACACAAGCATGCGACCGTACACAAGCATGGGTGCGGACACAAGCATGCAACCGGGCACAAGCATGCGTCCGGACACAAGCATGCGTCCGGACACAAGCATGCGACCGGACACAAGCATGCGTCCGGACACAAGCATGCGTTTGTACACAAGCATGCGTCCGGACTCAAGCATGCGTCCGGACACAAGCATGCGTCCGGACACGAGCATGCGTCCGGACACAAGCATGCGTCCGGACGCAAGCATGCGTCCGGACACAAGCATGCGTCCAGACACAAGCATGCGTCCGGAGACAAGCATGCGTCCGGACACAAGCATGCGACCGGACACAAGCATGCGTCCGGACACAAGCATGCAACCGAGCACAAGCATGCGTCCGGACACAGGCATGCGTCCGGACACAAGCATGCGTCCGGACACAAGCATGCGTTCGGACACAAGCATGCGTCCGGACTCAAGCATGCGTCCGGACACAAGCATGCGTCCGGACACAAGCATGCGTCCGGACACAAGCATGCGTCCGGACACAAGCATGCGTTCGGACACAAGCATGCGTCCGGACTCAAGCATGCGTCCGGACACAAGCATGCGTCCAGACACAAGCATGCGTCCGGACACAAGCATGCGTCCGGACTCAAGCATGCGTCCGGACACAAGCATGCGTCCGGACACAAGCATGCGACCGGACACAAGCATGCGTCCGGACACAAGCATGCGTCCGGACACAAGCATGCGACCGGACACAAGCATGCGTCCGGACACAAGCATGCGACCGGACACAAGCATGCGTCCGGACACAAGCATGCGTCCGGGCACAAGCATGCGTCCGGACACAGGCATGCGTCCGGACACAAGCATGCGTCCGGACACAAGCATGCGTTCGGACACAAGCATGCGTCCGGACTCAAGCATGCGTCCGGACACAAGCATGCGTCCGGACACAAGCATGCGTCCGGACACAAGCATGCGTCCGGACACAAGCATGCGTTCGGACACAAGCATGCGTCCGGACTCAAGCATGCGTCCGGACACAAGCATGCGTCCAGACACAAGCATGCGTCCGGACACAAGCATGCGTCCGGACACAAGCATGCGTTTGTACACAAGCATGCGTCCGGACTCAAGCATGCGTCCGGACACAAGCATGCGTCCGGACACGAGCATGCGTCCGGACACAAGCATGCGTCCGGACGCAAGCATGCGTCCGGACACAAGCATGCGTCCAGACACAAGCATGCGTCCGGAGACAAGCATGCGTCCGGACACAAGCATGCGACCGGACACAAGCATGCGTCCGGACACAAGCATGCAACCGGGCACAAGCATGCGTCCGGACACAGGCATGCGTCCGGACACAAGCATGCGTCCGGACACAAGCATGCGTTCGGACACAAGCATGCGTCCGGACTCAAGCATGCGTCCGGACACAAGCATGCGTCCGGACACAAGCATGCGTCCGGACACAAGCATGCGTCCGGACACAAGCATGCGTTCGGACACAAGCATGCGTCCGGACACAAGCATGCGTCCGGACACAAGCATGCGTCCAGACACAAGCATGCGTCCGGACACAAGCATGCGTCCGGACTCAAGCATGCGTCCGGACACAAGCATGCGTCCGGACACAAGCATGCGACCGGACACAAGCATGCGTCCGGACACAAGCATGCGTCCGGACACAAGCATGCGACCGGACACAAGCATGCGTCCGGACACAAGCATGCGACCGGACACAAGCATGCGTCCGGACACAAGCATGCGTCCGGGCACAAGCATGCGTCCGGACACAGGCATGCGTCCGGACACAAGCATGCGTCCGGACACAAGCATGCGTTCGGACACAAGCATGCGTCCGGACTCAAGCATGCGTCCGGACACAAGCATGCGTCCGGACACAAGCATGCGTCCGGACACAAGCATGCGTCCGGACACAAGCATGCGTTCGGACACAAGCATGCGTCCGGACTCAAGCATGCGTCCGGACACAAGCATGCGTCCAGACACAAGCATGCGTCCGGACACAAGCATGCGTCCGGACACAAGCATGCGTCCGGACTCAAGCATGCGTCCGGACACAAGCATGCGTCCGAACACAAGCATGCGACCGGACACAAGCATGCGTCCGGACACAAGCATTCGTCCGGACACAAGCATGCGACCGGACACAAGCATGCGACCGGGCACAAGCATGCGTCCGGACACAAGCATGCGTCCGGACACAAGCATGCGTCCCGACACAAGCATGCGTCTGGACACAAGCATGCGTCGGACACAAGCATGCGTCCGGACACAAGCATGCGTCCGGACACAAGCATGCGTCCGGACACAAGCATGCGTCCGGACACAAGCATGCGACCGGACTCAAGCATGCGTCCAGACACACGCATGCGACCGGACTCAAGCATGCGTCCGGACACAAGCATGCGATCGGACACAAGCATGCGACCGGGCACAAGCATGCGTCCGGACTCAAGCATGCGTCCGGACACAAGCATGCGTCCGGACACAAGCATGCGACCGGACACAAGCATGCGTTTGTACACAAGCATGCGTCCGGACTCAAGCATGCGTCCGGACACAAGCATGCGTCCGGACACGAGCATGCGTCCGGACACAAGCATGCGTCCGGACGCAAGCATGCGTCCGGACACAAGCATGCGTCCAGACACAAGCATGCGTCCGGAGACAAGCATGCGTCCGGACACAAGCATGCGACCGGACACAAGCATGCGTCCGGACACAAGCATGCAACCGGGCACAAGCATGCGTCCGGACACAGGCATGCGTCCGGACACAAGCATGCGTCCGGACACAAGCATGCGTTCGGACACAAGCATGCGTCCGGACTCAAGCATGCGTCCGGACACAAGCATGCGTCCGGACACAAGCATGCGTCCGGACACAAGCATGCGTCCGGACACAAGCATGCGTTCGGACACAAGCATGCGTCCGGACTCAAGCATGCGTCCGGACACAAGCATGCGTCCAGACACAAGCATGCGTCCGGACACAAGCATGCGTCCGGACTCAAGCATGCGTCCGGACACAAGCATGCGTCCGGACACAAGCATGCGACCGGACACAAGCATGCGTCCGGACACAAGCATGCGTCCGGACACAAGCATGCGACCGGACACAAGCATGCGTCCGGACACAAGCATGCGTCCGGACACAAGCATGCGTTTGTACACAAGCATGCGTCCGGACTCAAGCATGCGTCCGGACACAAGCATGCGTCCGGACACGAGCATGCGTCCGGACACAAGCATGCGTCCGGACGCAAGCGTGCGTCCGGACACAAGCATGCGTCCAGACACAAGCATGCGTCCGGAGACAAGCATGCGTCCGGACACAAGCATGCGACCGGACACAAGCATGCGTCCGGACACAAGCATGCAACCGGGCACAAGCATGCGTCCGGACACAGGCATGCGTCCGGACACAAGCATGCGTCCGGACACAAGCATGCGTTCGGACACAAGCATGCGTCCGGACTCAAGCATGCGTCCGGACACAAGCATGCGTCCGGACACAAGCATGCGTCCGGACACAAGCATGCGTCCGGACACAAGCATGCGTTCGGACACAAGCATGCGTCCGGACTCAAGCATGCGTCCGGACACAAGCATGCGTCCAGACACAAGCATGCGTCCAGACACAAGCATGCGTCCGGACTCAAGCATGCGTCCGGACACAAGCATGCGTCCGGACACAAGCATGCGACCGGACACAAGCATGCGTCCGGACACAAGCATGCGTCCGGACACAAGCATGCGACCGGACACAAGCATGCGTCCGGACACAAGCATGCGACCGGACACAAGCATGCGTCCGGACACAAGCATGCGTCCGGGCACAAGCATGCGTCCGGACACAGGCATGCGTCCGGACACAAGCATGCGTCCGGACACAAGCATGCGTTCGGACACAAGCATGCGTCCGGACTCAAGCATGCGTCCGGACACAAGCATGCGTCCGGACACAAGCATGCGTCCGGACACAAGCATGCGTCCGGACACAAGCATGCGTTCGGACACAAGCATGCGTCCGGACTCAAGCATGCGTCCGGACACAAGCATGCGTCCAGACACAAGCATGCGTCCGGACACAAGCATGCGTCCGGACACAAGCATGCGTCCGGACTCAAGCATGCGTCCGGACACAAGCATGCGTCCGGACACAAGCATGCGACCGGACACAAGCATGCGTCCGGACACAAGCATGCGTCCGGACACAAGCATGCGACCGGACACAAGCATGCGACCGGGCACAAGCATGCGTCCGGACACAAGCATGCGTCCGGACACAAGCATGCGTCCCGACACAAGCATGCGTCTGGACACAAGCATGCGTCGGACACAAGCATGCGTCCGGACACAAGCATGCGTCCGGACACAAGCATGCGTCCGGACACAAGCATGCGTCCGGACACAAGCATGCGACCGGACTCAAGCATGCGTCCAGACACACGCATGCGACCGGACTCAAGCATGCGTCCGGACACAAGCATGCGATCGGACACAAGCATGCGACCGGGCACAAGCATGCGTCCGGACACAAGCATGCGTCGGACACAAGCATGCGTCGGACACAAGCATGCGTCCGGCTCTAGGGGCGGCTGCTGCAGTGGCGGCTGCTCCAGAGGCGGCTGCTGCTGGGGCGGCTGCGACAGGGGCTGCTGCTGCAGTGGCGGCTGCTGGGGCGGCTGCTGCAGTGACGGCGGCTCCAGGGGCGGCTGCTGCTGGGGTGGCTGCTCCAGGGGTTGCTGCTGCAGGGGCGGCCGCTTCAGGGGCGGCTGTCGCAGGGCTTCCAAGAGCGCCTCGACGGGCGACGGGAGGGGAACGCGCACGGGCCCCCAAGACGCCTCGACGAGGCGACGGGAGGGGCCGGCTCGCGGGCCCCAAAAGCGCCGCGACGAGGCGATGGGAGAGGCCTGCGTGCGGGCCCCCACAACACCGCGACGAGGCGACGGTCGGGGCTGGCGCGCGGGCCCCCAAGACGCCGCGACGAGATAGGAACCCGCCGCGCGCCTCGGGGCGCACAGCGGGCAGAAAACTGCCATGCGCTCGGGGCGCGTGGCGGGAAGAAAAATAGGAGGTCGCGCGCCACGGGGCGGGCGACACACAGTAGGGCAGCGGAATTAGGTGGGCCCACAGGCCAGGAGCGTTTTGCTCTGAGAGCATGTTAGAATCCTAGAGTGAATGTGGCTTAGAAGCCATAGCTTAGGACCCTTGGTAGCTTAGGTTTTAGGTTTAGGAAGGAGAATGTCGAGAAAGTTGAGAAGGAGAATTGAGTTCACTAGAAAGCAGAGGGATACAAGTAGTAAGCCCTAAAAGGGTTATACTCACTTTTGAGTACCCCACTGCAGACTAGACATGCATTATAATCTGACACCATTTTCTCTATACGTGTATGTTAGATACCTTTCAAACCCCTTTGTTCTCTAGATTAATATATTTTGCATCTCTTGATTGAGTGAGACCGCTAGATTCCACGTACTTTGTGAGATTTGGGCATTTTTTTCTCCCTAGCCCCACTTGCACTATAAGTGCGCATGAAGGCCAGACTGGCCAATGCACCATTTTCTCTACACATGTGCATTATATATCATTCAAGCCTCATTAGTTCACTATACTAGTTTACTTCCTACCTTCTGATCAAGTGAGACCGCTAGATTCCCTGTACTTTTCAAAATCTGAGCGTTTCCATTCTCCTAGGCACTTGCACTCTAAGTTCCCATATCAACATGCCTCGCTAATGCACCATTTTCTCTATACGTGAGCGTTAGATACCTTTCAAACATTGTTCGTTGTCTAGATTAATGTATTTTACATCTTTTGATCGAGTGAGACCGCTAGATTTAATGTACTTTGTGAGATTTGAGCGTTTTAATCCTCCCTAGCCCCACTTGCACTATAAGTGCGCATGACGGCCAGACTGACCGATGCACCATTTTCTCTACACATGTGCGCTGTATACAACTCAAGCCTCATTAGTTCACTAGAATGATCTTTTTCCTACCGTCTGATCAAGTGAGACGCCTAGATTCCCTGCACCTTTCAAAATCTGGGCGTTTCCATTCTCCTAGGCACTTGCACTCCAAGTTCCCATACCGACCTGCCTCGCTAATGCACCATTTTTTTTATACGTGTGCGTTTGATACCTTTCAAACCCCTTTGTTCTCTAGAGAAAATATTTCGCATCTTTTGATCGAGTGAGACCGCTTGATTCCATGTACTTAGCCCCACTTGCACTATAAGTGCGCATGACGGCCAAACTGGCCGATGCACCATTTTCTCTACACATGTGCGTTATATACCATTCAAGCCTTACTAGTGTCAGAACATTATAGCTTACTCATTTCTGTAGGCTATAGTGGGGTATCCCATAGGGGGTACAACACAATTAGGGTTTCATATTTGTACTCACTTCATTTCATAGTTCATTCATTCTCGTTCAGTTTTCCTCATGGTATCGAGCAGGTTCCCCTGTGGGAACTGTGCCTAGGGCCCACCACTCGAAACTGTTTTTTTCCTGCCCGAAGCGCACTCATCCCGAGCCCCGCCACCCAGTGAACGCGGCCCCGCCGCCTCTTCTCTAGCGGCCTCGCCGCCCTGCTCTCGCGGCCCTCGCCGCTCTTACTCACGCGGCTCCGCCGCCCCTGATCTCGCGGCCCCGTCGCCCCTGCTCCAGCGGCCCCGCCGCCCCTGATCTCGCGGCCCCGCCGCCCCTGAACTCGCGGCCCTCGCCGCCCCTGATCTCGCGGCCCCGCCGCCCAAGCGCTCGCGGCCCCGCCGTCCCTGATCTCACGGCCCCGCCGCCCCAGCGCTCACGGCCCCGCCGCTCCTGATCTCTCGGCCCCGCCGCCCCAGCGCTCCCGGCCCCGCCGCCCCTGATCTCGTGGCCCCGCCGCCCCAGCGCTCACGGCCCCGCCGCCCCTGATCTCGCGGCCCCGCCGCCCCAGCGCTCCCGGCCCCGCCGCCCCTGATACGCGGCCCCGCCGCCCCAGCGCTCCCGGCCCCGCCGCCCCTGATCTCGCGGCCCCGCCGCCCCAGCGCTCCCGGCCCCGCCGCCCCTGATACGCGGCCCCGCCGCCCCAGCGCTCCCGGCCCCGCCGCCCCTGATACGCGGCCTCGCCGTCCCTGATCTCACGGCCCCGCCGCCCCAGCACTCACGGCCCCGCCGCCCCTTGCTCTCGCGCCGCTCAACTGCAGCAGCCGAGCCGCCCAACTGCAGCAGCCGAGCAGCACTGCAGCCGAGCCGCCCTTGCACCCGAGCCGCCCCGCCCGAGCCGCCCTACCGCCGAGCCGCCTGGGAGCTGAGCCGCCCGGGAGCCGAGTCGCTGAGTAGCCGAGCCGCCTTTCTACCGAGCCGCCCGACCTGTTCTGCCCGGTGAGCACTGTACCGCTATCACTGCGTGCCCTTCCCCTACTGCTTGCACTGCTTCACTGTCGTCGTCATGGCTACCCCTAGTGTCCTCGCCTTTGACGCTGAGGGTCGAGCCATAGACTTCGAGGTCTGGCTCGACGACCTGCAGCTGTTTTTACAGTGCGATAGGGCGGACGGTCTGTCTCTCTTTGACCTCACCTCTGGCGCCGTCCCTTCCCCTGCTGCTGATGCTGACGCCACTGCTCGCTCACAGTGGGCCACGCGCGATGCTGCTGCACGTCTTGCTGTGCGTCGCCACTTGCCTACCGCTGAGCGCGCGCACTTTAGCTAGTACAAAAGTGCCCAGACCTTGTACGACGCTGTAGTTGCGCGCTACTCCTCCCCTACCACTGCTGC
The DNA here is from genome assembly GCA_948144175.1 of Closterium sp. NIES-65. Lineage (NCBI taxonomy): Eukaryota > Viridiplantae > Streptophyta > Zygnematophyceae > Desmidiales > Closteriaceae > Closterium > Closterium sp. NIES-65. The sequence goes on from CANXME010000414.1 coordinate 52,634, forward strand.
ACTGAGCCGCCTCATGCTCCTCTTCCTCTTCTCTGACCTTGCAACCTTTCCCACTGTCGCTGATCTCATCACGCACCTCCGCACTAGTGACACTCGCTACCGCGCTGCGCTTCCTGCTGACTTCTGCGCCAAGAACCCCCCCCCCATGTACATCACTCTCTACTTCTTAGTCACTCGCCTCCCTGACTCCCTTCGTGTAGTCCGGGACCACTTCCTCGCAGTCTGTCCCACCACCCTCACAGTCGACAGCCTAGAGAAGGCCCTCCTTGCGGCAGAGAAGAGCATAGTCGCTGTAGGAGCCTCTCGAGGCGACCCCCGTGCCCCCATCTTTGAGGGGTGTTCTCCTTCCCCTCTCCTGCCCTCTGTCGCCTCTGCCGCTGCGGCCGACCTCGTTGGTCTTGAGTCGGTCGGTGCGGCGTTTGCCCTTAGCGGGAGACGCCGCTCTGGCAAGGGCAAGGGGGGCAAGGGAGCGGGTGGGGCCAGTGGGGGCGGTGGAGGTGGAGGTGGAGGCGGCGGAGGGAGTGGGGGTGGCGGTGGAGGTGGTAGCGGGGGTGGAGGTGCTAGTGGCGGCAGTGGAGGCGGGGGTGGCGGCGGCGGTGGCGGTGGTAGCGGAGGTGGCGGAGGTGGCGGCGGTGGAGGCGGAGGCGGGGGCGGTGGAGGTGGAGGCGGGGGTGGCGGAGGTGGAGGTGGTCGGAGTGGAGCTTCGCAGCGGAGCAGCACTGGGGGAGGTCAGCCACAGCAGCAGCAGCAGCGTTCTCGCGACGTCCCCACCCCTCAGCAGCTCCGTGAGTGGTACACGCAGCGTCAGCGCGGTGGGGGTTTTGGTCCCTGCACCTACGTTCTCCGCACTGGCGACCGCGCTGGAGAGCAGTGTGGGGGCGCCCACACCGCCCAGCGCTGCTTTCACCGCCTGACGGACGCTTGGCGCCAGCAGTTCCCGGAGGCCGCAGAGATCCCCCGCTGGGGAGAGCTGTCTAGGGCTGGTGTAGCTGTTTTTGATCTTGACTTTGATGCTATCCTTGCTGCCATGTATGCTGTGACTGTTAGTGATGATGGTGACTGTTACCGGTGTTTCCCGCCCGACTAGGGCATTCGTAATGCTGCTCCAGGTGCCGGTGAGGCTTCTGCTCTAGGTGCCAGTGCGTCTGTGCTCTCAGGTGCTGGTGAGGCTGCTCTCTCAGGTACTAGTGCGTCTGTGCTCTCAGGTACTGCGTCGGCTTCGGCCTCCCACACCTTCACTCTTGACTCTGGAGCGTCTCGCTCTTTCTTTCGGGACCGCACCACACTCACGCCGCTTAGTCGGCCGGTTGCGGTTTCCCTGGCTCACCCCTCTGGGGGTCCTGTCCTGTCTCGCTTCTCCACAGTCCTCCCTGGTCTGGCGGCTCCCTCTGGCACCCTGTCTGGTCTCTACCTCCCCTCGTTCTCTACGAACTTGGTGAGTGGTGCTGACCTACAGGATGCGGGAGTCCACCAGTTCACCCCTGCTCGTCAGCGAGTGACGCACTGCACAGAGGCTAGCACAGGTCGTCACCTGGCTACGTTTACACGTCACCCAGGGTCGAGCGTGTACACACTGACCACTGCTTCTCCTCCAGGTGCTGAGTCTGGTAGAGTCCCTTCGTCTGGTCAGGTGTTTGCTGCTGCGTCCAAGTCTGGTCCGGAGTCTGCCCCCTGTTCGTGTCGCTGTCTGCCTCACGAGACCCTCCTCTAACACCACCGCCTTGGCCACCCCTCTCTGCTTTGGCTCAGAGGCATGGCCTGCCGCCTTCTTGTGTCTGGTCTCCCCCGGTCCCTCCCTCCCCTTCCTCAGGGCCCTGGCCCTGCCTGTGTCCCCTGTGTCGAGGGGCGCCAGCGTGCTGCCCCTCACTCCTCCCAGTTTCCTCCGACAGAGGCTCTGTTGCAGACGCTTCACATGGACGTGTGGGGCCCTGCCCGCGTCCGTGGACTCGGTCACGAGCGCTACTTCCTGTTGGTGGTTGACGACTACTCGCGTTACACCACAGTCTTCCCCTTGCGCAGCAAGGGTGATGTCACTGAGGTGCTGATCGACTGGATCCGCGCAGCTCGTCTCCAGCTCAGGCAGAGCTTTGGCTCGGACTTTCCTGTGTTGCGTCTGCACTCGGACAGAGGCGGAGAGTTCTCCTCTGGCCTTCTGCGTGCCTACTGTCGTGCGCGAGGCATCCGCCAGACCTTCACGCTTCCGGACTCCCCGCAGCAAAATGGGATTGCAGAGCGCCGCATTGGCATGGTCATGGACGTCGCTCGTACGTCTATGATGCATGCGGCTGCCCCCCATTTTCTGTGGCCGTTTGCGGTCAGGTACGCGGTGCATCAGATCAACCTCCACCCCAGGGTCTCCAGGCCGGAGACCTCCCCAGCCTTGCTGTGGACGGGGAAGGTTGGCGATGCGTCGGCGTTCCGGGTCTGGGGATCTCGGGCGTTTGTCCGCGACTTGTCTGCGGACAAGCTGTCCCCTCGCGCTGCTCCCTGCGTCTTCCTGGGGTTCCCCCCGACGCCCCTGGGTGGCAGTTCTACCACCCCACCTCTCGACGTGTTCTGTCCTCCCAGGACGTCACGTTCGACGAGTCGGTACCCTACTACCGCCTCTTCCCCTACCGCACTCCGTCCCTCCCCCCGCCCCCGCTCTTCTTGGTACCAGGTCCCCCCCCGGTAGACCCCCTCCCCCCCCAGGGTCCTGCCCCTTCAGGTGTGACCCAGGTAGACGCGGTCGAGCCTGTCGAGGTCACTAGTGACTCTGGTGCTGCTGCGGGAGCTGAGCCTGGGGGTGCTGGGACTGGAGGCGCTACGCTTGGAGGTGCTGAGCCTGGGGGTGCGGAGTCTGGAGGTGCTGAGCCTAGGGGTTCTGAGCCTGGGGGTGCTGAGCCTGGGGGTGCTGAGTCTGGGGGTGCTGAGCCTGGGGGTGCTGGGCCTGGGGGTGCTGAGCCTGGGGGTGCTGAGACTGGGGGTGCTCCACCTGGCGGTGCTTCGTCTCGCCGAGAGCCACTCTCCCCACAGGAGCTGCGTGAGTGGTTTGCCCGGCGCTAGAGGCGTGCTGCTGGTGCTAGAGGTTCTTCGGCTGTAGAGGGTGCTGCTGCCGAGCGTCCCGGAGGTACTCGTGCTGTGGGTGCTGGAGCTGCTGGGTCTGAGGGTTCTCCTGGAGCTGGTGCTGCTGAGGGTGTTGGCGCTGAGACTACCGCTGGCGGTCCGACTGGCAGTGCTCCTGGTGGTGCTGCTGGAGGTTCTGGAGCTGCTAGGGGTGCTGCTGGAGCGGGTACTCCTGCTGGGGGTACAGGTGCTGTCTCTGCTGTTTCTGGCGTCGCCACGCGGCCCCGACCGTACTTCGTTCCGCTCCTGCAGCAGGTTCTTGGTCTTACACCTTCTCCTGGTCCTCCTCCTCCTCCCTTAGAGGGTCCACAGCCTGTCTCGTCACAGTCACAGCTACAACCTGCCTCCCATTTGCCTGCTCCTTCTCCCTACGCTGGTCCGACTGGAGGTCTTACTGAGCGTCGTGAGCCTGCGTCTCGTCCTGCGTCGCCTGTTTGTACTGCGCGCACTGGTGGTCGCGGTTCGCGTCAGCGTCCTCCTCCTGTCCTTGGCACGCACCGGATGTCTCTGTGTCCGTCCACTCCTCCTCTGCGTGCCCCTTTGCCTTCTCCTCCTGCTTCCTCTCTTCCTGCTCTTGCCGACCCGGAGTCGGACTCTCTTCGTGCTGCCAGTCCTACTATCACGCGTCTCCTTGCTACTGCTGTCACTGACCCTTCTTTTGAGTCGTCTGCTACGTCTTCCCTTGTCACTGAGCTCGTCGACTTTGCTGCGCGCTGTCGTCTAGACTACGCTGCTAGTCTTGTCGCTGAGTCTGAGTCTGCCTGTCCTCCGTCCGTCGGGGGTGAGTGTGCCCTTGGCACGGACGTCCTCGAGGACAGGCAGGAGGAGTTCAAGTGTCTGGCCGCCGCTTCACCTCATCTCGCGTCTGTACTGCTAGCCCCTGAGGGAGACCCGGATGCACTTGACATCCCGACTCCGCGCTCGTACGCGGAGGCGATAGAGGGTTCCTACTCCTCTCAGTGGCAGGCAGCTATGGATGAAGAGATGGCTTCCTGGAAGTCCACAGGCACCTACGTTGACGCTGTTCCCCCTCCTGGGGCGAACATCGTCAGTGGCATGTGGATCTTCAGGGTGAAGCGGCCGCCGGGTTCTCCGCCTGTCTTCAAGGCGCGGTACGTGGCTCGTGGTTTCAGTCAGCGGCAGGGAGTTGACTTCTTTCAGACCTTCTCCCGACCCCGAAGATGACCACTCTTCGGGTACTACTACACGTCGCTGCTCACCGTGACTACGAGCTGCACTCTCTCGACTTCAGCACTGCTTTCTTGCAGGGCAGCCTGCACGAGGAGATCTGGCTGCGCCGCCCTCCTGGCTTCACTGGGTCTTTCCCTCCTGGTACCCAGTGGAGTCTCCGGCGTCCAGTCTACGGTCTCCGCCAGGCGCCACGTGAGTGGCACGACACACTGAGGACTACGCTGTCGGCACTTGGGTTTGCTCCTTCTACTGCCGACCCGTCGCTGTTTCTGCGCACCGACACCTCTCTGCCGCCGTTCTACATCCTTGTGTACGTCGAGGACTTGGTCTTTGCCACAGCTGACACTGCTGGACTCGCCTACGTGAAGTCCGAGCTGCAGAAGAGACACACGTGCACTGACCTGGGTGAACTGCGCAGCTACCTTGGCTTGCAGATCACTCGGGACAGAGCACGCCGCACCATTACCCTGACTCAGTCACACATGGTGCAGCAGGTCCTTCAGCGCTTCGGCTTCACGTACTCCTCGCCTCAGGCCACTCCTCTGCCTACTCGCCACTCGCTCTCAGCTCTGCCTTCGGATGAGTCCGTAGAGTCGAGTGGTCCATATGCAGAGCTTGTTGGCTGCCTCATGTACCTGATGACCTACACACGTCCTGACCTTGCATACCCTTTTAGCATTCTCGCACGCTATGTTGCTCCTGGGAGACACCGACCAGAGCACATGGCTGCAGCGAAGAGGGTGTTGCGCTACTTGTGCAGTACGTCGGGCATGGGGCTAGTGCTTGGAGGGCGCAGTCCAGTGGTCCTCACTGGGCACGCGGACGCTTCTTGGGCTGACGACCAGGCTACGCAGCGGTCGTCACAGGGTTACACCTTCAGCCTTGGTTCCGGCTCTGTTTCGTGGCGGGCTACCCGCTCGTCTTCTCTTCTCGGCTCCAGTTGTGAGGCTGAGATCTACGCCGGGGCTATGGCTGCACAGGAGTTACGCTGGCTCACCTACCTGCTGACCGACCTTGGAGAGCCGCCTCGTTCTCCTCCAGTCCTGTACGTAGACAACAAGGCCATGCTGGCCTTGTGTCGAGAGCAGCGACTGGAGCACAGGACAAAGCACATTGCTCTCCGCTACTTTCTTGCTCGTGAGCTACAGCAGCGTGGACAGTTGCGACTTGCGTACGTGGCCTCTGAGGCCAACACTGCTGATGTTTTCACCAAGGCACTTGCGCCTTGTGATCATCAGCGTTGTTGCACGCAGCTGGGTCTTGTGCCTGTCTTGCCTCACTTGCTCACTTCTTGACTTTGCTTGTACCTTCACCTATATATACTCTTGCTCTTACTGGCTTGACTCTTGTATATCTTAATATATATGATCCTGCATGTGAACTGGCCTTGTGGCCCTCGAACTTGTGCTCGGAATGTGTGGTGACTTTGTGATCCACCTTGAGCTTTGCTTTGCTTTGCTTGACTGGTCTTGTGACCCCTTGTTCTCCCCCACTTTGCCTATGGGGGTGTGTCAGAACATTATAGCTTACTCGTTTCTGTAGGCTATAGTGGGGTATCCCATAGAGGGTACAACACAATTAGGGTTTCATATTTGTACTCACTTCATTTCATAGTTCATTCATTCTCGTTCAGTTTTCCTCAACTAGTTCACAATACTAATTTATTTCATACCTTCTAATCAAGTAAGACCGCTAGATTCCCTGCACCTTTCAAAATCTGCGCGTTTCCATTCTCCTAGGCACTTGCACTCTAAGTTCCCATACCGACCTGCCTCGCCAATGCACCATATTCTCTATACGTCTACGTTAGACACCTTTCAAACCTTGTTCATTCTCTAGATTAATATATTTCACATCTTTTTATCAAGTGAGATCGATAGATTTCATATACTTTGTGAGATTTGAGTGTTTTAATCCTTCCTAGCCCCACTTGCACTATAAGTGCGCATGACGGCCAGATTGGCCGATGCACCATGTTCTCTACACATGTGCGTTATATACCATTCAAGCCTAATTAGTTCAGTAGACCAATTTACTTTCTACCTTTTGATCAAGTGAGACCGCTAGATTCCCTGGACTTTTCAAAATCTGGGCGTTTCCGTTCTCCTAGGCACTTGCAGTCTAACTTCCCATACCGACCTGCCTCGCCAATGCACCATTTTCTCTATACGTGTGCGTTAGATACCTTTCAAACCTTGTTCATTCTATATATAAATATATTTCACATCTTTTGATCGAGTGAGACCGCTAGATTTTATGTACTTTGTGAGATTTGAGCGTTTTAATCCTCCCTAGCCCCACTTGCACTATAAGCGCGCATGACGACCAGACTGGCCGATGCACCATTTTCTTTACACAAGTGCGTTATATACCATTCAAGCCTTATTAGTTCACTAGAATAATTTACTTTCTACCTTTTGATCAAGTGAGACCGCTAGATTCCCTGGACTTTTCAATATCCGGGCGTTTCCAATGTGCTAGGCACTTGCACTCTAAGTTCCCATACCGACCTGCCTCGCCAATGCACCATTTTCTCTATACGTGTGCGTTAGATACCTTTCAAACCTTGTTCGTTCTCCATATAAATATATTTAACATCTTTTGATCGAGTGAGACCGCTAGATTCCATGTACTTTGTGAGATTTGAGCGTTTTAATCCTCCCTAGCCCCACTTGCACTATAAGTGCGCATGACGACCAGACTGGCCGATGCACAATTTTCTTTACACATGTGCGTTATATACCATTCAAGCCTTATTAGTTCACTAGACTAATTTACTTTCTACCTTTTTGAAATCTAGGCGTTTCCATCGTGCTAGGCACTTGCACTCTAAGTTCCCATACCGACCTGCCTCGCCAATGCACCATTTTCTCTATACGTGTGCGTTAGATACCTTGCAAACCCCTTTGTTCTCTAGATTAAGATATTTTACATCTTGTGATCAAGTAAGACAGCTAGATTCTATGTACTTTGTGAGATTTGAGCGTTTTAATTCTCCCTAGCCCCGCTTGCACTATAAGTGCGCATGACGGCCAGACTTGCCGACGCACCATTTTCTCTACACATGTGCGCTATAAACCATTCAAGCCTTATTAATTCACTAGACTAATTTACTTCCTACCTTCTGATCAAGTGAGACTGCTAGCTTCCCCGAACTTTTCAAAATCTGAGCGTTTCCAGTCTCCTAGGCACTTGCACTCTAAGTTCCCATACTGACCTGCCTCGCCAATGCACCATTTTCTCTACACGTGTGCGTTAAATACCTTTCAGACCCTTTTGTTCTCTAGAGTAATAAATTTCACATCTTTTGATTGAGTGAGACCGCTACATTCCATGTACCTTCTGATCAAATGAGACCGCTAGATTCCCGGTAATTTTCAAAATCTGGGCGTTTCCGTTCTCCAAGGCACTTGTGTCAGAATCCCAACCACTAGACCATTGGGATAAAAGGGCTTGTTTCAGTAGCGGGTCAGTGCGCCCATAACCCCCCAGGAAAACGCGCCTGTAACCCCCCCTAGGATCGATCGGGGATCTCACAGTGTAGCTCTACTGACACCCCCCCACACTGGGAGGCCCAGGACTGCGCACAGTGGCAACGGCCTACATGTGCATGCACCGGGATTCGAACCCGAGACCGCTCTGATACCATGTCAGAATCCCAACCACTAGACCATTGGGATAAAAGGGCTTGTTTCAGTAGCAGGTCAGTGCGCCCATAACCCCCCAGGCAAACGCGCCTGTAACCCCCCCTAGGATCGATCGGGGATCTCACAGTGTAGCTCTACTGACACCCCCCCACACTGGGAGGCCCAGGCTTGAGCACAGTGGCTCCCGGCGAGACGCAGCAGCAGGAGAAACCCCAGGCTCAGCAGCTCCAGACTCAGCACCCCCAGGCACAGCAGCTCCAGACGTAGCACCCCCAGGCTCAGCAGCTCCAGACTCAGCACCTCCAGGCTCAGCAGCTCCAGACTCAGCACCCCCCGACTCAGTAGCTCCAGCTCCAGTAGGACTCGCAGGCCCAGCAGCTCCGGGACCGGCAGCACCCTCAGCAGGCGAAGAAGCTCCAGCTCCAGCAGCACGCCTCCAGCGGCGAGCAAACCACTCGCGCAGCTCCTGTGGAGAGAGCGGCTCCCGCCGAGACAGAAGAACCGGAGAGCCCCCAGGTCCAGCAGACGCAGGCTCCGCACCTCCAGGCCCAGCACCCCCAGGCTCAGCAGCTCCTGACGTAGCACCCTCCGGCTCAGCACCCCCCGGCTCAGCACCCCCAGACTCAGCACCCCCCGGCCTCGCACCCCCATGCTCAGCACCCCCAGGCTCAGCACCCCCAGCAGCAGCACCCCCAGGTTCAGCACCCGCAGCAGGACCAGACTCAGCAGCAACCTCGACTGGTTCGACCGTGTCTACCTGGGACACACCTGAAGGGGCAGGAACCTGAGGGGGGAGGGGGTCTACCGGGGGGGGAACTGGTACCTCGAAGTCCGGTGGGGGGGGGAGGGAAGGAGTACGGTAGGGGAAGAGGCGGTAGAAGGGGACTGACTCGTCGAACGTGACGTCCTGGGAGGACAGAACACGACGAGAGGAGGGGTGGTAGAACTGCCACCCTGGAGCGTCAGGGGGGAAGCCAAGGAAGACACAGGGAGCAGCACGGGGGGACAGCTTGTCCGCAGACAAGTCGCGGACAAACGCCCGAGATCCCCAGACACGGAACGCAGACGCATCGCCGACCTTCCCCGTCCACAGTAACACTGGGGACATCGCGGGCCGAGAGACCCTGGGGTGAAGGTTGAGCTGATGCGCCGCGTACCAAACCGCAAACGGCCACAGAAAATGGGGGGCAGCCGCATGCATCATGGACGTACGAGCGACATCCATGACCATGCCAATGCGGCGCTCAGCAATCCCATTTTGCTGTGGAGAGTCAGGAAGCGTAAAGGTCTGGCGGATCCCCTGTGCACGACAGTAGTCTCGCAGAAGGCGAGAGGAGAACTCCCCACCTCGGTCAGAGTGCAGACGCAGAACAGGAAAGTCCAAGCCGAAGCTCCTCCTGAGCTGGAGACGAGCCTTGCGGATCCAGTCGATCAGCACCTCAGTGACAGCACCCTTGCTGCGCAAGGGGAAGACTGAGGTGTAACGCGAGTAGTCGTCAACCACCAACAGGAAGTAGCGCTCGTGACCCTGCCCACGGACGGGGGCCGGGCCCCACACGTCCATGTGAAGCGTCTGCAGAGGAGCCTCTGTCGGGGGAAACTGGGAGGAGTGAGGAGCAGCCCTGAGGCGCCCCTCGACACAGGGGACACAGGAAGGTCCTGGTCCCGAAGGAAGGGGAGGGAGAGACTGGGGAAGACCAGAGACAAGGACACGGGAAGCCATGCCCCGAAGACGGGGCAAGGAGGGGTGGCCTAGACGGTGGTGCCACAGAAGAGTCTCGTGAGACAGGAGGCGACACGAACAGGGGGCAGACTCAGGACCAGACCTGGACGTAGCAGCAAACACCTGACCCGACGCTGCTACCTGACCGGACGCGGGGACAGGAGGAGACTCAGTGGTCAGGGTGTAGAGGCTCGACCCCGGCCGACGCGAGAACGTGGCCAGGTGCCGGCCTGTGCGTGCGTCCGTGCAGTGGGTCACCCGCTGACTCGCAGGAGTGAACTGGTGAACCCCCGCATCCTGTAGGTCTGCACCACTCACCAAGTTCGTCGAGAACGAGGGGAGGTACAGGCCAGACAGGGTGCCCGAGGGGGCAGCCGGACACGGGAGGACAGTGGAGAAGTGAGCGAGGACAGGACCCCCAGAGGGGTCAGCCAGGGAGACAGCAACCGGCCGACCAAGCGGCGTGAGTGTGGTGCGGTCCCGAAAGAAGGAGCGAGAAGCCCCAGAGTCAAGTGTAAAGGTGAGGGAGGCCGAAGCCAACGCGGTACCTGAGAGCGCAGCCTCACCCGCACCTGAGGAAGCAGACTCACTAGCACCTAGAGCAGAAGCCGCACCTGTACCTGGAGCAGGAGACTCACTAGCACCCAGAGCAGCAGCCTCACCAGTAGCTAGAGCAGCAGGTCCTATACCTGGGTCAGGCGGGACGCACAGGTGACCGGCACGGTCAGCACTAGTAGGCAATGCATACATGGCAGTGAGAATAGCATCATAGTCAAGAGCATATATATCTACCCTCTGCCTAAGCAACTCCACCCAGTCGGGAAGCTCAGCCTCGTCGCCAAACACGGTACGCCAGGCGTCGCTCAGACGGGCGAAGCAGCGGGACTGTGTATGACTACGTGTCCCACAAGGCTGACCAGTCTGAGTACCAGTGCGAATCACGTAAGAGCAGCGAACAGCACTGAGAGACCCTCCACTCTGAGCGTACCACTCACGAAGCTGGCGAGGCGTGAGAAACACGCGAGAGGGTCGCGGGAGCTGCATCTGGCCGCCACCACGAGTAGAAGCAGCAGGAGTGGAAGTAGGAGTAGCGTCGCCACCCCTACAGCCCCAACCAGCGTACCACTCACGCAGCTGCTGGGGCGTGAGGGACTCACGCAGGCGTCGCTGGGGCTGCATCTGGCTCCGCAAGTAGAAGCAGGAGCAGGACTAGCAGCAGGAAGGCAGGCAGCCAGGCAAGCCAAAAGGCAGGCAGGCAGGCAAGCAGGCGACGTGAGCGTGCTAGCAGGGCAAGAGCTCACCAGTGGTGGGAAGAGTAGGCTCGGCGACTCAGCGGCTCGGCAGCTCGGCGGCTCGGCGGCTCGGGCGACTCGGGCGGCTCGGCGGCAAGGCGGCTCGGCAGCAACTGCAGCTCAGCAGCTCGGTGACTCGGCGGCTCGGCGGCAGGGCGGCTCGGCAGCAACTGCAGCTCAGCAGCTCAGCGACCCGGCGGCTCGGCGGCAGGGCGGCTCGGCTGCTGGGCGGCTCGGGTGCAGGGCGGCTCGGCAGTGGGGCGGCTCGGCTGCTGCAGGTGAGCGATGAAGGAGGAGGAGAAGCAGGGGAGGCCACACACCTGCCACCCCCGTTTCCATTCTCATAGGCACCTGCACTCTAAGTTCCCATACCGACCTGCCTCGCCAATGCACCATTTTCTCTATACGTGTGCGTTAGATACCTTTCAAACCTTGTTCGTTGTCTAGATTAATATATTTCACATGTTTTGATCGAGTGAGACCGCTAGATTCCATGTAATTTGTGAGATTTGAGCATTTTAATCCTCCCTATCCCCGCTTGCACCATAATTGCGCATGACGTCCAGACTGACCGATGCACCATTTTCTCTACACATGTGCGTTATATACCATTCAAGCCTTGTTAGTTCACTAGACCAATTTATTTCCTACCTTCCGATCAAGTGAGACTGCTAGATTTCTTGCACTTTTCAAAATCTGAGCGTTTCCATTCTTATAGGCACTTGCACTCTAAGTTCCCATACCGACCTGCCTTGCCAATGCATTATTTTCTCTATACGTGTGCGTTTGATACCTTTCAGACCTTGTTCGTTGTCTAGATAAATATATTTCACACCTTTTGATCGAGTGAGACCGCTAGAGTCCATGTACTTTGTGAGATTTGAGCGTTTTAATCCTCCCTAGCCCCACTTGCACTATAAGTGCGCATGACGGCCAGACTTGCCGATGCACCATTTTCTCTACACATGTGCATTATATGGGAGAGTTGACGCTCTCATAGGAGAGCTGACGCTTTTATAGGGGAGTTGACGATTTGATAGGGGAGTTGACGCTCATATAGGGGAGTTGACGCTCATATAGGGGAGTTGACGCTTATATATGAGAGTTGACGCTTTTATAGGGGAGTTGACGCTCTTATAGGGGAGTTGACGCTCTTATAGGGGAGTTGACGCTCTCATAGGGAAATTGACGCTCTTATAGGGGAGTTGACGCTCGTATAGCAGAGTTGACGCTCTTATAGGGGATTTGTCGCTCTTATAGGGGTGTTGACGCTTTTATATGAGAGTTGACGCTTTTATGGGGGAGTTGACGCTCTTATAGGGGAGTTGACGCTCTTATAGTAGAGTTGACGCTTTTATAGGGGAGTTGACGCTCTTATAGGGAAGTTGACACTCTCTTAGGGGAGTTGACACTCTTGTAGGGGAGTTGACGCTCCTATAGGAGAGTTGATGCTTTTATATGAGAATTGACGCTTTTATGGGGGAGTTGATAGGAGAGTTGACGCATTTATAGGAGAGCTGACGCTTTTATAGGGTAGTTGACGCTTTAATAGGGGAGTTGACGCTCTTATAGGGGAGTTGACACTCTTATAGGGAATTTGATGCTCCTATAGGGGAGTTGACGCTCTTATAGGGAAGTTGACTCTCTTATATGAGAGTTGACGCCTTTACATGGGAGTTGACTGTCAGAATATTGTGCTCTAGCTTGTAGTGGGGTGCTCTATAGCGAGTACAACCCTGTTAGGGTTTGCTATATGTATCCCTGCTGCTGCTAGTGAACCTCCTCCTTTGCCTATTTCTCGCTTGCCTAGCTAGGGTTCTCCTAGCTATGGCTTCTCACACTACCTACTATCTCAACATGCTATCAGAGCAGGTCAATCCCCTTGGATCGATCCTGTGGGTAGGCTCACCACCTCGTTGCTTCCGCTGCAACTACTACTGCTACTCTCAGTGCCGCACGCCCCGTGGCATGCGGCAGTTTTTCTTCCTGCCGTGCGCCCCGAGGCGCGCGGCGGTTTTCTGCCCGCCGTGCGCCCTGGGGCGAGCGGCGGTTCTCTGCCCGTTGTGCGCCCCGACGCGCGCGATGGGCTTCTGCCCCGTCACTCGCCGCGTCGCCCTCGGGAGGCGATGCGACGGGCGACGGGGAGCTGCGCGTCGCCCCCCGTCGCCCGTCGTGGCCTGCGCGCGGCCCGTACAGCCGGCGCGCGGCCCGTACGGGTTTCGTTAGGCCTGCGCACGGCCCGTACGGGCTGCGCCAGGCCCGCGCGCGGCCCGTACGGGCTGCGCCAGGCCCGCGCGCGGCCCGTACAGGAAGCGCCAGGCCCGCGCGCGGCTCGGGCCACCTGCGCGCGGTTCGGGCGGCTGTGCCAGGCCCGTGGGCGGCCCGTTCCTCGCTGCCCTTGCCCTCCCCACTGTCCCCCGTGCTTCTACTGGCGCCCCACCCCTCCTACAGCCCGTTCCCCTGAATTAGGGTTTCGGGGTGAGGGGTATGGGGGTGAAGCCACTGAAGCCGTTCCTTGCTCCTCCTACTCCTCCGTCTCCCTGTGCTGCAGCTGCCGCTGAGGTGGGGTGGACCTGTTGGAGCCGTCGGAGTGGTACTAAGGGGGGGGTGAAGGGGGAGTGGAGCTAGGGGTGTAGCAGCGGGTGTGTGTCAGGGGGGTGGGACTGTTTGCGGGAGGTTGATCGGAGGCTGCCGTCTTGTCGTCCGCAGCACCTGTAGTCCGGGGCGCTGTCCCGGTAGCCCAGAGAGCTCGTCGCTGCGCCAGTTGCCTGTGGGTCCGTAGCTCCTGCCGCTCGTCTTAGCCGCGGAGCCAGTTACTCCTGTAGTCCGGCGACTTGGTCCGATAGCCACTGTGCTCGCCACTCCTGTTGTCCGTGTGTCTGCAGCTTCAGCCGCCGCCTCCCATCTCCTCTCTTCTCACTGTCCCTCCTCCTCCTCACTTGCCCGTTGTGACTACCACTAGCTTTGCTGATAATTGTGAACTTTAAACTATTGCTTCTTGAACTTGTGCTCAGAATGTGTGGTGACATTGTGATCCACCCTGAGCTTGAATTGCTTTGCTTGCTCTGCTTATTACACCCCACTTTGGCTATGGGGGTGTGTCAGAATATTGTGCTCTAGCCTGTAGTGGGGTGCTCTATAGCGAGTACAACCCTGTTAGGGTTTGCTATATGTATCCCTCCTACTGCTAGTGAACCTCCTCCTTTGCCTATTTCTCGCTTGCCTAGCTAGGGTTCTCCTAGCTATGGCTTCTCACACTACCTACTATCTCAACATTGACACATTTTTAGGGGAGTTGACACTCTTATTGGGAAGTTGACGCTTTTATAGGGGAGTTGACGCTATTATAGGGGAGTTGATGCTCTTATATGAAAGTTGACGCTTTTATAGGGGAGTTGACGCTTTTTGAGGGGAGTTGACGCTCTTATAGGGGAGTTGACGCTCTTATAGGGGAGTTGACGCTCTTATAGGGGATTTGACGCTTTTATAGGGGAGTTGATGCTTTTATATGAGAGTTGACGCTTTTATGGGGGAGTTGACGCTCTTATAAGAGTGTTGACGCACATATAAGAGAGCTGATGCTTTTATAGGGGAGTTGGCGCTTTTATAGGGGAGTTGACGCTCTTATAGGGGAGTTGACGCTCTTATAGGGAAGTCGACGCTCTTATAGGGGAGTGGACGCTCTTATAGGGGAGTTGACGCTCTTATATAAGAGTTGATGCTTTTTTAGGGGAGTTGATGCTTTTATAGTGGAGTTGAAGCTCTTGTAGGGGAGTTGACGCTCTTATAGGGGAGTTGACGCTCTTATAGGGGAGTTGACACTCTTATATGAGAGTTGTTGCATTTATGGGAGAGTTGACGTTCTTTTAGGAGAGTTGACGCTCTTATAGGAGAGTTGACGCTTTTATAGGGGAGTTGTTGTTTTTATAGGAGAGTTGACGATCTTATAGGGAAAATGACGCTCTTATAGGGAAGTTGACGCTCTTATAGGGGAGTTGACGCTCTGATAGGGGGGTTGACACTCTTATATGAGAGTTGACGCTTTTTTAGGGGAGTTGACGCTCTTATAGGGGAATTGACGCTTTTATATGAGAGCTGACGCTTTCATACGCCCCATTCACCCTCTTATAGGGGAGTTGACGCTTTTATAGGGGCGAATGGAGCGGGGTGATGGAAAGCGGGAGAATAGGGCGGGGTGATGGAAAGCGGGAGAACGGGACGGGGTGATGGAATGAGTGAAAATGGGGCGAGGTGATGGATTGGGGGAGAATGGGGCGGGGTGATGGAAAGAGGAAGAATGGGGCGGGGTGATGGAAAGAGGGAGAATGGGGCGGGGTGATGGAAAGCGGGAGAATGGGGCGGGGTGATGGAAAAGGGAGAATGGGGCGGGGTGATGGAAAGCGGGAGAATGGGGCGGGGTGATGGAAAGAGGGAGAATGGGGCGGGGTGATGGAAAGCGGGAGAATGGGGCGGGGTGATGGAAAGAGGGAGAATGGAGAGGGGTGATGGAAAGAGGGAGAATTGGGCGGGGTGATGGAATGCGGGAGAATGGAGCGGTGTGATGGAAAGCGGGAGAACGGGGCGGGGTGATGGAATGCGGGAGAATGGGGCGGGGTGATGGAAAGAGGGAAAATGGGGCATGGTGATGGAAAGCGGGAGAATGGGGTGGTGTGATGGACAGCGGGACAATGGGGCGGAGTGATGGAAAGAGTGAAAATGGGGCGAGGTGATGGATTGGGGGAGAATGGGGCGGGGTGATGGAAAGAGGAAGAATGGGGCGGGGTGATGGAAAGAGGGAGAATGGGGCGGGGTGATGGAAAGCGGGAGAATGGGGCGGGGTGATGGAAAAGGGAGAATGGGGCGGGGTGATGGAAAGCGGGAGAATGGGGCGGGGTGATGGAAAGAGGGAGAATGGGGCGGGGTGATGGAAAGCGGGAGAATGGGGCGGGGTGATGGAAAGAGGGAGAATGGAGAGGGGTGATGGAAAGAGGGAGAATTGGGCGGGGTGATGGAATGCGGGAGAATGGAGCGGTGTGATGGAAAGCGGGAGAACGGGGCGGGGTGATGGAATGCGGGAGAATGGGGCGGGGTGATGGAAAGAGGGAAAATGGGGCATGGTGATGGAAAGCGGGAGAATGGGGTGGTGTGATGGACAGCGGGACAATGGGGCGGAGTGATGGAAAGAGGGAGAATGGGGCGGGGTGATGGAAAGCGGGAGAATGGGGCGAGGTGATGGAAAGAGGGAGAATCGGGAGGGGTGATGGAAAGAGGGAGAATTGGGCGGGGTGATGGAAAGCAAGAGAATAGAGCGGCGTGGTGGAAAGCGGGAGAATGGGGCGGGGTGATGGAAAGAGGGACAATGGGGCAGGGTGATGGAAAGCAGGAGAATGGGGCGGGGTGATGGAAAGCGGGAGAATGGGGCGGGGTGATGGAAAGAGGGAGAATGGGGCAGGGTGATGGAAAGCGGGAGAATGGGGCGGGGTGATGGAAAGAGGGAGAATGGGGCGGGGTGATGGAAAGAGGGAGAATGGGGAGGGGTGATGGAAAGAGGGAGAACTGGGCGGGGTGATGGAAAGCGGGAGAATGGAGCGCGGTGATGGAAAGCGGGAGAATGGGGTGGGGTGATGGAAAGCGGGAGAGTGGGGTGGGGTGATGGAAAGCGGGAGAATGGGTCGGGGTGATGGAAAGAGGGAGAATAGGGCGGGGTGATGGAAAGAGGGAGAATGTGGCGGGGTGATGGAAAGCGGGAGAATGGGGCGGGGTGATGGAAAGAGGGATAATGAGGCGCGGTGATGGAAAGCGGGAGAATGTGGCGGGGTGATGGAAAGAGGGAGAATGGGGAGGGGTGATGGAAAGAGGGAGAATTGGGCGGGGTGATGGAAAGAGGGAGAATGGAGCGGGGTGATGGAAAGCGGGAGAATGGGGCTGGGTGATGGAAAGCAGGAGAATGGGGCTGGGTGATGGAAAGCGGGAGAATGGGGCAGGGTGATGGAAAGAGGGAGAATAGGGCGGGGTGATGGAAAGCGAGAGAATGGGGCGGGATGAAGGAAAGCGGGAGAATGGGGCGGGGTGATGGAAAGAGGGAGAATGGGGCGGGCTGATGGAAACAGGGAGAATGGGGCGGGGTGATGGAAAGCGGAAGAATGGGGCGGGGTGATTGAAAGCGGGAGAATGGGGCGGGGTGATGGAAAGCGGGAGAATGGGGCGGGGTGATGGAGAAAGGGAGAATGGGGCGGGGAGATGGAAAGAGGGAGAATGGGGCGGGGTGATGGAAAGCGGAAGAATGGGGCGGGGTGATGGAAAGCGGGAGAATGGGGCGGGGTGATGGAAAGCGGGAGAATGGGTCAGGGTGATGGAAAGAGGGAGATTAGGGCGGGGTGATGGAAAGAGGGAGAATGGGGCGGGTTGATGGA
The DNA here is from genome assembly GCA_948144175.1 of Closterium sp. NIES-65. Classification (NCBI taxonomy): domain Eukaryota; kingdom Viridiplantae; phylum Streptophyta; class Zygnematophyceae; order Desmidiales; family Closteriaceae; genus Closterium; species Closterium sp. NIES-65. Next base: position 70,005 of record CANXME010000414.1, read on the forward strand.
AGGCGGGAGCATGGGGCGGGGTGATGGAAAGCGGGAGAATGGGGCGGGGTGATGAAAAGGGGGAGAATGGGGCGGGGTGATTGAAAGCGGGAGAATGGGGTGGGGTGATGGAAAGAGGGAGAATGGGGCAGGGTGATGGAAAGAGGGAGAATGGGGCGGGGTGATGGAAAGAGGGACAATGGGGCGGGGTGATGGAAAGCGGGAGAATGGGGCGGGGTGGTGGAAAGCGGGAGAATGAGGCGGGGTGATGGAAAGAGGGAGAATGGCTTGGGGTGATGGAAAGCGGGAGAATGGGGCGGGGTGATGGAAAGCGGGAGAATGGGGCGGGGTGATGGAAAGAGGGAGAATGGGGAGGAGTGATGGAAAGAGGGAGAATTAGGCGGGGTGATGGAAAGCGGGAGAATGGAGCTGGGTGATAGAAAGCAGGAGAATGGGGCGGGGTGATAGAAAGCGGGAGAATGGGGCGAGGTGATGGAAAAAGGGAGAATGGGGCGGGGTGATGGAAAGAGGGAGAATGGGGAGGGGTGATGGAAAACGGGAGAATGACTGGGGTGATGGAAAGAGGGAGAACGGGGCGGGGTGATGGAAAACGGGAGAACGGGGCAGGGTGATGGAAAGCGGGAGAACGGGGTGGGGTGATGGGAAGCGGGATAACGGGACGGGGTGATGGAAAGTGGGAGAATGGGGCGGGGTGATGGAAAGCGGGAGAATTGGGCGGGGTGATGGAAAGCGGGGGAACGGGGCGGGGTGATGGAAATAGGGAGAATGAGGCAGGGTGATGGAAACAGGGAGAATAGGGCAGGGTGATGGAAAGAGGGATAATGTGGCGGGGTGACGGAAAGAGGGAGAATGGGGCGGGGTGATGGAAACAGGGAGAATGGGGCGGGGTGATGGAAAGAGGGAGAATAGATCGGGGTGATGGAAAGAGGGAGAATGGGGAGGGGTGATGGAAGTAGGAAGAATTGGGCGGGGTGATGGAAAGCGGGAGAATGGAGCGGGGTGATGGAAAGCGGGAGAATGGGGCGGGGTGATGGAAAGCAGGAGAATGGGGCGGGGTGATGGAAAGCGGGAGAATGGGGCGGGGTGATGGACAGCGGGAGAATGGGGCGAGGTGATGGAAAGAAAGAGAATGGGGCGGGGTGATGGAAAGCGGGAAAATGGGACGGGGTGAAGGAAAGCGGGAGAATGGGGCGGGGTGATGGATAGAGGGAGAATGGGGCGGGGTGATGGAAAGAGGGAGAATGGGGCGGGGTGATGGAAAGCGGGAGAATGGGGCGGGGTGATGTAAAGAGGGAGAATGGGGCTGGGTGATGTAAGGCTGGAGAATCGGGCGGGGTGATGGAAAGAGGGAGAATGGGGCGGGGTGATGGAAGCATGGAGAATGGGGCGGGGTGATGGAAGGCGGGAAAATGGGGCGGAGTGATGGAAAGATGGAGAGTGGGGCGGGGTGATAGAAAGCGGGAGAATGGGGCGGGGTGATGGAAAGAGGGAGAATGGGGCGGGGTCATGGAAAGAGGGAGAACAGGGCGGGGTGATGGAAAGCGGGAGAATGGGGCGGGGTGATGGAAAGAGGGAGAATGGGGCGGGGTGATGGAAAGCGGGAGAATGGGGCGGGGTAATGGAAAACGGGAGAATGGGGCGGGGTGATGAAAAGAGGGAGAATGGGGCGGGGTGGTGGAAAGAGGGAGAATGGGGCGGGGTGATGGAAAGAGGAAGAAAGGGGCGGGGTGATGGAAAGAGGGAGAATGGGGCGGGGTGATGGAAAGCGGGAGAATGGGGCTTGGTGATGGAAAGAGGGAGAATGGGGAGGGGTGATGGAAAGAGGGAGAATTGGGCAGGGTGATGAGAAGCGGGAGAATGGAGTGGGGTGATGGAAAGCGGGAGAATGGGGCGGGGTGATGGAAAGCGGGAGAATGGGACGGGTGATGGAATGAGTGAAAATGGGTCGAGGTGATGGATTGGGTGAGAATGGGGCGGGGTGATGGAAAGAGGAAGAATGGGGCGGGGTGATGGAAAGAGGGAGAATGGGGCGGGGTGATGGAAAGCGGGAGAATGGGGCGGGGTGATGGAAAAGGGAGAATGGGGCGGGGTGATGGAAAGCGGGAGAATGGGCAGGGTGATAAAAAGCAGGAGAATGGGGCGGGGTGATGGAAAGCGGGAGAATGGGGCGGGGTGATGGAAAGCGGGAGAATGGGGCGAGGTGATGGAAAGAAAGAGAATGGGGCGGGGTGATGGAAAGCGGGAAAATGGGACGGGGTGAAGGAAAGCGGGAGAATGGGGCGGGGTGATGGAAACAGGGAGAATGGGGCGGGGTGATGGAAAGAGGGAGAATAGGTCGGGGTGATGGAAAGAGGGAGAATGGGGAGGGGTGATGGAAGTAGGGAGAATTGGGCGGGGTGATGGAAAGCGGGAGAATGGAGCGGGGTGATGGAAAGCGGGAGAATGGGGCGGGGTGATGGAAAGAGGGAGAATGGGGCGGGGTGATGGAAAGCGGGAGAATGGGCAGGGTGATGGAAAGCAGGAGAATGGGGCGGGGTGATGGAAAGCGGGAGAATGGGGCGGGGTGATGGAAAGCGGGAGAATGGGGCGAGGTGATGGAAAGAAAGAGAATGGGGCGGGGTGATGGAAAGCGGGAAAATGGGACGGGGTGAAGGAAAGCGGGAGAATGGGGCGGGGTGATGGATAGAGGGAGAATGGGGCGGGGTGATGGAAAGAGGGAGAATGGGGCGGGGTGATGGAAAGCGGGAGAATGGGACGGGGTGAAGGAAAGCGGGAGAATGGGGCGGGGTGATGGAAACAGGGAGAATGGGGCGGGGTGATGGAAAGAGGGAGAATCGGTCGGGGTGATGGAAAGAGGGAGAATGGGGAGGGGTGATGGAAGTAGGGAGAATTGGGCGGGGTGATGGAAAGCGGGAGAATGGAGCGGGGTGATGGAAAGCGGGAGAATGGGGCGGGGTGATGGAAAGAGGGAGAATGGGGCAGGGTGATGGAAAGCGGGAGAATGGGCAGGGTGATGGAAAGCAGGAGAATGGGGCGGGGTGATGGAAAGCGGGAGAATGGGGCGGGGTGATGGAAAGCGGGAGAATGGGGCGAGGTGATGGAAAGAAAGAGAATGGGGCGGGGTGATGGAAAGCGGGAAAATGGGACGGGGTGAAGGAAAGCGGGAGAATGGGGCGGGGTGATGGATAGAGGGAGAATGGGGCGGGGTGATGGAAAGAGGGAGAATGGGGCGGGGTGATGGAAAGCGGGAGAATGGGGCGGGGTGATGTAAAGAGGGAGAATGGGGCTGGGTGATGGAAGGCTGGAGAATCGGGCGGGGTGATGGAAAGAGGGAGAATGGGGCGGGGTGATGGAAACATAGAGAATGGGGCAGGGTGATGGAAGGCGGGAAAATGGGGCGGAGTGATGGAAAGATGGAGAGTGGGGCGGGGTGATAGAAAGCGGGAGAATGGGGCGGGGTGATGGAAAGAGGGAGATTGGGGCGGGGTGATGGAAAGAGGGAGAACAGGGCGGGGTGCTGGAAAGCGGGAGAATGGGGCGGGGTGATGGAAAGAGGGAGAATGGGGCGGGGTGATGGAAAGCGGGAGAATGGGGTGGGGTGATGGAAAACGGGAGAATGGGGCGGGGTGATGAAAAGAGGGAGAATGGGGCGGGGTGGTGGAAAGAGGGAGAATGGGGCGGGGTGATGGAAAGAGGAAGAAAGGGGCGGGGTGATGGAAAGAGGGAGAATGGGGCGGGGTGATGGAAAGCGGGAGAATGGGGCTTGGTGATGGAAAGAGGGAGAATGGGGAGGGGTGATCGAAAGAGGGAGAATTGGGCAGGGTGATGGAAAGCGGGAGAATGGAGTGGGGTGATGGAAAGCGGGAGAATGGGGCGGGGTGATGGAAAGCGGGAGAATGGGACGGGGTGATGGAATGAGTGAAAATGGGGTTAGGTGATGCATTGGGTGAGAATGGGGCGGGGTGATGGAAAGAGGAAGAATGTGGCGGGGTGATTGAAAGAGGGAGAATGGGGCGGGGTGATTGAAAGCGGGAGAATGGGGCGGGGTGATGGAAAAGGGAGAATGGGGCGGGATGATGGAAAGCGGGAGAATCGGCAGGGTGATGGAAAGCAGGAGAATGGGGCGGGGTGATGGAAAGCGGGAGAATGGGGCGGGGTGATGGAAAGCGGGAGAATGGGGCGAGGTGATGGAAAGAAAGAGAATGGGGCGGGGTGATGGAAAGCGGGAAAATGGGACGGGGTGAAGGAAAGCGGGAGAATGGGGCGGGGTGATGGATAGAGGGAGAATGGGGCGGGGTGATGGAAGGAGGGAGAATGGGGCGGGGTGATGGAAAGCGGGAGAATGGGGCGGGGTGATGTAAAGAGGGAGAATGGGGCTGGGTGATGGAAGGCTGAAAAATCCGGCGGGGTGATGGAAAGAGGGAGAATGGGGCGGGGTGATGGAAGCATGGAGAATGGGGCGGGGTGATGGAAGGCGGGAAAATGGGGCGGAGTGATGGAAAGATGGAGAGTGGGGCGGGGTGATAGAAAGCGGGAGAATGGGGCGGGGTGATGGAAAGAGGGAGAATGGGGCGGGGTGATAGAAAGAGGGAGAACAGGGCGGGGTGATGGAAAGCGGGAGAATGGGGCGGGGTGATGGAAAGAGGGAGAATGGAGCGGGGTGATGGAAAGCGGGAGAATGGGGCGGGGTGATGGAAAGCGGGAAATTGGGGCGGGGTGATGAAAAGAGGGAGAATGGGGCGGGGTGGTGGAAAGAGGGAGAATGGGGCGGGGTGATGGAAAGAGGAAGAAAGGGGCGGGGTGATGGAAAGAGGGAGAATGGGGCGGGGTGATGGAAAGCGGGAGAATGGGGCTTGGTGATGGAAAGAGGGAGAATGGGGAGGGGTGATGGAAAGAGGGAGAATTGGGCAGGGTGATGGAAAGCGGGAGAATGGAGTGGGGTGATGGAAAGCGGGAGAATGGGGCGGGGTGATGGAAAGCGGGAGAATGGGACGGGGTGATGGAATGAGTGAAAATGGGGCGAGGTGATGGATTGGGGGAGAATGGGGCGGGGTGATGGAAAGAGGAAGAATGGGGCGGGGTGATGGAAAGAGGGAGAATGGGGCGGGGTGATGGAAAGCGGGAGAATGGGGCGGGGTGATGGAAAAGGGAGAATGGGGCGGGGTGATGGAAAGCGGGAGAATGGGGCGGGGTGATGGAAAGAGGGAGAATGGGGAGGGGTGATGGAAAGAGGGAGAATTGGGCGGGGTGATGGAATGCGGGAGAATGGAGCGGGGTGATGGAAAGCAGGAGAATGGGGCGGGGTGATGGAAAGCGGGAGAATGGGGCGGGGTGATGGAAAGAGGGAAAATGGGGCGTGGTGATGGAAAGCGGGAGAATGGGGTGGTGTGATGGAAAGCGGGAGAATGGGGCGGGGTGATGGAAAGAGGGAGAATGGGGCGGGGTGATGGAAATAGGAAGAATTGGGCGGGGTGATGGAAAGAAAGCGAATGGAGCGGGGTGGTGGAAAGCGGAAGAATGGGGCGGGGTGATGGAAAGAGGGACAATGGAGCGGGGTGATGGAAAGCGGGAGAATGGGGCGGGGTGATGGAAAGCGGGAAAATGGGGCGGGGTGATGAAAAGAGGGAGAATGGGGCGGGGTGGTGGAAAGAGGGAGAATGGGGCGGGGTGATGGAAAGAGGAAGAAAGGGGCGGGGTGATGGAAAGAGGGAGAATGGGGCGGGGTGATGGAAAGCGGGAGAATGGGGCTTGGTGATGGAAAGAGGGAGAATGGGGAGGGGTGATGGAAAGAGGGAGAATTGGGCAGGGTGATGGAAAGCGGGAGAATGGAGTGGGGTGATGGAAAGCGGGAGAATGGGGCGGGGTGATGGAAAGCGGGAGAATGGGACGGGGTGATGGAATGAGTGAAAATGGGGCGAGGTGATGGATTGGGGGAGAATGGGGCGGGGTGATGGAAAGAGGAAGAATGGGGCGGGGTGATGGAAAGAGGGAGAATGGGGCGGGGTGATGGAAAGCGGGAGAATGGGGCGGGGTGATGGAAAGCGGGAGAATGGGGCGGGGTGATGGAAAGCGGGAGAATGGGGCGGGGTGATGGAAAGAGGGAGAATGGGGCGGGGTGATGGAAAGCGGGAGAATGGGGCGGGGTGATGGAAAGAGGGAGAATGGGGCGGGGTGATGGAAAGAGGGAAAATGGGGAGGGGTGATGGAAAGAGGGAGAACTGGGCGGGGTGATAGAAAGTGGGAGAATGGAGCGGGGTGATGGAAAGCGGAAGAATGGGGTGAGGTGATGGAAAGCGGGAGAATGGGGCGGGGTGATGGAAAGCGGGAGAATAGGGAGGGGTGATGGAAAGAGGGAGAATGGGGCGGGGTGATGGAAAGCGGGAGAATGGGGCTGGGTGATGGAAAGCGGGAGAATGGGGAGGGGTGATGGAAAGCGGGAGAATGAGGCGGTGTGATAGAAAGCGGGAGAATAGGGCGGGGTGATGGATAGAGGGAGAATGGGGCGGTGTGATGGAAAGCGGGAGAATGGGGCGGGGTGATGGAAAGAGGGATAATGAGGCGCGGTGATGGAAAGCGGGAGAATGTGGCGGGGTGATGGAAAGAGGGAGAATGGGGAGGGGTGATGGAAAGAGGAAGAATTGGGCGGGGTGATGGAATGCGGGAGAATGGAGCGGGGTGATGGAAAGCGGGAGAATGGGGTGGGGTGATGGAAAGCGGGAGAATGGGGCGGGGTGATGGAAAGAGGGAAAAATGGGGCGTGGTGATGGAAAGCGGGAGAATGGGGTGGTGTGATGGAAAGCGGGAGAATGGGGCGGGCTGATGGAAAGAGGGAGAATGGGGCTGGGTGATGGAAAGCGGGAGAATGGGGCGGGGTGATGGAAAAGGGAGAATGGGGCGGGGTGATGGAAAGCGGGAGAATGGGGCGGGGTGATGGAAAGAGGGAGAATGGGGCGGGGTGATGGAAAGCGGGAGAACGGGGCGGGGTGATGGAAAGAGGGAGAATGGGGAGGGGTGATGGAAAGAGGGAGAATTGGGCGGGGTGATGGAATGCGAGAGAATGGAGCGGGTTGATGGAAAGCGGGAGAATGGGGCGGGGTGATGGAAAGCGGGAGAATGGGGCGGGGTGATGGAAAGAGGGAAAATGGGGCGTGGTGATGGAAAGCGAGGGAATGGGGTGGTGTGATGGAAAGCCGAAGAATGGGGCGGGGTGATGGAAAGAGGGAGAATGGGGCGGGGTGATGGAAAGAGAAAGAATTGGGCGGGGTGATGGAAAGCAAGAGAATGGAGCGGGGTGGTGGAAAGCGAGAGAATGGGGTGGGGTGATGGAAAGAGGGACAATGGGGCGGGGTGATGGAAACCGGGAGAATGGGGCGGGGTGGTGGAAAGCGGGAGAATGGGGCGGGGTGATGGAAAGAGGGAGAATGGGGCGGGGTGATGAAAAGCGGGAGAATGGGGCGGGGTGATGGAAAGAGGAAGAATGGGGCGGGGTGATGGAAAGAGGGATAATGGGGAGGGATGATGGAAAGAGGGAGAATGGAGCGGGGTGATGGAAAGCGGGAGAATGGAGCGGGGTGATGGAAAGCGGGAGAATGGGGTGGGGTGATGGAAAGCGGGAGAATGGGGCGGGGTGATGGAAAGCGGGAGAATGGAGCGGGGTGATGGAAAGAGGGAGAATAGGGCTGGGTGATGGAAAGAGGGAGAATGGGGCGGGGTGATGGAAAGCAAGAGAATGGGGCGGTGTGATGGAAAGCGGGAGAATGGGGCGGGGTGATGGAAAGAGGGATAATGAGGCGCGGTGATGGAAAGCGGGAGAATGTGGCGGGGTGATGGAAAGAGGGAGAATGGGGAGGGGTGATGGAAAGAGGGAGAATTGGGCGGGGTGATGGAAAGAGGGAGAATGGGGCGGGGTGATGGAAAGCGGAAGAATGGGGCTGGGTGATGGAAAGCAGGAGAATGGGGCTGGGTGATGGAAAGCGGGAGAATGGGGCAGGGTGATGGAAAGAGGGAGAATAGGGCGGGGAGATGGAAAGAGGGAGAATGGGGCGGGGTGATGGAAAGCGGAAGAATGGGGCAGGGTGATGGAAAGCGGGAGAATGGGGCGGGGTGATGGAAAGCGGGAGATTGGGTCGGGGTGATGGAAAGAGGGAGATTAGGGCGGGGTGATGGAAAGAGGGAGAATGGGGCGGGTTGATGGAAAGGGGGAGAATGGGGCGGGGTGATGGAAAGCGGGAGAATGGGGCGGGGTGATGGAAAGCGGGAGAATGGGGCGGGGTGATTGAAAGCGGGAGAATGGGGTGGGGTGATGGAAATAGGGAGAATGGGGCAGGGTGATGGAAAGAGGGACAATGGGGCGGGGTGATGGAAAGAGGGACAATGGGGCGGGGTGATCGAAAGCGGGAGAATGGGGCGGGGTGATGGAAAGCGGGAGAATGAGGCGGGGTGATGGAAAGAGGGAGAATGGCTTGGGGTGATGGAAAGCGGGAGAATCGGGCGGGTTGATGGAAAGCGGGAGAATGGGGCGGGGTGATGGAAAGCGGGAGAATGGGGCGGGGTGATGGATAGCGGGAGAATGGGGCCGGGTGATAGAAATAGGGAGAATAGGGCGGGGTGATGGAGAGCGGGAGAATGGGGCAGGCTGATGGAAAGAGGGGGAATGGGGCGGGGTGATGGAAAGAGGGAGAATGGGGCGGGGTGATGAAAAGCGGAAGAATGGGGCGGGGCGTTGGAAAGAGGGAGAATGGGGTGGGGTGATAGAAAGAGGGAGAATGGGGCGAGGTGATGAAAAGAGGGAGAATGGGGCGGGGTGATGGAAAGGGGGAGAATGGGGCGGGGTGATGGAAAACGGGAGAACGGGGCGGGGTGATGGAAAGCGGGAGAATGGGGCGGGGTGATGGAAAGCGGGAGAATGGGGCGGGGTGATGGAAAGAGGGAGAAAGGGGCGGGGTGATGGAAAGCGGGAGAATGGGGCGAGGTGATGGAAAGCGGGAGAATGGGGCGGGGTGATGGAAAGCGGGAGAATGGGGCGGGGTGATGGAAAGCGGGAGAATGGGGCGGGGTGATGGAAAGCTTGAGAATGGGGCGGGGTGATGGAAAGCGGGAGAATGGGGCGGAGTGATAGAAAGCGGGAGAATGGGGCGGGGTGATGGAAAGCGGGAGAAAAGGGCGGGGTGATGGAAAGCGGGAGAATGGGGCGGGGTGATGGAAAGCGGGAGAATGGGGCGGGGTGATGAAAAGCGGAAGAATGGGGCGGGGTGAAGAAAAGCGGGAGAATGGGGCGGGCTGATGGAAAGAGGGGGAATGGGGCGGGGTGATGGAAAGAGGGAGAATGGGGTAGGGTGATGAAAAGCGGAAGAATGGGGCGGGGTGATGGAAAGAGGGAGAATGGGGCGGGGTGAAGAAAAGCGGGAGAATGGGGCGGGTTGATGGAAGGAGGGAGAATGGGGCGGGTTGAATGGGGCGGGGTGATGGAAAGCAGGAGAATGTGGCGGGGTGATGGAAAGAGGGAGAATGGGGAGGGGTGATGGAAAGAGGGAGAATGGGGCGGGGTGATGGAAAGTGGGAGAATGGGGCGGGGTGATGGAAAGCGGGAGAATGGGGCGGGGTGATGGAAAGAGTGAGAATGGGGAGGGGTGATGGAAAGAGGGAGAATGGGGCGGGGTGATGGAAAGCGGGAGAATGGGGAGGGGTGATGGAAAGCGGGAGAATGGGGCGGGGTGATAGAAAGCGGGAGAATGGGGCGGGGTGATGGAAAGCGGGAGAATGGGGCGGGGTGATGGAAAGAGGGAGAGTAGGGCGGGGTGAGGGAAAGAGGGAGAATTGTCAAACATTATATATGTTATACTTGTCTAGGCTACAGTGGGTTAGCCTATAGGGGGTACACAATTCTAGGGTTTACTACTTGTACTCTTTTCACTTCTAGTTGATCCATTCCTGTTTGCTTATTCTCACTTGGTATAGAGCGGGTCCTTCTACGGACCGTTTTTTTTTTGGGCCCACCGAAGCGCCCCCCGAGGCGCGATCCTTTTTTTTTTAGCGACCCCTCGGGTCGCCATTTCCCCTGCGGCCCCGCCGCCTTCACTGACGCGGCCCCGCCGCCCTCTCTGTCGCGGCCCCGCCGCCTGCTCTCACGCGGCCCCGCCCCGGCTCCTTCGCGGCCCCGCCGCCTGCTCTCGCGCGGCCCCGCCCCGGCTTCTACGCGGCCCCGCCCCGGCTTTCACGCGGCCCCGCCGACGGCTTTGTCGCGGCCCCGCCCAGGCCCTTACGCGGCTCCGCCGCCTGCTCTCACGCGGCCCCGCCCCGGCTCCTTCGCGGCCCCGCCGCCTGCTCTCGCGCGGCCCCACCCCGGCTTCTACGCGGCCCCGCCCCGGCTTTCACGCGGCTCCGCCGACGGCTTTGTCGCGGCCCCGCCCAGGCCCTTACGCGGCTCCGCCGCCTGCTCTCACGCGGCCCCGCCCCGGCTCCTTCGCGGCCCCGCCGCCTGCTCTCGCGCGGCCCCGCCCCGGCTTCTACGCGGCCCCGCCCCGGCTTTCACGCGGCCCCGCTGACGGCTCTGTCGCGGCCCCGCCCAGGCCCTTACGCGGCCCCGCCGCCTGCCCCCGTCGCGGCCCGGTCACCTCCTGACGGCCCCGCCGTCCCTTCGTGACGGCCCCGCCGTCCCTTCCTGACGGCCCCGCCGTCCCCTCCTGACGGCTCCTGCCGTCCCCTTCTACCGGCCCCGCAACTGCACCTGCTGGCCCCGCCGCTGCACCTACCGGCCCCCCACCACCCACCCCCCCTTTTCCCGTCGCCTGTCGAGGCAACCTGAGAGGCCAGCAGAGGGGTGGCAGGTGTGTGGCCTCCCCTGCTTCTCCTCCTCTTTCCTCTCCCACTGCAGCAGCCGAGCCGCTCACCTGCAGCAGCCGAGCCGCCCCACAGCCGAGCCGCCCTGCCGCCGAGCCGCCGAGTCGCTGAGCTGCTGAGCTGCAGTTGCTGCCGAGCCGCCCTGCCGCCGAGCCGCCGAGTCACCGAGCTGCTGAGCTGCAGTTGCTGCTGAGCCGCCTTGCCGCCGAGCCGCCCGAGTCGCCCGAGCCACCGAGCCGCCGAGCTGCCGAGCCGCTGAGTCGCCGAGCCTACTCTTCCCACCACTGGTGAGCTCTTGCCCTGCTAGCACGCTGCGCGTCGCCTGCTTGCCTGCCTGCCTGCCTTTTGGCTTGCCTGGCTGCCTGCCTCCCTGCTGCTAGTCCTGCTCCTGCTTCTACTTGCGGAGCCAAATGCAGCCCCAGCGACGCCGGCGTGAGTCCCTCACGCCCCAGCAGCTGCGTGAGTGGTACGCTGGTTGGGGCTGTAGGGGTGGCGACGCTACTCCTACTACCACTCCTGCTGCTTCTACTCGTGGTGGCGGCCAGATGCAGCTCCCGCGACCCTCTCGCGTGTCTCTCACGCCTCGCCAGCTTCGTGAGTGGTACGCTCAGAGTGGAGGGTCTCTCAGTGCTGTTCGCTGCTCTTACGTGATTCGCACTGGTACTCGGACTGGTCAGCCTTGTGGGACACGTAGTCATACACCGTCCCGCTGCTTCGCCCGTCTGAGCGACGCCTGGCGTACCGTGTTTGGCGACGAGGCTGAGCTTCCCGACTGGGTGGAGTTGCTTAGGCAGAGGGTAGATATATATGCTCTTGACTATGATGCTATTCTCACTGCCATGTATGCATTGCCTACTAGTGCTGACCGTGCCGGTCACCTGTGCGTCCCGCCTGACCCAGGTATAGGACCTGCTGCTCTAGCTACTGGTGAGGCTGCTGCTCTGGGTGCTAGTGAGTCTCCTACTCCAGGTACAGGTGCGGCTGCTGCTCTAGGTGCTAGTGAGTCTGCTTCCTCAGGTGCGGGTGAGGCTGCGCTCTCAGGTACCGCGTTGGCTTCGGCCTCCCTCACCTTTACACTTGACTCTGGGGCTTCTCGCTCCTTCTTTCGGGACCGCACCACACTCACGCCGCTTGGTCGGCCGGTTGCAGTCTCCCTGGCTGACCCCTCTGGGGGTCCTGTCCTCGCTCACTTCTCCACTGTCCTCCCGTGTCCGGCTGCCCCCTCGGGCACCCTGTCTGGCCTGTACCTCCCCTCGTTCTCGACGAACTTGGTGAGTGGTGCAGACCTACAGGATGCGGGGGTTCACCAGTTCACTCCTGCGAGTCAGCGGGTGACCCACTGCACGGACGCACGCACAGGCCGGCACCTGGCCACGTTCTCGCGTCGGCCGGGGTCGAGCCTCTACACCCTGACCACTGAGTCTCCTCCTGTCCCCGCGTCCGGTCAGGTAGCAGCGTCGGGTCAGGTGTTTGCTGCTGCGTCCAGGTCTGGTCCTGAGTCTGCCCCCTGTACTTGTCGCCTCCTGTCTCACGAGACTCTCCTGTGGCACCACCGTCTTGGCCACCCCTCCTTGCCCCGTCTTCGGAGCATGGCTTCCCGTGTCCTTGTCTCTGGTCTTCCCCAGTCTCTCCCTCCTCTCCCCTCCGGGCCAGGACCTTCCTGTGTCCCCTGTGTCGAGGGTCGCCTCCGGGCTACTCCTCACTCCTCCCACTTCCCCCCGACAGAGGCTCCCCTGCAGACGCTTCACATGGATGTGTGGGGCCCAGCCCCCGTCCGTGGGCAGGATTACGAGCGCTACTTCCTGTTGGTGGTTGACGACTACTCGCGTTACACCACAGTCCTCCCCTTGCGCAGCAAGGGTGAGGTCACTGAGGTGCTGATCGACTGGATCCGCGAGGCTCGTCTCCGGCTCAGGAAGAGCTTCCGCTCGGACTTTCCTGTTCTGCGTCTGCACTCGGACAGAGGCGGAGAGTTCTCCTCTGGCCTTCTGCGTGCCTAGTGTCGTGCGCGAGGCATCCGCCAGTCCTTCACGCTTCCGGACTCACCACAGCAAAATGGGATTGCTGAGCGTCGCATTGGCATGGTCATGGATGTCGCTCGTACGTCCATGATGCATGCGGCTGCCCCCCATTTTCTATGGCCGTTTGCGGTGAGGTACGCGACGCATCAGCTCAACCTTCACCCCCGGGTCTCTCGGCCTGCGATGTCCCCAGCCTTGCTGTGGACAGGGAAGGTTGGCGATGCGTCTGTGTTCCGTGTCTGGGGATCTCGGGCGTTTGTCCGCGACTTGTCTGCGGACAAGCTGTCCCCTCGTGCTGCTCCCTGTGTCTTCCTTGGCTTCCCCACTGACGCCCCAGGGTGGCAGTTTTACCACCCCTCCTCTCGTCGTGTTCTGTCCTCCCAGGACGTCACGTTCGACGAGTCAGTCCCCTTCTACCGTCTCTTCCCCTACCGCACTCCTTCCCTCCCCCCTCCCCCGGACTTCCTTGTACCGGTTCCCCCCCCGGTAGACCCCCTCCCCCCTCAGGTTCCTGCCCCCTCAGGTGTGTCCCAGGTAGACGCCGTTGACTCGGTCGAGGTTACTGGTGACTCTGGTGCTGCTGCGGGTGCTGAGCCTGGGGGTGCTGACTCTGGGGGTGCTGTGCGCGGGGGTGCTGAGCCTGGGGGTGCTACTGCTGGGGGTACTGGGCCTGCGAGTGCTACTGCGGAGGGTGCGGAGCCTGGGGGTGCTGAGCCAGGGGGTGCTGTGCCTGGAGGTGATGGGTCTGGGGGTGCTGGGTCGGGAGCTGCTGAGCCTGGGGGTGCTGCGTCTGGAGCTGCTGAGCCTGGGGTTTCTCCTGCTGCTGCGTCTCGCCGGGAGCCCCTCTCTCTACAGGAGCTGCGCGAGTGGTTCGCTCGCCGCTGGAGGCGTGCTGCTGAGTCTGGAGGTGCTGCTGGAGCTGGAGCTGGAGCTTCTTCGACCGTCGAGGGTGCGGGTGCTGCCGGTCCCGGAGCTACTGGACCTGCGGGTCCTCCTGGAGCTGGAGCTGCTGAGGGCGTTGGTGCTGAGCCTACTGCTGTTGGTCCTGCCGCTGGAGGTGTGGGTGGCGCTGGTGCTGTAGCTGAGGGTGCTGGTGCTGTCCCTGCTGCGTCTGGAGCTGCTGAGCCTGGGGTTTCTCCTGCTGCTGCGTCTCGCCAGGAGCCCCTCTCTCCACAGGAGCTGCGCGAGTGGTACGCTCGCCGCTGGAGGCGTGCTGCTGAGTCTGGAGGTGCAGCTGGAGCTGGAGCTGGAGCTTCTTCGACCGTCGAGGGTGCGGGTGCTGCCGGTCCCGGAGCTGCTGGACCTGCGGGTCCTCCTGGAGCTGGAGGTGCTGAGGGCGTTGGTGCTGAGCCTACTGCTGTTGGTCCTGCCGCTGGAGGTGTGGGTGGCGCTGGTGCTGTCGCTGAGGGTGCTGGTGCTGTCCTTGCTGAGTCTGGAGCTGCCGCGCGGCCTCGGCCGTACTTCGTTCCGCTCCTACAGCAGGTTCTTGGTCTTTCTCCTTCGGTAGAGTGTCCACAGCCTGTCCAGTCGCAGTCACTGTTGGAGCCTTCCTCTCCTCTGCCTGCTCCCTCTCCTTACACTGGTCCTACTGGAGGTCTTGCTGAGCGTCGTGAGCCTGCGTCTCGTCCCGCGTCGCCTGTTCGTGCTGCTCGCGCTAGTGGTCGCGGTTCGCGTCAGCGTCCTCCTCCTGTCCCTGGCACGCACCGGATGTCTCTGCGTCCGTCCACTGCTCCTCTGCGTGCCCCTTTGCCTTCTCCTCCTGAGTCCTCTCTTCCTGCGCTTGCCGACCCTGAGTCGGACTCTCTTCGCACTGCCAGTCCTACTGTCACGCGTCTGCTTGCTACTGTCGTCACTGACCCCTCTTTTGAGTCCACTGCTGCGTCTGCTCTAGTCGCTGAGCTCGTTGACTTTGCTGCTCGCTGTCGTCTCGACTACGCTGCTGGTCTTGTTGCTGAGTCAGCGTCTGTCTGTCCTCCGTCCGTCGGGGGTGAGTGTGCTCTTGGCACGGACGTCCTAGAGGACAGACAGGAGGAGTTACAGTGTCTAGCGGCTGCTTCACCTCATCTCGCGTCTGTACTGCTTGCCCCTGAGGGAGACCCGGATGCACTAGACATCCCGACTCCGCGTTCTTACGCGGAGGCCGTAGAGGGTCCCTACTCCTCTCAGTGGCAGGCAGCTATGGATGCAGAGATGGCTTCCTGGAAGTCCACAGGCACCTACGTTGACGCAGTTCCCCCTCCTGGGGCGAACATCGTCAGTGGCATGTGGATCTTCCGGGTGAAGCGGCCGCCGGGCTCTCCACCTGTCTTCAAGGCGCGGTACGTTGCTCGTGGCTTCAGTCAGCGGCAGGGAGTTGACTACTTTCAGACCTTCTCTCCCACCCCGAAGATGACCACTCTTCGGGTGCTGCTGCACATAGCCGCTCAGCGCGACTACGAGCTTCACTCTCTCGACTTCAGCACTGCGTTCCTGCAGGGTAGCCTGCACGAGGAGATCTGGCTGCGCCGTCCACCTGGCTTCACTGGGACTTTCCCTCCTAGCACCCAGTGGAGCCTCCGACGGCCAGTCTACGGTCTCCGCCAGGCACCGCGTGAGTGGCACGACACACTGAGGACTACGCTTGCGGCTCTTGGGTTTGCTCCTTCTACTGCTGACCCGTCGCTGTTTCTGCGCACCGACACTTCACTGCCGCCGTTCTACATCCTCGTGTACGTCAACGACTTGGTCTTTGCCACAGCGGACACTGCTGGACTCGCCTACGTGAAGTCCGAACTGCTGAAGAGACACACGTGCACAGACCTGGGTGAACTGCGCAGCTACCTTGGCTTGGAGATCACCCGGGACAGAGCACGCCGCACCATTACCTTGACTCAGTCACACATGGTGCAGCAGGTCCTTCAGCGCTTCGGCTTCACGTACTCCTTGCCTCAGGCCACTCCTCTGCCTACTCGCCACTCACTCTCAGCTCTGCCTTCGGATGAGTCCGTAGAGTCGAGTGCTCCGTATGCAGAGCTTGTTGGCTGCCTCATGTACCTGATGACCTGCACACGACCTGACCTTGCATATCCTCTGAGCATTCTTGCACGCTATGTTGCTCCTGGGAGACACAGACCAGAGCACATGGCTGCAGCGAAGAGGGTATTGCGCTACCTGTGCAGTACGTCGGGCATGGGGCTTGTGCTTGGAGGGCGGAGTCCAGTGGTCCTTACCGGCCACGCGGACGCTTCTTGGGCTGACGACCAGGCTACGCAGCGGTCGTCACAAGGTTACACCTTCAGCCTTGGTTCCGGCTCTGTCTCGTGGCGGTCTACTCGCTCGTCTTCGGTTCTCGGCTCCAGTTGTGAGGCTGAGATCTACGCCGGGGCCATGGCTGCACAGGAGCTTCGCTGGCTCACCTACCTGCTGACTGACCTTGGAGAGCCGCCTCGTTCTCCTCCAGTGCTGTACGTAGACAACAAGGCCATGCTGGCCTTGTGTCGAGAGCAGTGCTTGGAGCACAGAACGAAGCACATTGCTCTCCGCTACTTCCTTGCTCGTGAGCTGCAGCAGCGTGGTCAGTTGCGACTTGCGTACGTGGCCTCTGAGGCCAACACTGCTGATGTGTTCACCAAGGCACTCGCGCCTTGTGATCATCAGCGCTTTTGCACCCAGCTGGGTCTTGTGTCTGTCTTGCCTCACTTGCTCTCCTCTTGACTTTACTTGTACTGTGACATATATATATACCTGCTCTTGCTTGTCTAGTTTTATATATATGTCTGTACTCCTGCATGTGAACTGGCCTCTGGCCCTGCTGTTGTGCTCGGACTGTGTGGTGACTTTGTGATCCACCCTGAGCTTGCTTTGCTCTGCTTGACTGGTCTTGTGACCCCTTGTTCTCCCCCAATTTGCCTATGGGGGTGTGTCAAACATTATATATGTTATACTTGTCTAGGCTATAGTGGGTTAGCCTATAGGGGGTACACAATTCTAGGGTTTACTACTTGTAATCTTTTCACTTCTAGTTGATCCATTCCTGGGGCGGGGTGATGGAAAGCGGGAGAATGGGGCGGGGTGATGGAAAGCGGGAGAATGGGGAGGGGTGATGGAAAGCGGGAGAATGGGGCGGGGTGATGGAAAGCGGGAGAATGGGGCGGGGTGATGGAAAGAGGGAGAATAGGGCGGGGTGGTGGATAGAGGGAGAATGGGGCGGTGTGATGGAAAGCGGGAGAATGGGGCGGGGTGATGGAAAGAGGGATAATGAGGCGCGGTGATGGAAAGCGGGAGAATGTGGCGGGCTGATGGAAAGAGGGAGAATGGGGAGGGGTGATGGAAAGAGGGAGAATTGGGCGGGGTGATGGAAAGCGGGAGAATGGAGCGGGGTGGTGGAAAGCGGGAGAATGGGGCGGGGTGATGGAAAGAGGGACAATGGGCGGGGTGATGGAAAGCGGGAGAATTGGGTGGGGTGATGGAAAGAAGGAGAATGGGACGGTGATGGAAAGCGGGAGAATGGGGCAGGGTGATGGAAAGAGGGAGAATAGGGGGGGGTGATGGAAAGCAGGAGAATGGGGTGGGGTGATGGAAAGCGGGAGAATGGGGTGGGGTGATGGAAAGCGGGAGAATGAGGCAGGTTGACAGAAAGCGGGAGAATGGGGCGGGGTGATGGAAAGCGGGAGAATGGGGTGGGGTGATGAAAAGAGGGAGAAAATTGCGGGGTGATGGAAAGAGGGAGAATAGGGCGGGGTTATAGAAAGAGGGAGAATGGGGCGGGGTGATGAAATAGCGGGAGAATGGGGCGGGGTGATGGAAAGCGGGAGAATGGGGCGGGGTGATGGAAAGCGGAAGAATGGGGCGGGGTGATTGAAAGCGGGAGAATGGGGCGGGATGATGGAAAGCGGGAGAATAGGGCGGGGTGATGGAGAGAGGGAGAATGGGGCGGGGAGATGGAAAGAGGGAGAATGGGGCGGGGTGATGGAAAGCGGAAGAATGGGGCGGGGTGATGGAAAGCGGGAGAATGGGGCGGGGTGATGGAAAGCGGGAGAATGGGGCGGGGTGATGGAAAGAGGGAGAATGGGGCGGGGTGATGGAAAGCGGGAGAATGGGGCGGGGTGATGGAAAGAGGGAGAATGGGGCGGGGTGATGGAAAGAGGGATAGTGGGGAGGGGTGATGGAAAGAGGGAGAACTGGACGGGGTGATGGAAAGCGGGAGAATGGAGCGGGGTGATGGAAAGCGGGAGAATGGGGTGGGGTGATGGAAAGCGGGAGAATGGGGCGGGGTGATGGAAAGCGGGAGAATGGAGCGGGGTGATGGAAAGAGGGAGAATAGGGCGGGGTGATGGAAAGAAGGAGTATGGGGCGGGGTGATGGAAAGCGGGAGAATGGGGCGGGGTGATGGAAAGCGGGAGAATGGGGAGGGGTGATGGAAAGCGGGAGAATGGGGCGGTGTGATGGAAAGCGGGAGAATAGGGCGGGGTGATGGATAGAGGGAGAATGGGGCGGTGTGATGGAAAGCGGGAGAATGGGGCGGAGTGATGGAAAGAGGGATAATGAGGCGCGGTGATGGAAAGCGGGAGAATGTGGCGGGGTGATGGAAAGAGGGAGAATGGGGAGGGGTGATGGAAAGAGGGAGAATTGGGCGGGGTGATGGAAAGCGGGAGAATAGAGCGGGGTGGTGGAAAGCGGGAGAATGGGGCGGGGTGATGGAAAGAGGGACAATGGGGCGGGGTGATGGAAAGCGGGAGAATTGGGTGGGGTGATGGAAAGAAGGAGAATGGGACGGTGATGGAAAGCGGGAGAATGGGGCAGGGTGATGGAAAGAGGGAGAATAGGGGGGGGTGATGGAAAGCGGGAGAATGGGGTGGGGTGATGGAAAGCGGGAGAATGGGGTGGGGTGATGGAAAGCGGGAGAATGAGGCGGGTTGACAGAAAGCGGGAGAATGGGGCGGGGTGATGGAAAGCGGGAGAATGGGGTGGGGTGATGAAAAGAGGGAGAATGTTGCGGGGTGATGGAAAGAGGGAGAATAGGGCGGGGTTATGGAAAGAGGGAGAATGGGGCGGGGTGATGAAATAGCGGGAGAATGGGGCGGGGTGATGGAAAGCGGGAGAATGGGGCGGGGTGATGGAAAGAGGGAGAATAGGGCGGGGTGGTGGATAGAGGGAGAATGGGGCGGTGTGATGGAAAGCGGGAGAATGGGGCGGGGTGATGGAAAGAGGGATAATGAGGCGCGGTGATGGAAAGCGGGAGAATGTGGCGGGGTGATGGAAAGAGGGAGAATGGGGAGGGGTGATGGAAAGAGGGAGAATTGGGCGGGGTGATGGAAAGCGGGAGAATGGAGCGGGGTGGTGGAAAGCGGGAGAATGGGGCGGGGTGATGGAAAGAGGGACAATGGGGCGGGGTGCTGGAAAGCGGGAGAATTGGGTGGGGTGATGGAAAGAAGGAGAATGGGACGGTGATGGAAAGCGGGAGAATGGGACAGGGTGATGGAAAGAGGGAGAATAGGGGGGGGTGATGGAAAGCGGGAGAATGGGGTGGGGTGATGGAAAGCGGGAGAATGGGGTGGGGTGATGGAAAGCGGGAGAATGAGGCGGGTTGACAGAAAGCGGGAGAATGGGGCGGGGTGATGGAAAGCGGGAGAATGGGGTGGGGTGATGAAAAGAGGGAGAATGTTGCGGGGTGATGGAAAGAGGGAGAATGGGGCGGGGTGATGAAATAGCGGGAGAATGGGGCGGGGTGATGGAAAGCGGGAGAATGGGGCGGGGTGATGGAAAGCGGAAGAATGGGGCGGGGTGATTGAAAGCGGGAGAATGGGGCGGGATGATGGAAAGCGGGAGAATAGGGCGGGGTGATGGAGAGAGGGAGAATGGGGCGGGGAGATGGAAAGAGGGAGAATGGGGCGGGGTGATGGAAAGCGGAAGAATGGGGCGGGGTGATGGAAAGCGGGAGAATGGGGCGGGGTGATGGAAAGCGGGAGAATGGGGTGGGGTGATGGAAAGAGGGAGAATGGAGCGGGGTGATGGAAAGCGGGAGAATGGGGCGGGGTGATGGAAAGAGGGAGAATGGGGCGGGGTGATGGAAAGAGGGATAATGGGGAGGGGTGTTGGAAAGAGGGAGAACTGGACGGGGTGATGGAAAGCGGGAGAATGGAGCGGGGTGATGGAAAGCGAGAGAATGGGGTGGGGTGATGGAAAGCGGGAGAATGGGGCGGGGTGATGGAAAGCGGGAGAATGGAGCGGGGTGATGGAAAGCGGAAGAATGGGGCGGGGTGATTGAAAGCGGGAGAATGGGGCGGGATGATGGAAAGCGGGAGAATAGGGCGGGGTGATGGAGAGAGGGAGAATGGGGCGGGGAGATGGAAAGAGGGAGAATGGGGCGGGGTGATGGAAAGCGGAAGAATGGGGCGGGGTGATGGAAAGCGGGAGAATGGGGCGGGGTGATGGAAAGCGGGAGAATGGGGTGGGGTGATGGAAAGAGGGAGAATGGGGCGGGGTGATGGAAAGCGGGAGAATGGGGCGGGGTGATGGAAAGCGGAAGAATGGGGCGGGGTGATGGAAAGCGGAAGAATGGGGCGGGGTGATTGAAAGCGGGAGAATGGGGCGGGATGATGGAAAGCGGGAGAATAGGGCGGGGTGATGGAGAGAGGGAGAATGGGGCGGGGAGATGGAAAGAGGGAGAATGGGGCGGGGTGATGGAAAGCGGAAGAATGGGGCGGGGTGATGGAAAGCGGGAGAATGGGGCGGGGTGATGGAAAGCGGGAGAATGGGGTGGGGTGATGGAAAGAGGGAGAATGGGGCGGGGTGATGGAAAGCGGGAGAATGGGGCGGGGTGATGGAAAGAGGGAGAATGGGGCGGGGTGATGGAAAGAGGGATAATGGGGAGGGGTGATGGAAAGAGGGAGAACTGGACGGGGTGATGGAAAGCGGGAGAATAGAGCGGGGTGATGGAAAGCGAGAGAATGGGGTGGGGTGATGGAAAGCGGGAGAATGAGGCGGGGTGATGGAAAGCGGGAGAATGGAGCGGGGTGATGGAAAGAGGGAGAATAGGGCGGGGTGATGGAAAGAAGGAGTATGGGGCGGGGTGATGGAAAGCGGGAGAATGGGGCGGGGTGATGGAAAGCGGGAGAATGGGGAGGGGTGATGGAAAGCGGGAGAATGGGGCGGTGTGATGGAAAGCGGGAGAATAGGGCGGGGTGATGGATAGAGGGAGAATGGGGCGGTGTGATGAGAAGCGGGAGAATGGGGCGGGGTGATGGAAAGAGGGATAATGAGGCGCGGTGATGGAAAGCGGGAGAATGTGGCGGGGTGATGGAAAGAGGGAGAATGTGGAGGGGTGATGGAAAGAGGGAGAATAAGGCGGGGTGATGGAATGCGGGAGAATGGAGCGGGGTGATGGAAAGCGGGAGAATGGGGCGGGGTGATGGAAAGCGGGAGAATGGGGCGGGGTGATGGAAAGAGGGAAAATGGGGCGTGGTGATGGAAAGCGGGAGAATGGGGTGGTGTGATGGAAAGCGAGAGAATGGGGCGGGGTGATGGAACGAGGGAGAATGGGGCGGGGTGATAGAAAGCGGGAGAATGGGGCGGGATGATGGAAAAGGGAGAATGGGGCGGGGTGATGGAAAGCGGGAGAATGGGGCGGGGTGATGGAAAGAGGGAGAATGGGGCGGGGTGATGGAAAGCGGGAGAACGGGGCGGGGTGATGGAAAGAGGGAGAATGGGGAGGGGTGATGGGAAGAGGGAGAATTGGGCGGGGTGATGGAATGCGGGAGAATGGAGCGGGGTGATGGAAAGCGGGAGAATGGGGCGGGGTGATGGAAAGCGGGAGAATGGGGCGGGGTGATGGAAAGAGGGAAAATGGGGCGTGGTGATGGAAAGCGGGAGAATGGGGTGGTGTGATGGAAAGCGGGAGAATGAGGCGGGGTGATGGAAAGAGGGAGAATGGGGCAGGGTGATGGAAAGAGGAAGAATTGGGCGGGGTGATGGAAAGAGGGACAATGGGGCGGGGTGATGGAAAGAGGGAGAATGGGGCGGGGTGATGGAAAGCGGGAGAATGGGTCGGGGTGATGGAAAGCGGGAAAATGGGGAGGGGTGATGGAAAGCAGAGAATGAGGCGGGGTGATGGAAAGCGGGAGAATGGGGCGGGGTGATGGAAAGAGGGAGAATAGGGCGGGGTGGTGGATAGAGGGAGAATGGGGCGGTGTGATGGAAAGCGGGACAATGGGGCGGGGTGATGGAAAGAGGGAGAATGGGGCAGGGTGATGGAAAGCGGGAGAATGGGGTGGGGTGATGGAAAGCGGGAGAATGGGGCGGGGTGATGGAAAGCGGAAGAATGGGGCGGGGTGATGGAAAGCGGGAGAATGGGGCGGGGTGATGGAAAGCGGGAGAATGGGGCGGGTGATGGAAAGCGGGAGAATGGGGCGGGGTGATGGAAAGCTTGAGAATGGGGCGAGGTGATGGAAAGCGGGAGAATGGGGCGGAGTGATAGAAAGCGGGAGAATGGGGCGGGGTGATGGAAAGCGGGAGAATGGGGCGGGGTGATGGAAAGCGGGAGAATGGGGCGGGGTGATGGAAAGCGGGAGAATGGGGCGGGGTGATGAAAAGCGGAAGAATGGGGTGGGGTGAAGAAAATCGGGAGAGTGGGGCGGGCTGATGGGAAGAGGGGGAATGGGGCGGGGTGATGGAAAGTGGGAGAATGGGGTAGGGTGATGAAAAGCGGAAGAATGGGGCGGGGTGATGGAAAGAGGGAGAATGGGGCGGGGTGATGAAAAGCGGGAGAACGGGGCGGGTTGATGGAAGGAGGGAGAATGGGGCGGGGTGAATGGGGCGGGGTGATGGAAAGCGGAAGAATGGGGCGGGGTTATGGAAAGCGGGAGAATGGGGCGGGGTGATGGAAAGCGGGAGAATGGGGCGGGGTGATGGAAAGTGGGAGAATGGGGCGGGGTGATGGAAAGAGGGAGAATGGGGAGGGGTGATGGAAAGAGGGAGAATTGGGCGGGGTGATGGAAAGCGGGAGAATGGAGCGGGGTGATGGAAAGCGGGAGAATGGGGTGGGGTGATGGAAAGCGGGAGAATGGGGCGGGGTGATGGAAAGTGGGAGAATGGGGCGGGGTGATGGAAAGAGGGAGAATAGGGCGGGGTGATGGAAAGAGGGAGAATGGGGCGGGGTGATGGAAAGCGGGAGAATGGGGCGGGGTGATGGAAAGCGGGAGAATGGGGAGGGGTGATGGAAAGAGGGAGAATGTGCTTTTCATCACCCCGCCCCATTCTCCCGATTTTCATCACCCCGCCCCATTCTCCCGATTTCCATCACCCCGCACCTCTCCCGCTTTCCATCACCCCGCCTCATTCTCCCGCTTTCCATCACCCCGCCCAATTCTCCCGCTTTCCATCACCCCGCCCTATTCTCCCTCTTTCCATCACCCAGCCCCATTCTCCTGCTTTCCAACACCCCGCCCCATTCTCCCGCTCCATCACCCCGCCCCATTCTCCCGCTTTCCATCACCCCGCCCCATTCTCCCGCTTTCCATCACCCCGCCCCATTCTCCCGCTTTCCATCACCCCGCCCCATTCTTCCGCTTTCCATCACCCTGCCCCATTAACCCTCTTTCCATCACCCCGCCCCATTCTCCCTCTTTCCATCACCGTGCCCCATTCTTCTGCTTTTCATCACCCCGCCCCATTCTCCCTCTTTCCATCACCCCACCCCATTCTTCCGCTTTTCATCACCCCGCCCCATTCTCCCTCTTTCCATCACCCTGCCCCATTCCCCCTCTTTCCATCAGCCCGCCCCATTCTCCCGCTTTCCACCACCCTGCCCCATTCTCCCGCTTTCCATCACCCTGCCCCATTCTCCTGCTTTCCATCACTCCGCCCCATTCTCCCGCTTTCCATCACCCAGCCATATTCTTCCTCTTTCCATCACCCGGCCCCATTCTCCCGCTTTCCATCATGCCGCCCCATTCTCATGCTTTCCATCACCCCACCCCATTCTCCCGCTTTCCATCACCCCGCCCCATTCTCCCGCTTTCCATCACCCCGCCCCATTCTCCCGCTTTGCATCACCCTGCCCCATTCTCCCTCTTTCCATCACCCTGCCCCATTCTCCCTCTTTCCATCACCACACCCTATTCTCCCTCTTTCCATCACCCCGCCCCACTCTCCCACTTTCCATCACCCCACCCCTTTCTCCCGCGTTCCATCACCCTGCCCCATTCTCCCGCTTTCCATCACCCCGCCCCATTCTCCCGCCTTCTATCACCCCGCCCTATTCTCCCGCTTTCCACCACCCTGCCCCATTCTCCCGCTTTCCATCACCCTGCCCCATTCTCCCGCTTTCCATCACCCCGCTCCATTCTCCCACCTTCCATCACCCCGCCCCATTCTCCCGCTTTCCGTCACCCCGCCCCATTCTCAAGCTTTCCATCACCCCGCCCCATTCTCCTGCTTTCCATCACCCCGCCCCATTCTCCCGCTTTTCATCACCCCGCCCCATTCTCCTGCTTTCCATCACCCCGGCACATTCTCCCGTTTTCCATCACCCGCCCCATCCTCCCCTCCCATTTAAACCCTAAACCCATTCTCCTGCTGGCGATCACCTCGCCCTATTCTCCCGCTTTCCATCACCCGCCCCATTCTCCCGCTTTCCGTCACCCCGTCCCATTCTCCCTCTTTTCATCACCCCGCCCCATTCTCCCTCTTTCCACCACCCCTCCCCATTCTCCCGCTTTCCATCACCCCGGCCCATTCTCCCTATTTCCATCACCCCGCTCAATTCTCCCACTTTCCATCACCGCGCCCCATTCTCCCGCTTTCCGTCACCCCGCCCCATTCTCCCGCTTTCCATCACCCCGCCCCATTCTCCCTCTTTCCATCACCCCGCCCCAGTCTCCCTCTTTCCATCACCCCGCCCCATTCTCCCTATTTCCATCACCCTGCCCCGTGCTCCCTCTTTCCATCACCCCGCCCCATCCTCCCTATTTCCATCACCCCGCCCCATTCTTCCGCTTTCCATCACCCCGCCCCATTCTCCAGCTTACCATCACCTCGCCCCTTTCTCCCGCTTTCCATCACCCCGCCCCATTCTCCAGCTTTCCATCACCCCACCCCATTCTCCCGCTTTCCATCAACCCGCCCAATTCTCCCGCTTTCCATCACCCCGCCCCATTCTCCCGCTTTCCATCACCCCGCCCCATTCTCCCGCTTTCCATCACCCCGCCCCTTTCTCCCGCTTTCCATCACCCCGCCCCATTCTCCCTCTTTCCATCAACCCGCCCCATTCTTCCGCTTTCCATCACCCCGCCCCATTCACCCCGCCCCATTCTCCCTCTTTCCATCAACCCGCCCCATTCTTCCGCTTTTCTTCACCCCGCCCTATTCTTCCGTTTTCCATCACTCCGCCCCATTCTCCTGCTTTCCATCACCCCGCCCTATTCTCAAGCTTTCCATCACCCGGCCCCATTCTCCCGCTTTCCATCACCCCGCCCCATTCTCCCGCTTTCCATCACCCCGCCCCATTCTCAAGCTTTCCATCACCCCGCCCCATTCTCCCGCTTTCCATCACCCCGCCCCATTCTCCCGCTTTCCATCACCCCGCCCCATTCTCCCGCTTTCCATCACCCCGCCCCTTTCTCCCTCTTTCCATCACCCCGCCCCATTCTCCCGCTTTCCATCACCCCGCCCCATTCTCCCGCTTTCCATCACCCCACCCCATTCTCCTGCTTTCCATCACCCCGCCCCATTCTCCCTCTTTTCATCACCCCGCCCCATTCTCCCTCTTTCCACCACCCCGCCCCATTCTCCCGCTTTCCATCACCCCGGCCCATTCTCCCTATTTCCATCACCCCGCTCCATTCTTCCTCTTTCCATCACCCCGCCCCATTCCCTCGCTTTCCGTCAACCTGCCCCATTCCCTCGCTTTCCATCACCCCGCCCCATTCTCACTCTTTCCATCACCTCGCCCCAGTCTCCCTCTGTCCATCACCCCGCCCCATTCTCCCTATTTCCATCACCCTGCCCCATGCTCCCTCTTTCCATCACCCCGCCCCATCCTCCCTATTTCCATCACCCCGCCCCATTCTTCCGCTTTCCATCACCCCGCCCCATTCTCCAGCTTACCATCAACCCGCCCCATTCTCCCGCTTTCCATCACCCCGCCCCATTCTCCCGCTTTCCATCACCCCGCCCCATTCTCCCGCTTTCCATCAACCCGCCCAATTCTCCC
Source organism: Closterium sp. NIES-65 (assembly GCA_948144175.1). Lineage (NCBI taxonomy): Eukaryota > Viridiplantae > Streptophyta > Zygnematophyceae > Desmidiales > Closteriaceae > Closterium > Closterium sp. NIES-65. The sequence goes on from CANXME010000414.1 coordinate 96,054, forward strand.
GCTTTCCATCACCCCGCCCCATTCTCCTCCTTTCCATCACCCCGCCCCATTCTCCCGCTTTCCATCACCCCGCCCCATTCTCCCGCTTTCCATCACCCCGCCCCATTCTCCCGCTTTCCATCACCCCGCCCCATTCTTCCGCTTTCCATCACCCCGCCCCATTCTCCCTCTTTCCATCAACCCGCCCCATACTCCCGCTTTTCTTCACCCCGCCCCATTCTCCCTCTTTCAATCACCCCACCCCATTCTTCCGCTTTTCATCACCCTGCCCCATTCTCCCTCTTTCCATCACCCCGCCCCATTCCCCCTCTTTCCATCAGCCTGCCCCATTCTCCCGCTTTTCTTCACCCCGCCCCATTCTTCCGCTTTTCATCACCCCGCCCCATTCTCCCGCTTTCCATCACCTCGCCCCATTCTCCCTCTTTCCATCACCCTGCCCCATTCTCCCTCTTTCCATCACCCCACCCTATTCTCCCTCTTTCCATCACCCCGCCCCACTCTCCCGCTTTCCATCACCCCACCCCTTTCTCCCGCGTTCCATCACCCCGCCCCATTCTCCCGCTTTCCATCACCCCGCCCCATTCTCCCGCTTTCCATCACCCCGCCCTATTATCCCGCTTTCCACCACCCTGCCCCATTCTCCCGCTTTCCATCACCCTGCCCCATTCTCCCGCTTTCCATCACCCCGCCCCATTCTCCCGCTTTCCATCACCCCGCCCCATTCTCCCGCTTTCCATCACCCCGCCCCATTCTCCCGCTTTCCATCACCCCGCCCCATTTTCAAGATTTCCATCACCCCGCCCCATTCTCCTGCTTTCCATCACCCCGCGCCATTCTCCCGCTTTCCATCACCTCGCCCCATTCTCCCGCTTTTCATCACCCCGCCCCATTCTCCCGCTTTCCATCACCCCGGCCCATTCTCCCGTTTTCCATCATCCCGCCCCATTCTCCTGCTTTCCATCACCCCGCCCTATTCTCCCGCTTTCCATCACCCCGCCCCATTCTCCCGCTTTCCATCACCCCGTCCCATTCTCCCGCTTTCCATCACCCCGCCCCATTCTCCCGCTTTCCATCACCCCGCCCCATTCTTCCGCTTTCCATCACCCCGCCCCATTCTCCCTCTTTCCATCAACCCGCCCCATTCTCCCGCTTTTCTTCACCCCGCCCCATTCTCCCTCTTTCAATCACCCCACCCCATTCTTCCGCTTTTCATCACCCTGCCCCATTCTCCCTCTTTCCATCACCCCGCCCCATTCCCCCTCTTTCCATCAGCCCGCCCCATTCTCCCGCTTTTCTTCACCCCGCCCCATTCTTCCGCTTTTCATCACCCTGCCCCATTCTCCCTCTTTCCATCACCCCGCCCCATTCCCCCTCTTTCCATCACCCCGCCCCATTCTCCAGCTTACCATCACCCCGCCCCATTCTCCCGCTTTCCATAACCCCGCCCCATTCTCCAGCTTTCCATCACCCCGCCCCATTCTCCCGCTTTCCATCAACCCGCCCAATTCTCCCGCTTTCCATCACCCCGCCCCATTCTCCCGCTTTCCATCACCCCGCCCCATTCTCCCGCTTTCCATCACCCCGCCCCATTCTCCCGCTTTCCATCACCCCGCCCCATTCTCCCGCTTTCCATCACCCCGCCCCATTCTTCCGCTTTTCATCACCCCGCCCCATTCTCCCTCTTTCCATCAACCCGCACCATTCTCCCGCTTTTCTTCACCCCGCCCCATTCTCCCTCTTTCAATCACCCCACCCCATTCTTCCGCTTTTCATCATCCTGCCCCATTCTCCCTCTTTCCATCACCCCGCCCCATTCCCCCTGTTTCCATCAGCCCGCCCCATTCTCCCGCTTTTCTTCACCCCGCCCCATTCTTCCGCTTTTCATCACCCTGCCCCATTCTCCCTCTTTCCATCACCCCGCCCCATTCCCCCTCTTTCCATCACCCCGCCCCATTCTCCAGCTTACCATCACCCCGCCCCATTCTCCCGCTTTCCATCACCCCGCCCCATTCTCCAGCTTTCCATCACCCCGCCCCATTCTCCCGCTTTCCATCAACCCGCCCAATTCTCCCGCTTTCCATCACCCCGCCCCATTCTCCCGCTTTCCATCACCCTGCCCCATTCTCCCGCTTTCCATCACCCCGCCCCATTCTCCCGCTTTCCATCACCCCGCCCCATTCTCCCGCTTTCCATCACCCCGCCCCATTCTTCCGCTTTCCATCACCCCGCCCCATTCTCCCTCTTCCCATCAACCCGCCCCATTCTCCCGCTTTTCTTCACCCCGCCCCATTCTCCCTCTTTCAATCACCCCACCCCATTCTTCCGCTTTTCATCATCCTGCCCCATTCTCCCTCTTTCCATCACCCCGCCCCATTCCCCCTCTTTCCGTCAGCCCGCCCCATTCTCCCGCCCATTCTTCCGCTTTTCATCACCCCGCCCCATTCTCCCGCTTTCCATCACCCCGCCCCATTCTCCCGCTTTCCATCACCTCACCCCATTCTCCCTCTTTCCATCACCCTGCCCCATTCTCCCTATTTCCATCACCCCACCCTATTATCCCGCTTTCCACCACCCTGCCCCATTCTCCCGCTTTCCATCACCCTGCCCCATTCTCCCGCTTTCCATCACCCCGCCCCATTCTCCCGCTTTCAATCACCCCGCCCCATTCTCCCGCTTTCCATCACCCCGCCCCATTTTCAAGCTTTCCATCACCCCGCCCCATTCTCCTGCTTTCCATCACCCCGCCCCATTCTCCCGCTTTCCATCACCTCGCCCCATTCTCCCGCTTTTCATCACCCCGTCCCATTCTCCCGCTTTCCATCACCCCGCCCCATTCTCCCGCTTTCCATCACCCCGCCCCATTCTTCCGCTTTCCATCACCCCGCCCCATTCTCCCTCTTTCCATCAACCTGCCCCATTCTCCCGCTTTTCTTCACCCTGCCCCATTCTCCCTCTTTCAATCACCCCACCCCATTCCATTTTTCATCACCCTGCCCCATTCTCCCTCTTTCCATCACCCCGCCCCATTCCCCCTCTTTCCATCAGCCCGCCCCATTCTCCCGCGTTTCTTCACCCCGCCCCATTCTTCCGCTTTTCATCACCCTGCCCCATTCTCCCTCTTTCCATCACCCCGCCCCATTCCCCCTCTTTCCATCACCCCGCCCCATTCTCCAGCTTACCATCACCCCGCCCCATTCTCCCGCTTTCCATCACCCCGCCCCATTCTCGAGCTTTCCATCACCCCGCCCCATTCTCCCGCTTTCCATCAACCCGCCCAATTCTCCCGCTTTCCATCACCCCGCCCCATTCTCCCGCTTTCCATCACCCCGCCCCATTCTCCCGCTTTCCATCACCCTGCCCCATCCTCCCGCTTTCCATCACCCCGCCCCATTCTCCCGCTTTCCATCACCCCGCCCCATTCTTCCGCTTTCCATCACCCCGCCCCATTCTCCCTCTTTCCATCAACCCGCCCCATTCTCCCGCTTTTCTTCACCCCGCCCCATTCTCCCTCTTTCAATCACCCCACCCCATTCTTCCGCTTTTCATCATCCTGCCCCATTCTCCCTCTTTCCATCACCCCGCCCCATTCCCCCTCTTTCCATCAGCCCGCCCCATTCTCCCGCGTTTCTTCACCCCGCCCCATTCTTCCGCTTTTCATCACCCTGCCCCATTCTCCCTCTTTCCATCACCCCGCCCCATTCCCCCTCTTTCCATCACCCCGCCCCATTCTCCAGCTTACCATCACCCCGCCCCATTCTCCCGCTTTCCATCACCCCGCCCCATTCTCCCGCTTTCCATCACCCCGCCCTATTATCCCGCTTTCCACCACCCTGCCCCATTCTCCCGCTTTCCATCACCCTGCCCCATTCTCCCGCTTTCCATCACCCCGCCCCATTCTCCCGCTTTCCATCACCCCGCCCCATTCTCCCGCTTTCCATCACCCCGCCCCATTTTCAAGCTTTCCATCACCCCGCCCCATTCTCCTGCTTTCCATCACCCCGCCCCATTCTCCCGCTTTCCATCACCTCGCCCCATTCTCCCGCTTTTCATCACCCCGCCCCATTCTCCCGCTTTCCATCATCCCGGCCCATTCTCCCGTTTTCCATCACCCCGCCCCATTCTCCTGCTTTCCATCACCCCGCCCTATTCTCCCGCTTTCCATCACCCCACCCCATTCTCCCGCTTTCCATCACCCCGTCCCATTCTCCCTCTTTTCATCACCCCGCCCCATTCTCCCTCTTTCTACCACCCCGCCCCATTCTCCCGCTTTCCATCACCCCGGCCCATTCTCCCTATTTCCATCACCCCGCTCCATTCTCCCACTTTCCATCACCCCGCCCCATTCTCCCGCTTTCCGTCAACCCGCCCCATTCTCCCGCTTTCCATCACCCCGCCCCATTCTCCCTCTTTCCATCACCCCGCCCCAGTCTCCCTCTTTCCATCACCCCGCCCCATTCTCCCTATTTCCATCACCCTGCCCCATGCTCCCTCTTTCCATCACCCCGCCCCATCCTCCCTATTTCCATCACCCCGCCCCATTCTTCCGCTTTCCATCACCCCGCCCCATTCTCCAGCTTACCATCACCCCGCCCCATTCTCCCGCTTTCCATCACCCCGCCCCATTCTCCAGCTTTCCATCACCCCGCCCCATTCTCCTGCTTTCCATCAACCCGCCCAATTCTCCCGCTTTCCATCACCCCGCCCCATTCTCCCACTTTCCATCACCCCGCCCCATTCTCCCGCTTTCCATCACCCCGCCCCATTCTCCCGCTTTCCATCACCCCGCCCCATTCTCCCGCTTTCCATCACCCCGCCCCATTCTTCCGCTTTCCATCACCCCGCCCCATTCACCCCGCCCCATTCTCCCTCTTTCCATCAACCCGCCCCATTCTCCCGCTTTTCTTCACCCCGCCCCATTCTCCCACTTTCCATCACCCTACCCCATTCTTCCGCTTTTCATCACCCTGCCCCATTCTCCCTCTTTCCTTCACCCCGCCCCATTCCCCCTCTTTCCATCACCCCGCCCCATTCTCCCCGCTTTTCTTCACCCCGCCCCATTCTTCCGCTTTTCATCACCCCGCCCCATTCTCCGCTTTCCATCGCCCCGCCCCATTCTCCCGCTTTCCATCACCCCGCCCCATTCTCCCGCTTTCCATCACCCCGCCCCGTTCTCCCCGCTTTCCATCACTCCGCCCCATTTCTCCCGCTTTCCATCACCCCGCCCTATTCTCAAGCTTTTCCATCACCCGGCCCCATTCTCCCACTTTCCATCACCCCGCCCCATTCTCCCGCTTTCCATCACCCCGCCCCATTCTCCAGCTTTCCATCACCCCGCCCCATTCTCCCGCTTTCCATCACCCCGCCCCTTTCTCCCTCTTTCCATCACCCCGCGCCCCATTCTCCCGCTTTCCATCACCCCGCCCCATTCTCCCGCTTTCCATCACCCCGCCCCATTCTCCCGCTTTCCATCACCCCGCCCTATTATCCCGCTTTCCACCACCCTGCCCCCATTCTCCCGCTTTCCATCACCCTGCCCCATTCTCTCCGCTTTCCATCACCAGCCCGGCCCCATTCTCCCGCTTTCCATCACCACGCCCCATTCTCCCGCTTTCCATCACCCCGCCCCATTTCAAGCTTTCCATCACCCCGCCCCATTCTCCTGCTTTCCATCACCCCGCCCTATTCTCCCGCTTTCCATCACACCACCCCATTCTCCCGCTTTCCATCACCCCGTCCCCATTCTCCC
>CANXME010000415.1:0-101733 GCA_948144175.1 Closterium sp. NIES-65
ATGCGTCGAGATTGTGATACGGCTGGCCCGAGTCGTGGTCTGCCCTTGCGATCAACCTCAAATCTCAACAGCCCAAGTGGAGCGTGTATTACATTCGCGCACGCATCCTAGAGGAGGACTTGCGGCGGCGGAGTGTTGAGCGCTCGGAGGAGGGGGCTGGCTATGGAGTTGGAGGTGGAAAGAGTGGCTTCAAGAAGAAGTGGAAAGGCAAGAACAAGGATAACCCTAAGGAGGATGGCGGCGGGGGTCAAGGGGAGGTGTGCTTCTACTGCAAGAAGCGCGGACATCGTTGGTGGAAGTGCTACCAACAACCCAAGGATTGGACCCCGCCTTCATCAAGCAACCAGCGTGGTGGCACGAGGAGTGGGGAGTCATGGGAGCTAGTGGAGAGGAGAAGGAGGAGGAGAAAGGCGGCAAATCTGAGGAGCGGAAGGCCGGTTCTTCTTCTTCGTGAACGAAGGCGCAACCGACCTCGCTATGGCTGCCAAGGTTCTCCTACACCCCCTCACCCATTGGGTGATTGACTCGGGAAGCTCCTGGCACATGACTCCTCATGCAGACCTACTCGATGAGATTGAGCTTGCACCTATCTTTACGGTCACATCCGCGACGGGCGCCAAGGCCAAGGTCATGGGCATGGGATGCGCCAAGTTCATGGGAGCGGATGGAGAGCTCGTAGGGCTGAAGAATGTGCTGTGGGTGCCAGACTTGTGCGCGAACCTGATTTCTACCGGCTGGTTGGGAGATGCGGGTGTGAACACGAGACGATTGGCTCGGAGCCCTATCGTGCCTACAACGATGAGCGCCTCATTTGGGACATGCAGTGGAAGGGAGATGTCCACAAGCGGATGTGGCAGATCCCGGTCCTCCCTTGGCGGAAATCGGGCAAGACGGCAGCGGCGGCATCTATGGAGGAGAGTGTCACCGAGGAGGAGCAACAAGGTGTGCAAGGAGAGGAGCTGATTGGAGGAGGCGCGGCGGTGAAGGCGTCGGCTACCTCGGGCCAAGCGGATTGGGAGACTTGGCATCGGCGGCTCGCACACGTGGCTGTTTCTACATTGGAGGTGATGCACAAAGAGAAGTGCGTGCACGGCCTGCAACTGCAAGGAGATGGCGCTCACTATGGCAGCTGCGAGGCGTGCATGCAGAACAAGTTTGCGCGGTTCCCGTTTCCACGTGCGGAGGGATCAGCGAAGGCACCCTTGGAGGTGGTGCACATGGATCTGGTGGGTCCTATGAGGACTGAAGGGACTGGGGGAGTGCTGTACTTCCTCACCATGGTGGACGAATGGAGCCGTTTCACGTGGGCACGTCCCTTGTCCAAGAAGAGCGATGCTGTAGCGGCGATCAAGGAGGATTGGTTGCCGATGGTGGAGCGGCAAGCGATGCGGCTGGTGAAGGTGCTGAGGAGCGACCGTGGTGGAGAGTTCCTTGGAGCAGAATTCACCAAGTTTCTCAAGAGGAACGGCATCCGACACCAACTGACCTGCCCTGGAACACCGTAGCAGAACGGCATTGCTGAGCGTGCCAACCGGACCATTGGCGAGGCGGCTAAGACCTTGTTGGGGGCTGCTGGGATGCCTTACAAGTTCTGGCCTGAAGCTGTTCGCCATGTCATCACGGTCAAGAACAGGGTCTTGACTCATGTTGGCGACAAGCATTGGGTGCCGTACGAGCGTTGGCTTGGGAAGAAGCCATCCATTGACATGCTGCGGGTGTGGGGCTGCATGGGGCTTGTGATGGTGCCTAAGGAGTAGAGGCACAAGCTGGAAGTTGCTGCTGTGTGGGCTGTCCATCTTGGGATGGCTCCAGACTCGAAGGGGTGGCTGATGTGGGACCCCAAGAGCAAGAGGACGCTGGTCAGTCGTGACGTCAAGTTTGTGGAGGACGTCATGTACAAGGATTGGCAGCAGCAGCAGCAAGTGCAGATTCGCTTGCGTCTACAGGAGATTGAGCGGTCTGCAGTGGAGGAGGTTCAGCTGCACCTTGAGGATCTCCCTGGGTCAGAGCTGACCAGTGACCACAGTGGCGGTGGTGAGCAGCAAGGTGCTGGTCCTGCTGCGGAGGAGGGGGTTGGAGGATGAGTCGGCACATGTGGACTCACCAACTCAGCCCGAGTCTGCTGCAAACGCCAAGGTTACCAAGAGGAGTGTGCAGAGAGGAGCTTCATCACATGGGCAGCAGACTGCAACCCGCGAGAAGAGAGTGGCAGCAGCACCCTCAAGGCTGAAGTATAGCCGTTTGAGAGGACCCAAGCAAGGTGCCATGGCGGTTCAGGCGGATGAGGGAGAGGATGAGGAGATGGCGTTCTGTTTCTTCACACCCTTGCTTGGAGAACCAGCCACAGTGGAGGAGGCACTGAGTGGACCCTAGAAGGAGGAGTGGAAGGCTGCCATGGATGCGGAGTTCAACAGTCTCATTGAGAATGGGACTTGGGAGCTTGTTGAGTTACCCGAGGGCGACGGCCGATCAGCAGCAAGTGGGTCTTCAAGGTGAAGAGTGGTGCTGATGGTGCGTTGGAGCGGTTCAAGAGCCGCTTGGTCGCCAAGGGTTTTCAGCAGAAGGAGAAGGTCGACTTCGGGGAGATTTTCGCTCCCGATGCTAAGCCATTGACATTGAGGACTTTGATGGCTGGCGGAGCTGTGAAGGGGTGGCACGTGAAGCAGATGGATATCACCACTGCGTTCCTCAATGGAGTGCTGTTGGAGGATATCTACATGGCGCAGCCCAACGGCTATAAGGATGGGACCAGCCGGGTGTGCAAGCTTAAGAAGGCCATCTATGGCCTTAAGCAAGCGCCCAGGTGTTGGTACGAGAAGATGGAGGAGGTGCTGCTGGGTGGAGGCTTCAAGACGTCCTAGGCAGATCACAGCTTGTTTCTGCTTGGAGAGGGGGAGCAGCTGCTCTTGCTGCTGGTATATGTCGATGACATACTGCTCTTCTCACCTTCCATGGAGCAGATTGAGAGGACACAGAAGCTGCTGATGGACAACTTCAAGTGCAAGATGCTGGGGGATGTCCACTACTACTTGGGGCTGCAGATTGAGAGGGATGTTGAGAGGAGGTGGTTGAAGGTGCATCAGTCACACTACATCTCTGGTGTCATGGAGCGGTATGGTGTGACTAGGGGTCGCACTGTGATGACACCGTTCCCTGCGGGCTTCAAACTGAAGAAGGCAGCTGAGGAGGATGATGTACTTGAGAGTGTGATGTATGCAGCTGTGCATACGCGACCTGATGCTTCATTCGGAGTGGGGGAGCTGGCCAGAGTTGTGCAGCGGCCCACTGAGGAGCAGTTGGAGGTGGCAAAGCGCTTGGTGCGCTACCTCGGATCAACGGCATCTGCTGGTGTTCAGTTTTCAGCTGGCGGCCAGCTGAAACAGATAGGAGCAGATGGGGTCACGCATGGAACCTTGAAGCTGTCGTGCTTCACCGACGCCACATGGGCCTCAGAGGATGAGGATCAGTCATCGGTTGGCGGCTTTGTGTGCATGGTCGGAGGTGGACCAGTGAGCTGGAGGTCCAAGAAGCAGAGTGAGGTTGCTCAGTCTTCCGGAGAGGCAGAGTACATGGCGATGTACCATGCCATCAAGGAGATTGTGCTCCTGAGAAAGCTGCTGGAGGACATGGGAGCTGAACAGGAGGGACCTACACCACTTTTCTCTAACAGCGAGGCTGCTATTGGCATGGCCAATAATCCTATCCTGAATGGGCTGAACAAGCACATGAAGATTAAGTGGCAGTGGGTGAGGCAGATGGTGAAGGAGGGGATTGTTGAACTTCACCACGTGAAGGCTAGCAAGCAGGCGGCAGATTTTTTCACTAAAAGACTTCCCCAGAGCGCACATTGGAAGTGTGCTAAGATGTGCGGCATGACATTGCACTAGTGTGGGCAGCAGTGTCGTGAGTGCATGTCTGATTGTGTGTATGAGAGTTTGCATTTGTGTGAGTGTGTGTGCATGCAGTCCATTAGTGTGAGGGGGAGTTTGTTGGATGCACGTCATTCTGAGTGCATGTCCATCCTAACGTCCTGCCGAGTGCTCGTGCTATTTGTGCTTGCATGATTTGCATGAGCGTATGTCATTATGCATGGCTGTTGGATATTACCATCTCTGTGTTTTTCTCCAAGTCTAAAATGCTTGATCATGCAAGGAGAAATCAAGAGCTTTCCAGCAACACCAAGATCGCCTTATTCCGACCAAGATCGCCCAAGTTACAAGATTTCCAAGATTGGATTTCTTATTACCTTTTGGGGTTATATCTAATTTGGGTGATTACTTGGGATATGACTATAAAGGGATCTTTGGTTGGGTGGTTAGGAAGGCAACTTTGACTTTTGGATTGGGGGTGGCTAGAATTTTCTAGCATGGGTTGCAAATGTTGCAACACCTAGGCAAAATCCAACTAGATTGGATTTTGCAATGTGACACCTCAAGGACCTCATGACGAGGGTTGCATCCTTGCTGCTGGGAAGGTTCCTACCATCCTTCCCTAGCTCTTGGAGAACCCCTTCCCTCTCATGGTTCTCTTGGAGTCCCCAACTCCACTTCCTATGCCCTAATGTTTGTACTTCCTCCACCATACTAGTTATGCGGCTGCTGGACGTTTTCATATGGTTCTCACTCTCTAGACCATCTTAACAAATGATTCAACTTGGAGATGGTAGCTAAGCCTAAGGCGCAACTTCCTACTGAGCGGATTTGCGTTTAGTTGAGAAATGATTTTGTCGTAAGTTCTCAAGTGACGGATCCTGAACAACAATAGTCCCTCCTCCTCCTCACTTGCCCTCTGTGAAAGCCTCTAGTTTTGCTTATATTTGTGAAATGTGAAACTGCTACTTGTTGTGCTGATCATATCCCACTTTGACTATGGGGGTGTGTCAAAATGTGTAGTTTGTCTAGCCTGCAGTGGGGTACTTTATAGCAAGTACAACCCAATTAGGGTTTCCTATATGTATCTCAACTGCTGCTAGTGCAAATCCCCTTTCCTGTTCTAACTTTCTGCTACGATTCTGACAGACGGTGTTCATGAGCGTCTGAAACGTCGCTGGGGTGCTGGTCAAACCGAATGGTAGAACCCTAAAACTCGTGCGACCTTTGCTTCGTACGAAACGTCGTCTTGTGCTGGTCGTCTGGAACTACGTGGATTTGATGGTAACCCGAACAAAGGTCGATCTTTGAGAAGACTCTAGCGCCCTGCACTGCATCTAGAAGATCCTCTACTCTCGGCACTGGAAACTATTCTTAACGGTGGTGGCGTTCTGTGCGTGGTAGTCTATGCACATCCATAACCCTCCATCTTTCTTAGGTGCGAAAAATAACGGTGTTGCCCAAGGGCGATCTAGATGGCTGTATGAACCCCTGCGCTAGAAAGTTTCTAACATGCTGCATCATCTCCACTGTCTCTGCTGGACTCAACCTCCACTGTGGCTTCGCTACTGGCCTACTCCCCAGCTCCAACTCCATTCGATGATCTATTGCTCGGCTCGGAGGTAATCCTAGGGGCAACTTCGCCGGGGAAGATGTCTGCGAACTCTGCTAACAGTGCACTCACCTCAGCAGAAAGATTCGCCTTCTCACAACTATTGCGCTCCCTCCTTTCCCCTCCTCAGCTTCCACCTCCTCAAGGAAAATCGCGAAGATCCACGCCGCACGCTTCACCAGCTGCTGCACACGAACAACATTGATGATGGCTGTGGAGGATGTCACCCATCACTCCACTGTGGCAGCTCCCGGAAACTCCCCGTTTACCTTGACACTACAAAGCTTCCCTGAGCCCAATTGAAATGAGTACTATTTGTTCGTAGCCAATCCTACCGAAGATGAAGTCGTATCCGTCCAGCGTCGTAGAGTCGAAGTCACGCCTAACTGTGATTGGCCCTAGCACTACGCGTAACTTGCGAAGTGGTGTCCCATCTATGAAGTGTGCGCGTCCTTGAAGTTGACTGCCGAATGTACTTCGATATGGAGACGAGAAACTAGCGATGAAGAGACAAACGAGTAGCTAGCTCTGCTATCTACGAGAATCTTGACTGGAACTCCACGGAGCTTCCCTAGAAGCACGATTGGACAATCAACAGTGTCTACCTCGTTCGGCGTAGATGGCTGCTCTAAGGTCGTCTCCTCTACGTCGGTAGACGTGGCGGGTTTAGAAGCGTAAACACCAGCTAACGACCTGCTATCTACTTGTGGATTCCGTTTCCTTGCTGCCGCTCCTTAAGCTGTGGGCAGTCCCGCTTCATGTTGTGACAGTTCCCCCTAAATCCAGTTTTCTGTGAGCCGTCCTTGTTAACAGCACCATTCTCCATGGGCGATGGTCCGTCCCTCGATTGAGAGTCATTGATCAGTTTGTATCCCCTATCACAATCGTCACGACCCCGTCGGCTTCGTACTACGTCGACGCGTTCTGCTGCTACGACTACCAACTCGAAGGTGGACAACCCATGAATCGTTATAATCTCCGCTATGTCCGGCTTCAACCCTTCAAGGTAGCGATCACGCATCTTTGCTTCCGTGATGTCGTCTATCTCGTTGGAGATGCTAAAAAAACCATCGTGTGTACTTCTGGACGTTTCCTATCTGTCGGAAATGACGCAACACTTCCTAGCAGCTTCGGAGGCGTTCACCAAGTCGTACCTACTTTTCAGCGCCGCTTCAAATCCTTCCCATGTCGTCGGAACCGTGGTAACACCTAAAGCCAAACTCCCTAGGCTCGAAGTTGCAGCTGCATGCCCCATGCCCTGTTGATGCCTGTCAAACTGGGTCCTTCCAACAGTAGCCTGCGTAAGTTGGCGCCACCACTCCAAGGCTAGGGTCCACAGCAGCGTAACGGAGTACTTGATCCGCTGCTGCACGTCCACCTCTTGCACCCCGCTCGCGGCAAATTAGTTGTTTGGCATGAAGATCCATGTATGCACGTTCGCGTCGCGTTGACTTGGGTCGAACGGCTCGGGCTTCTGCGGCTTGAGAACGCTTCGACGTTCCGACAGCGCTTCCGCACCACTTGACATGTTGGGCACAGGAGATGGTGTGGCATGACCATGGGGGTTAGAAGTCAAATTGCGAAGCTGTTGCATTTCGGCTCGTACCTGACGATTTTCCAACGTCAACTGTTCGATTGACGCATGAGGTCGGCAAGCGTGAATGTGTTGCTCATGTCGTGGGGGAGAGCGTGGCATGATTTCGTCCATGTTTGCTCGACGACTCCAAGTCTGCAACTCGGCACCGCGGAACGATGACGTCGTAGTCTCGTCGTCGACGGTCGCTCGTTGGAAGTCGCTCCCCGCGAAGGCTCTGATAACAAGTGTTAGGCCCCTTGACTTAACTCCAATCTCGAATAATAGCGGGGTTGACTAAATTGAGGATAAAGCGCGGCAGAAGACTTGGGCGAAATAAGTGTTGGCGAAATAGGCAGGGAAGTTGCTTAGTAATAGTTGAATGAGAATTGGTTGATAATGACAAGTGCAAGCAAGGTTTAAGTAGCATGCAAGATCGGTAGCTGGAAAGTAGTTTGTGGGACAAGGAATTGTAAACCAAGAAGACTAGAGTGCCACTTGGCACAAGGAAATCAAGGAAATCCCAAAGCGATTGGATGGAGATAAGGTTGGGATTGTGTTGGGGGGAAATTTAGGGAAAATAACCCTTGAACAGTAAAGTAGCCTGTAACAATCACGTATTGCTTCCAAAACGCGTACAAAACCATTCGCCTTTTACACATAGTCTGCGATACATTCACCGTGCGAAAATGGTTGGCACAGTTTATGATTTCTTGGTTGTGGCGAAGACTAAGGAGCAAAGCTTTTGTCTTGATTTTCACCACCAACTATCTTATCAGCTGTGAAGAATGAGGAATGTGTGCACTAGGAAGCACGTGGGTACAAGTAGGAAAACCTAGAAGTGTTGTACCCCATATTGTCTACCCCACTACAACCTACACAGACTATAGCATAAGAGTTTGACACACCCCATAGGCAAAGTGGGGGAGAACAAGAGGTCACAAGACCAGTCAAGCAAAGCAAAGCAAGCTCAGGGTGGATCACAACGTCACCACACAGTCCGAGCACAAGAGCAAGGCCACAAGGCCAGTTCACATGCAAGATCATATATATAGGGAAACAAGCAAGTGCAGGTATAGAAAGATCACCGTACAAGCAAGGTCAAGAAGTGAGCAAGTGAGGCCAAGTAGGCACAAGACCTAGCATCGTACAGAAGCGCTGATGATCACCAGCAGTGTTGGCCTCAAAGGCCACGTAAGCAAGGCGCAGCTGACCACGCTGCTGCAGCTCACGAGCAAGGAAGTAGCGAAGAGCAATGTGCTTCGTTCTGTGCTCTAGTCTGTGCTCCCGACACAAGGCCAGCATGGCCTTGTTGTCTACGTACAGAATTGGAGGAGAACGAGGCGGCTCTCCTAGGCCAGTCAGCAGGTAGGTGAGCCAGCGTAGCTTCTGTGCAGCCATGGCCCCCGCGTAGATCTCAGCCTCACAGCTCGAGCCGAGAACAGAAGACGAGCGGGTAGACTGCCACGAAACAGAGCCGGAGCGAAGGGTGAGGTGTAACCCTCTGACGACCGCTGCGTAGCCTGGTCGTCAGCCCAAGAAGCGTCTGCGTGACCTGTGAGGACCACTCGACGTCGCCCTCCAAGCACTAGCCCCATGCCCGACGTACTGCACAAGTAGCGCAACACCCTCTTCGCTGCAGCCATGTGCTCTGGTCGGTGTCTCCCAGGAGCAACATAGCGTGCCAAGATGCTAAGAGGGTATGCAAGGTCAGGTCGAGTGCAGGTCATCAGGTACATGAGGCAGCCAACAAGCTCTGGGTACGGGCCACTCGGCTCTACGGACTCATCTGAAGGCAGAGCTGAGAGCGAGTGGCGAGTAGACAGAGGAGTGGCCTGAGGCAAGGAGTACGTGAAGTCGAAGCGCTGAAGGACCTGCTGCACCATTTGTGACTGAGTTAGGGTAATGGTGCGCTGTGCTCTGTCCCGGGTGATCTGCAAGCCAAGGTAGCTGCGCAGTTCACCCAGGTCTGTGCACGTGTGTCTCTTCTGCAGCTCGAACTTCACGTGGGCTAGTCCAGCAGTGTCAGCAGTGGCAAAGACCAAGTCGTTGACGTACACGAGGATGTAGAATGGCGGCAAAGAGGTGTCGGTGCGCAGAAACAGCGACAGGTCTGCTGTAGAAGGAGCAAACCCAAGAGCCGCAAGTGTAGTCCTCAGTGTGTCGTGCCACTCACGGGGCGCCTGGCGGAGACCGTAGACTGGCCGCTGGAGGCTCCACTGGGTACCAGGAGGAAAAGACCCAGTGAAGCCGAGGTGGGCGGCGTAGCCAGATCTCCTCGTGCAGGCTGCCCTGCAAGAAAGCAGTGCTGAAGTCAAGAGAGTGCAGCTCGTAGTCACGGTGAGCGGCTATGTGCAGCAGTACCCGAAGAGTGGTCATCTTCGGGGTGGGAGAGAAGGTCTGAAAGTAGTCAACTCCCTGCCGCTGACTGAAGCCACGAGCCACGTAGGGCGCCTTGAAGACACGCGGAGAACCCGGCGGCCGCTTCACCCTGAAAATCCACATGCCACTGACGATGTTCGCCCCAGGAAGGGGAACCTCGTCGACGTAGGTGCCTGTGGATTTCCAGGAAGCCATCTCTGCGTCCATGGCTGACTGCCACTGAGAGGAGTAGGGACCCTCGATCGCCTCAGCGTACGATCGAGGAGTCGGGATGTCTGGTGCATCCAGGTCTCCCTCAGGGGCAATCAGCGTGGACACGAGATGAGGCAAAGCAGCAGCAAAACACTAGAACTCCTCCTGCCTGTCCTCAAGGACGTCCGTGCTAAGAGCACACTCACCCCCGACGGACGGAGGACAGACAGACTCAGACTCAGCAACAAGACTACCAGCGTAGTCTAGACGACAGCGAGCAGCAAAATCGACAAGCTCAGCAACTAGGGCAGACGCAGCAGTGCACTCAAAGGAAGGGTCAGTGACAACAGTAGCCAGGAGACGCGTGGCAGTAGGACTGGCAGCACGAAGAGAGTCAGACTCCGGGTCAGCAAGAACAAGAAGAGAGGACTCTGGAGGAGATGGCAACGGGACAAGCAGAGGAGCAGTTGAAGGACGCAGTGCCATCTGGTGTGTGCCTGGGACCGCAAGATGACGCGGACGCGCAGTACGACCACTAGTGCAAGCAGCACGAACAGGCGACGCAGGACGAGACGCAGGCTCACGACGCTCAGCAAGACCCCCAGTAGGACCAGCGTAGGGAGAAGGAGCAGGCCGGGGGGAGGCGGGCTGTAACTGTGGCTGCGACTGGACAGGCGGTGGACACTCTAAGGGAGGAGCAGGTCCAGTAGAAGGCGGAAGACTAAGAACCTGTTGAAGGAGCGGAACGAAGTACGGCCGCGGCCGCGCAGCGCCTCTAGAACCAGCAGGGACAGCACCAGTACCCCCAGCGGCAGCACCAGCGCCAGCAGCACCTCCAGCTCCAACAGCGCCAACTCTAGCACCCTTAGAATCACCACCGCCAGCAGCACCACCAGCGCCATAACCCCCAGCAGCTCCAGCTCTAGCAGCTGCAGCAGCTCCAGCAGCACCAACTCCAGTAGGAGCGTCACCTCTAGCAGTGCGTCCAGCAGTGCGTCCAGCAGGACCAACTCCAGCAGCCCGAGCAGCACCCCCAGTCCCGGCAGCTCCAGTACCGTCTGTACGAGCACCTCCAGGACCAGCAGTAGCAGTCGCAGCTGCAGCTCCAGCAGCACGGCTCCAGCGCCGGGCAAACCATTCGCGCAGCTCCTGCGGAGAGAGTAGCTCCCGCCTCGACGAAGCACCGCGAGAGGCCACACGAGCAGACCCAGCACCCCCAGGCTCCGCACCCCCAGGCTCAGCACCCCCAGGCTCAGCACCCCCTGACCTAGCACCCCCAGGCTCAGCACCCCCAGGCTCCGCACCCCTGGACTCAGCACCCCCAGGCTCCGCACCCCCAGGCTCAGCACCTCCAGACCCGGCACCCGCAGGCTCAGCACCTCTAGCAGCACCAGAGTCAACAGCTACCTCGACAAGCTCCACTGCGTCTACCTGGGACACACCTGGCGGGGTAGGACCCTGAGGGGGGAGGGGGTCAACCGGGGGAGGACCTCGCGCAAGATAGAGCGGCGGCGGGGGGAGGGGCGCAGTGCGGTAGGGGAAGAGACGGTAGTAAGGCACCGACTCGTCAAAGGTGACGTCCTGGGAGGACAGAACACGGCGCGAGGTGGGGTGGTAAAACTGCCACCTAGGCGCGTCAGGGGGGAAGCCAAGGAAGACGCAGGGAACAGCACGGGGGGACAGCTTGTCCGCAGACAAGTCGCGGACAAACGTCCGAGATCCCCAGACCCGAAACGCAGACGCATCGCCAACCTTCCCCGTCCACCGCAAGGTGGGGGAGGTCTCTGGCAAGGAGACCCGGGGCTGAAGGTTGAGCTGATGCGCTACGTACTGAACCGCAAACGGCCACAGAAAATGGGGGGCAGCCGCATGGATCATGGACGTACGAGCGATGTCCATGACCATGCTGTCAACGGGAGTTGTGTGTTGGCCCCGTCCTCGCTTGGGCGGAGCCGACATCGTGGTCGGGTGTTAGGGGAGCAGCCGATCTGCAGCAGTGGGCGAGCTGGTTGACAAGGAGGTCGACCTGCACGGGGACCACTGCACAGGCGTCGACTTCAGGGTGGCGCCAACTTCGGGGAGGTCGACTTAGGAGTCGACCTGCGGAGGACGTCAACTTGGTGACGTCAACTTGGGGAAGCCGACTTCGGTGGTCGGCTGATGGACTGTTGGTCGACCTGCGGGTGGTCGACTGGACCTGGTGGTCGACGAAGGAGGAGCCGACGTCGACCTCGACTCAGGACGCCGAGCAGTTGGGCGTCGATTAGCGGGGCGTCAACTTCGTGACGCCGACTTCGGGTGGCCGACGTGGGTGGTTGGCCGACAACTGCGCTGGCCGACTTAGTGCTGGTCGACGTAGAGCTGGTCGACCAGAAGGGACGTCGACATGGAGGAGGTCAACCGAGGGGCATGGTCGTCCTGGTGAGGTCGACATGGAGGTGGTCGTCAACTTGGGAGGTCGACGGGCACGTACGGGAGCTGCTGGTCGACGTGGTTGCCCGGTCGACCAGGTTACCTGGGTGACAAAGTGCTGCGGAGGAGTGCGACGGTCGCCCAGGCGAAGTTGGCGAGGCCGACCTCGGTGGTGGTATCCCGAGGTCGTCGTGGCGGATCAGAGGCAGTCGTCAGCTCGAGGTTGACGTGGTGTGTGCGCTGTGCAGGTGACGAGACTCTGCACGGCAAATCATCTGCGCGCACCTGCGAAGCGGGTGCACTGCTGTCCTGCATGAGCAATGCTGGTACGCCATCAACCTACGACGTTGGCACGCCGTCGACCTTGCCTTGCTGGAGTGCGATCGACCAAGTCGTGCTGGAACGCGGTCGACCAAGCTGCGCTGGCAGTTGGCCGACCTGAATGCTAGCTCTGATGTAGTCTTGCATTGCCAACTTCATTGGATTATTGATGTCATGTTTTCCTAGTGAAACTCTTGCCAATTCTCCCGGTGAACTAGCAAGAAGCGTAAACACAAGGAAATGACTAAGTGAACGAACGCAGAGATCACACGAGCACACGTGCCTAGCCCGTAGTCTAGCTCCCGTTGCAACAGTTATCTCCGCACATGCCAATGCGGCGCTCAGCAATCCCATTTTGCTGTGGAGAGGCCGGAAGCGTGAAGGTCTGGCGGATGCCCTGTGCACGACAGAAGGCTCCCAGACGGGCAGAGGAAAACTCCCCGCCTCCGTCAGAGTGCAGACGCAGAACAGGAAAGTCTGAGCCGAAACTCTCTCTGAGTTGGAGACGAGCTGCGCGGATCCAGTCAATCAGCACCTCACTGACGTCACCCTTGCTGCGTAAGGGGAACACCGTGGTGTAACACGAGTAGACGTCAACCACCAACAGGAAGTAACGCTCGTGACCCTGGCCACGGATGCGGGCGGGGCCCCACACGTCCATGTGAAGAGTCTGCAGCGTAGCCTCTGTCGGAGGAAACTCGGAGGAGTGAGGGGCGGCGCGCTGCCGCCCCTCGACGCAAGGAACGCAGGTAGGGGTAGGCCCCGGAGGTAGGGGAGGAAGGGACCGGGGGAGACCAGAGACAAGGACACGAGAGGCCATGCCTCGGAGACGAGGCAGGGAGGGGTGACCAGGGCGGTGGTGCCAAAGGAGAGTCTCGTGAGACAGGAGACGACACGAGCAGGGAGCAGACTCAGGACCAGACCTGGACGTTGCAGGAAACACCTGACTCGACGCAGCTACCTGACCAGACGCAGCAGCCGAAGGAGACTCAGTAGTCAGTGTGTACAGGCTCGACCCCGGCCGACGGGTAAACGTGGCCAAATGTCGGCCCGTCCGAGCACACGTACAGTGGGTCACCCGCTGACTCGCAGGAGTGAACTGGTCAACCCCCCTATCCTGTAGATCAGCTCCACTCACCAAGTTCTTAGAGAACGAGGGGAGGTAGAGACCTGATAGGGTGCCAGAGGGGGCTGCCGGACACGGTAAGACAATGGAGAAGTGGGCAAGGACAGGACCCCCAGAGGGGTCCGCCAGGGAGACCGCAACCGGCCGACTAAGCGGCGTAAGCATGGTGCGGTTTCGAAAGAAGGAGCGGGAAGCACCCGAGTCAAGGGTGAAGGTGTGTAAGGCCTAAGCCGACGTGGTACCTGAGAGAGCAGACTCACCAGCTCCTGGGGCAGCAGACGCACTAGGACCTAGAGCAGCAGCCTCACCAGCAGCACCTAGAGCAGCAGCCTCAATGCCCGGGTCAGGCGGAACACATAGGTAACAGTCACCCTCATCACTAGTAGACACAGCATACATGGCAGCAAGAATAGCATCATAATCAAGATCAAAGATAGCAATCCCCGCCCTAGACAGCTCTCCCCAGCGAGGGATCTCAGTGGCGTTAGGGAACTGGTGACGCCACGCGTCCGTCAGGCAGTCGAAGCAGCGCTGGGTGGAGTGCGGGCCCCCACACTGCTCACTAGCGCAATCGCCGGTACGGAGGACGTAGGTACAAGGACCAGTACCCCCACCTCGCTGACGCCCAGCGTACCACTCACGAAGCTGCTCAGGGGACGGGGTCTCACGAGCGCACTGCTGCTGCTGGCGCGGACCACCACCGGAACCACTTCTCTGCGCAGAGCCGCTACCAGCTCCACCGCTGCCGCCGCCGCCTCCGCCCCCTCCGCTACCTCCGCCGCCTCCTCCGCCTCCACTGCTGCCACTGACACCTCCACCCCCGCCACCACTCCCACCACCACCCCCACCCCCTCCACTGCCTCCACCACCACCTCCATCGCCCCCGCTAGCCCCTCCAGTGCCCTTGCCCCCCTTGCCCTTGCCTGTGCGGCGTCTCCCGCTAGGGGCAGACGCAGCGCCGACCGACTCGAAACCAACGAGGTCGGCCGCAGCAACACAAGCAACGGAGGGCAAGAGGGGGGAGGGGGAACACCCCTCAAAGACGGGGGTGCGAGGGTCACCACGAGAGGCTCCTACAGTGACTATGCTCTTCTCTGCTGCTAGGAGGCGCTCCTCGAGGAGGTCAACGGTGAGTGTGGTGGGGCAAACTGAGAGGAAGTGGTCCCTGACTAAGCGAAGGGAGTCAGGGAGCCGGGTGACTATGTAGTAGAGGGTGATGTACATATGGGGGGGGGTTCTTCGCACAAAACTCAGCAGGAAGCGCAGCGCGGTAGCGAGTGTCACTAGTGTGAAGGTGCGTAATGAGGTCAGCGTCTGTGGGAAAGGCAGCAAGGTCAGGGAAGAGGTACGGCAGCATGAGGCGGCTAAGAGCAGCAGTGGCAGGGGAAGAGTAGCGTGCAACTACAGCCTCGTACAAGGTCTTAGCACTCTTGTACTGACTAAAGTGCGCACGCTCAGTGGTCGGTAAGTGGCGACGCACAGCAAGACGGGCAGCAGCATCGCGTGTGGCCCACTGTGAGCAAACAGTGCTGTCAGCAGTAGTCGGCGGGGCAGGAGAGACACGAGAGGTGAGATCGAACAGAGAGAGTCCGTCTGCCCTATCGCACTGGAGGAACAGCTGGAGGTTATCGACCCAGACCTCAAAGTCAACAGCACGACCCTCAGCATCAAAGGTAAGGACACTGGGGGTAGCCATGACAGCAGTGGTCTAGCAGGGAGTGATCTCACCAGTCCGAGTAAGTAGGGCCGGGGCGCGCCGGTAGAAACGGTAGCGGCTCAACGGCAGGGCGGCTCGGCGGCTCCGCTGCTGGGCAGCTCGGCGGCTCGGTTGCTGGGCGGCTCGGCAGCTCGGCTGTTGGGCGGCTCGGCTGCTGGGCGGCTTGGCGGCTCGACGGCTTGGTAGCTCGGCTGCTCAGCTGCTGGGCGGCTCAGCGGTGAAGGGGCCGGTAGAGGCGGCGAACGGGGCCGCGAAGGGCGGCGACTGGGCCGGTAGAGGCGGCGACGGGGCCGCGAAGGGCGGTGACGGGGCCGCTAGGGGCAGCGACGGGGCCGCGAAGGGCGGCGACGGGGCCGCTAGAGGCGGCGACGGGGCCGCGAAGAGCGGCGACGGGGCCGCTAGGGGCGGCGACGGGGCCGCGAAGGGCGGCGACGTGGCCGCGAGGGGCGGCGACGGGGCCGATAGGGGCGGCGACGCGGCCGCTAGGGGCGGCGACGGGGCCGTGAAGGGGCCGCAAGGGGCCTAGAGAGGCGGCGACGGGGCCGATAGGGGCGGCGACGGGGTCATGAAGGGGCCGCGAGGGGCCTTGAGGGGCGGCGACGGGGCCTAGAGGGGCATCGACGGGGCCGCGAAGGGGCCGCGAGGGGCCTAGAGGGGCGCCGACGGGACCGCGAGGGGCCTAGAGGGGCGGCGTCGGGGCCGTGAAGGGGCCGGGAGGGGCCTAGGGGGGGGCGGCGACGGGGCCGTAAGGGGTGGCGACGGGGCCGCTAATGGTGGCGCGAGGGGCCTCTAGGAGGGCGCGACGTGAGGGCGGCCTACGGGGCGCGCCTCGGGCAGGAAGAAAAGATCGAGTTCAGTGGTGGGCCCTGAGAAGCGTTCCCACGAGGGAACCTGCTCTATACCATGTGAAGAATGAGGAATGTGTGCACTAGAAAGCAGGTGGGTACAAGTAGGAAAACTTAGAAGTGTTGTACCCCATATTGTCTACCCCACTACAGCCTACACAGACTATAGCATAAGAGTTTGACATCAGCATGAACAAGTCTGATGGAAATCCTTAAAAGAGCACTCTGTTATTTATTGCCATTGATTTTGTTTAAAGATATCAAGAGTAAAAACATGACACTGTTGTTTTCTGTCGAACAAAGAACCCTACGAGCATGTCCGAAATGAACTTCGACATCCTATGAGAAGAGTCACTCTACACCGGGAGCTAGATAATGTGAGCTAGATTATGCGGTACGAGCAATCGTAGCGTTTCCTCATGTTCTCTCTACTTGCTCATTCGCGATAAAAGTTGACAAGAGTTTCACTAATAGTAGAAGGATTATACAATGCTAGCAAGTATAATTGCGTACAGGAGAAGCAGGTTTGCCTAGCATTTAGGCAAGTCGACTGCCAGCACTGCAAAGTCGTGGACCTGCCAATGTAGCAAGTCGATGGTCCGCGATGCAGCTCGAGGGACTTGCCAACGTTGCACTCGAGCGGCTTGCCAATGTGTAGCTGAGTGGTCTGCCAACGTTGCAATCACGAGTGATTGTGTGCGCACGTGCGCGCACCTACGTCTCAGGTGCTTGTAGGCAGCTGCGCACGACGTGAACCAAGTCGGCCACATGCTGACGATTGCGACTGACGAGCCACGTCGACCACATGATGCCACGTTGCTTGACTTCGCCGCTCTAACCTCGACGATGTTCACGCACCTCCGCAGAACTTAATCGAGCAGGTAACTCGGTCAACCGGGTAATGTCTTCGGCGCCCAGCGGGTCAACGACCTCCTTCGCTAACCACCGCCTAAGTCGGTGCCCACCCTGGTCGACGAACCCCTTCGTCGACCACCCAGGTCAGAAACCACCAAGGCGGCGCCGACTTGGCCGGTAGAAGCACGCGAACTGATATAAGTGCTCATCCACCGCCCATGTTGACGCCACCCCCCAACTTTGCTCGGCGACCCGGCAGGTCGACGAACTGTTTCGTCGACCACCTCAGTCGAAGTCAGCTGCCGACCTCCTTCGTCGATGGCATTACTGTCAAAATGCTAACATAGATGGTAGTTGAGTTTTAAGTAGGGCCTAGGCTTAGTAGCCTAGGCCAAGAGGAAGTCGAGAGAGTTATGAAGGAGAAGTGATGTGTTCACTATACGCTCAAGGGTACATATAGCAAACAAAGCTAGCAAGGTGCACCACCAACAATGTAACACTACACTAACTATTGCTACAAGCAGTTTATATAAGAAATGTATTTCAACACACCCCCTAAACTGCTTGCAGCAGGAAGCCAATGCAGAGACACCCCCTGAAGGGGTACACCAAGCGCAGCAGAAGGAGAGAGCAAGTGAGGAGGAGGAGGCGGGACTGTGAGAGGAGTGGAGATAGGAGGCGACGGGTGGAGCCGCAGACACACGGGCAACAGGAGAGGCGCGCACAGTGGCTACCGGAGCAAGGGCTCCGAACTACAGGAGTAACTGGCTCCGCGGCTAAGACGAGCGGCAGAAGCAACGGACCCACGGGCGACTGGCGCAGCGACGGGCTCGCTGGGCTACCGGAGCAAGGGCCCCGGACTACTGGCGCTGCTGACGACACGACGGCTGCCTCCGCTCGACCTCCCCCACCTGTCCCACACTCATCACCCCACACCCGCCACCCCCATACCCATCACCCCCACACCCGCCACCCCCATACCCACCCCCCCCACGGCTGCACCGGGTCCAGGAGCGGCTGATGCAGTGGCCGCTGCTCCAGGGGCGGCTGCTCTAGAGGCGGCTGCTCCAGGGGCCAGGGGTGGTTCCTGCAGTGGCGGCTGCTCCAGTGGCCAGGGGCGGCTGCTGCAGGGGCGGCTGCTCCAGGGGCCAGGGGCGGCTGCAGGTGCGGCTGCTCCAGGGGCCAAGGGCGGGTGCTGCAGGGGCGGCTGCTCCAGGGGCCAGGGGCGGCTGCTGCAGGGGCGGCTGCTCCAGGGGCGGCTGCTGCAGGGGTAGCTGTTGCAGGGGCGGCTGCTGCAGTGGCGGCTGCTCCAGGGGTGGCTGCTGTAGTGGCGGCTGCTCCAGGGGCGGCTGCAGTTGAAAGGCAGGCCCGCGCGCTGCTGCAAAGCAGGCACGGGCGCAGGGGAGGCAGAGGCGGCGGCCAGGGGGGGGGGGGGCGCCGCGACGAGCAGGTGGCGGGGCCACGAAGGGCGGCGACGGGGCCGAGAAGGGCGGCGACGGGGCCGAGAAGGGCGGCGACGGGGCCGCTAGGGGCGACAACGGGGCCGCAAAGGGCGGCGACGGGGCCGCTAGGGGCGGCAACGGGGCCGCTAGTGGCGGCGACGGGGCCGAGAAGGGGCCTCGAGGGGCCGAGAAGGGGCGGCGACGGGGCCGCAAAGGGGCCGCGAGGGGCCGAGAAGGGCGGCGACGAGGCCGTTAGGGGCGGCGATGGGGCCGCGAAGGGGCCGCGAAGGGGCCGCGAGGGTACGGGCGGGCAGAACAGGCCCGCGCGCAGACGTGGGGCAGGCGCACAGGCGGCGTTAGAGCAGGCCGTGCGCGGGACAAAAATCGCCACGCGCCCGAGGCGCGCAACCGGAAGGAAAGTAGCGGAAGCGTGAGGCGGGCCCTCAAGCCAGGACGTAACAAATTCTGATACCATGTCAAAATGCTAACATAGATGGTAGTTGAGTTTTAAGTAGGGCCTAGGCTTAGTAGCCTAGGCCAAGAGGAAGTCGAGAGAGTTGTGAAGGAGAAGTGATGTGTTCACTATACGCTCAAGGGTACATATAGCAAACAAAGCTAGCAAGGTGCACCACCAACAATGTAACACTACACTAACTATTGCTACAAGCAGTTTATATAAGAAATGTATTTCAACAATTACAATGGTCCCATGCAGGTCGATCCACTTCGTCCATCTGCTCGCCTAAGACTGTGTGGCCCACTGCA
Organism: Closterium sp. NIES-65; assembly: GCA_948144175.1. Lineage (NCBI taxonomy): Eukaryota > Viridiplantae > Streptophyta > Zygnematophyceae > Desmidiales > Closteriaceae > Closterium > Closterium sp. NIES-65. The sequence continues at coordinate 19,112 of CANXME010000415.1, forward strand.
GATGGTCGGCTGCACCTCCGGCACACCCGACCACGAAATCGGCTTCACCCAAGTGAGGGCGAGGCCAACTCCGGTCAATACCCTTGACAAAACTTCAAAGTTTCGACCGTCAGGATTGACAATTAATTTTAGGGGGTTTGGCGATTAGGATTGACTAGCATCCCTCAATACGTTGTCGAAGGACAGTGACATTCGCTTGTGACAAACCCTAATAATAATAATAATGATATATTTTCATAATTAGTATGCCACTTTAGTGCGCTTGCTGTCAGAACATTATAGCTCATGCATATTGTGTAGGCTATAGTGGGGTAGCCCATAAGGGGTACAACCCAATTAGGGTTAGTACTTGTACCCAATTCATTCATAGTTCATTCTCGTTTCTTCTCATGGTATCGAGCAGGTTCCCTAACGGGAACGATTCCTAGGGCCCACCACTACGAACCTTTTTTTTTTCTGCCCGGAGCGCGCTCCGCTTAGGCCTGAGTCGCACCTCGTGTGCCCTGTCTACCGTCGCGCCCTCCCTAGGCCTCCTTTGGCCCCGTCGCGTCGCCCCTAGCGGCCTCCCTCGAGCCGCCCTTACGCGGCCCGTTGCCACCCTTACTCGGCCCATCGCCTCCCTTGCGCGGCCCGTCGCCGCCCTTCGCGGCTTCGCGTGCCGCCCTTACGGACCCGCCACCTACCCGCGGCCCCGCTACCTACCTGCGGCCTCGCCGCCTACCTGCTGGCCCCGCCACATCCCTGCGGCCCCGCCACCCTTACCTGCAGCCCCGCCACCCTTACCTGCGGCCCCACCACCCTTACCTGTGGCCCCGCCGCTCTTACCTGCGGCCCCGCTACCCTTACCTGCGGCCCCGCCACCCTTACCTGCGGCCCCGCCACCCTTACCTGCGGCCCCGCCGCTCTTACCTACGGCCCCGCCGCTCTTACCTGCGGCCCCGCCGCTCCTACCTGCGGCCCCGTCGCCCCTACCTGCGGCCCCGCCGCCCTTACCTGCGGCCCCGTCGCCTGCTGCAGCGCCGCCCGCCACCCGAGCTGCCCGAGCCGCCATACCCAGCCGAGCAGCCGACCGCCGCGCCGCCCTGCAGCCGACCGCCGAGCCGCCCAGCAACCAAGCAGCCGAGCCGCCGGGCCGGCGAGCCGCCCAGCAGCCCAGCCGCCCAGCAGCCGAGCCGCCCAGCAGCCGAGCCGCCGTGCCGCCGAGCCGCCCTGCAGCCAAGCCACCGAGCTGCCCAGCCGCCAAGCCGCCCAGCAGCCGAGCCGCCGTGCCGCCGAGCCGCCCACCAGCCGAGCCGCCCAGCAGCCGAGCCGCCCGCACCGCCGAGCCGCCAGAGTAGCCCTGTCCGGTAAGAGCAGCGCCTCTGTCACTGCACTGCCCTTACCCTACTGTTTGTGCTGCTAGTCTACTGCTGTCATGGCTACCCCTAATGCCCTCGCTTTTGACGCTAAGGGTCGGGCCATTGACTTCGACGTCTGGATAGATGACGTGCAGCTTTTCTTACAGTGCAATAGGGCAGACGGTCTCTCGCTCTTTGACCTCACCTCTGGTGCCTCTCCTGCCCCTGCTGCTGATGCTGACGCCACTGTTCGCTCCCAGTGGGCCACGCGCGATGCTGCTGCACGTCTTGCTGTGCGTCACCACCTCCCTACCTCTGAGCGTGCGCACTTTAGTCAGTACAAGAGTGCTCAGACCTTGTACGACGCTGTAGTTGCACGCTACTCCTCCCCTGCCACTGCTGCACTGAGCCGCCTCATGCTACCGTACCTCTTTCCTGACCTTGCTGCCTTTCCCACAGTCGCTGACCTCATTACGCACCTCCGCACTAGTGACACTCGCTACCGCGCTGCGCTTCCTGATGAGTTCTGCGCCAAGAACCCCCCCCCCATGTACATCACTCTCTACTACATAGTCACTCGCCTCCCTGACTCCTTTCTCGTAGTCAGGGACCACTTCCTCTCAGTCTGTCCCACCACTCTCACTCTTGACCTCCTCAAGAAGGCCCTCTTAGCAGCGAAGAAGAGTATAGTCGCTGTAGGAGCCTCTCGTGGTGACCCGCGCACCCCCATATTTGAGGGGTGTTCCCCCTCCCCCCTTCTGCCCTCTGTTACCTCTGCTGCTGCGGCCGACCTCGTTGGGCCTGAGTCGGTCGGTGCGGCGTCTACCCCTAGCGGGAGACGCCGCTCTGTCAAGGGCAAGGGGGGCAGGGGCGCTAGAGGAGCTAGCGGGGGCGGTGGAGGCGGAGGTGGAGGCGGCGGGGGGAGTGGGGGTGGCGGTGGGGGTGGCGGTGGGGGTGGAGGTGTCGGTGGCGGCAGTGGAGGCGGAGGCGGCGACGGCGGTGGTGGTGGGAGCGGAGGTGGCGGAGGTAGCGGCGGTGGAGGAGGCGGTGGCGGAGGAGGTGGAGCTGGTTGGGGTGGCACTGCGCAGAGGGTCGGCTCCGGTAGTGGTCCGCGCCAGCCGCAGCAGCAGCAGCAGCAGCAGCAGCAGCAGCAACGCGCTTGTGACACCCCCTCCCCTCAGCAGCTCCGTGAGTGGTACGCTGCACGCGAGCGGGGTGGGGGTACTGGTCCGTGCACCTACGTCGTGCGCACCGGCAACCGTGCGGGTGAGCAGTGTGGGGGTGCGCACCCCACCCAGCGCTGCTTTGGCAGCCTGACAGACGCTTGGCGTCACCAGTTCCCTGAGGCCACTGAGATCCCTCGCTGGGGCGAGCTGTCTAGGGAAGGGGTAGCTATCTTTGACCTTGACTTTGATGCTATTCTTGCTGCTATGTATACTGTGTCTATTAGTGAGGAGGGTGACTGTTACCGGTGTTTCTCGCCCGGCCTGGGCATTGAGACTGCTGCTCTAGGTGCTGGTGAGGCTGCTGCTCTTAGTGCTAGCGAGGCTGCTGCTCAAGGTGCTAGTGCGTCTGCTTCCTCAGGTACTGGTGAGTCTGCGCTCTCAGGTACTGCGTCGGCTTCGGCCTCCCACACCTTCACACTTGACTCGGGGGCTTCTCGCTCCTTCTTTCGAGACCACACCACACTCACACCGCTTGGTCGGCCAGTTGCAGTCTCCCTGGCAGACCCCTCTGGGGGTCCTGTCCTTGCTCACTTCTCCACTGTCCTCCCGTGTCCGGCGGCCCCCTCTGGCACCCTGTCTGGTCTTTACCTCCCCTCGTTCTCTACAAACTTGGTGAGTGGTGCTGACCTACAGGATGCGGGGGTGCACCAGTTCACTCCTGCTAGTCAGCGGGTGACCCACTGCATGGACGCTCGGACAGGCCGACACCTGGCCACGTTTACACGTCGGCCGGGGTCGAGCCTGTACACACTGACCAATGCGTCTCCTCTAGTCCCTGCGTCTGGTCAGGTAGCTGCGTCGGGTCCGGTGTTAGCTGCAGCGTCCAGGTCTGGTCCTGAGTCTTGTCAAGATAGTAGGTAATAGAGAGTAGAAACGTGGGGCCTAGGCTTAGTAGCCTAGGCCCTAACTTAGTATCGAGCGGGTTTTCCCCTAGGGTGAGAGTCGAGTGAGTTGAGAGGAAAATTGTGAAAAGGTGAGTTTCACTATAGGTTCAGGGGTACATATAGCATAGAAACACAATAAGGTGCACCACCAACAAAAGTTTACATAACTACACTAACTACAACTACAAGCAATTATAAAACATGACAAAATATTTCGACACGCCCCCATAATGCTTGTAGGTAGGTGTGTAGTTACAGCAACAGCAGGTACCCCTACCATCTCCTCACCCTCCTCCTTCCCCTCCCCAACACTGCTGCAGAAGCAGCAGAGAAAGGGGGGAAAGAGGAAAGGTGGAGGGACGGCTGCTTGTTGCCTCACCCCCGCCACCCCGGTACCACCCCCCCCCCTCACCCACATCCTCACACCCTCCTCCCCCAGCGGCAGCTGCAGCGGTGGGACTGAAAGAAGGAGGAGGGAAAGGGAGAGAGTTGACCCCACGCTCCAACACCCTCCACCCCCATACCCTCCTCCCCACGGCTGCAGGGAGACAAGAGAAAAGGGGGGGGTGGGAAGGAAGAAAGCCGCAGAGCGGCGAAGAGGCGTCGGTGCAGATGGGTCAGGGACGGCAGCAGGGAGTGCAGGGGCGGAGAGGCCCGTCGCGGGCCAGTGCCACGGGGCGCACGACGGGTAGGATAAAAGGGCCCGATCGTGTGCCTCGGGGCGCACGACGAGCAGGGCACCATCGTGTGCCTCGGGGCGTACGATGGGCAGATAAAGGGCACCGTCGCGTGCCACGGGGCGCGCGACGGGCAGGATAGGAGTCACACGCCCGTGGGCGGGACAAGGTAAAACTAAAATCGTCACGCGCCGTAGGCGCGCGACCGGAAAATCTCAGCAGCGGAAGAGTAACGCGGGCCCACAGGCCAGGACGAAAACAGCTCCGATAACATGTCAAGATAGTAGGTAATAGAGAGTAGAAACGTGGGGCCTAGGCTTAGTAGCCTAGGCCCTAACTTAGTATCGAGCGGGTTTTCCCCTAGGGTGAGAGTCGAGTGAGTTGAGAGGAAAATTGTGAAAAGGTGAGTTTCACTATAGGTTCAGGGGTACATATAGCATAGAAACACAATAAGGTGCACCACCAACAAAAGTTTACATAACTACACTAACTACAACTACAAGCAATTATAAAACATGACAAAATATTTCGACAAGTCTGCCCCCTGCTCGTGTCGCCTCCTGTCTCACGAGACTCTCCTCTGGCACCACCGCCTTGGTCACCCCTCCCTGCTTCGTCTCCGAAGCATGGCCTCCCGTGTCCTTGTCTCTGGTCTTCCCCGGTCCCTCCCTCCCCTTCCTCCGGGGCCTTGCCCTACCTGCGTCCCCTATGTCGAGGGGCGGCAGCGGGCTACCCCTCACTCCTCCCAGTTTCCTCCGACTGAGGCCCCGCTGCAGACGCTTCACATGGACGTGTGGGGCCCAGCCCGCGTCCGTGGACAGGGTCACGAGCGCTACTTCCTGCTGGTGGTTGACGACTACTCGCGTTACACCACAGTCTTCCCCTTGCGCAGCAAGGGTGATGTCACTGAGGTGTTGATCGACTGGATCCGCGCAGCTCGTCTCCAGCTCAGGCGGAGCTTCGGCTCGGACTTTCCTGTTCTACGTCTGCACTCTGACAGAGGCGGAGAGTTCTCCTCTGGCCTTCTGCGAGCCTACTGCCGTGCACTAGGCGCGTCAGGGGGGAAACCCAGCGTTCTAGAGGCGGAGAGTTCTCCTCTGGCCTACTGCGTTTTCGGTCCGGTACGCGGCGCATCAGATCAACCTTCAGCCCAGGGTGTCCAGACCGGAGATCTCCCCAGCTTTGCTGTGGACGGGGAAGGTTGGCGATGCGTCTGCGTTCCGTGTCTGGGGATCTCGGGCGTTTGTCCGCGACTTGTCTGCGGACAAGCTGTCCCCTCGTGCTGCTCCTTGCATCTTCCTGGGTTTCCCCCCTGACGCGCCAGGGTGGCAGTTCTACCACCCCACCTCTCGCCGTGTTCTGTCCTCCCAGGACGTCACGTTCGACGAGTCGGTCCCCTACTACTGTCTCTTCCCCTACCGCACTCCGTCCCTCCCCCCGCCACCGCTCTTCCTTGTACCACGTCCCCCCCCGGTAGACCCCCTCCCCCCTCAGGGTCCTGCCCCTTCAGGTGTGTCCCAGGTAGACGCTGTTGAGCCTGTCGACGTCGCTGGTTACTCTGGTGCTGCTAAGGGTGCTGAGCCTAGGGGTGCTGACTCTGGGGGTGCTGAGCGTGTGGGTGCTACGCCTGGGGGTGCTGAGCTTGAGGGTGCTACGACTGGGGGTGCTGAGCCTGGGGATGCTACGCCTGGGGGTGCTAAGCCTGGGGGTGCGGAGCCTGAGGGAGCTAGGCCTGTTGGTGCTGTGCCTGGCGGTTCTCCGGGTGCTTCTTCTCGCCGGGAACCACTCTCTCCACAGGAGCTGCGTGAGTGGTTTGCCCGGCGCTGGAGGCGAGCTGTTGGAGCTGGAGGTGCTACGGGTACTGGAGGTTCTGTTGCTGCTGAGGGAGCTGGTGCCACGGGTCCCGGAGGTGCTTGCTAAATATATGTATGTATGTTTACATATATACATATATGTATAGAATATACATAAATATATACATATATATATATTTTTTATGTATTTATATGTATCTCTGCAATTCTCCCAACCTGTTTGATCAATTGCACTTAGCAAATTATGATTGCCCAGCCGAAAACACCCGTGTATGCCAACAATTGGATTGAAGACATTCGATGAAATTTCCACGAACTATGTATATAACTGGGTCTACATCTGTTATATAATTACCATGTCTTTATTAAAATATAGGGTATCTATAATGACAAAGAAAAATCCACAGTATACTTTTAGGCCGAGCCCTAATAAACATAGGGTGATTTTTTGTCGGTCTCAACTATTGTAGAATAATTTTGAGCAGTTATGGATATTAAAAAACAAGATTTTTTTTTTTTTTGCGATTTTGCATTCAAAACCCCGGACTCCTCGTACCCAACATTTGGTCACTTGGTAGAATTTGCAAGCAAATCAGATGCTGTTATATGCTTGCTCTTGCATTTTAGTGATACGCTAGAACATCTTTGTGAGATATACATGCATTTGGTACCGCATGAACTGATTTGTTTGGTACGTGATGTTGAGATAGAGGTGACGAATGAGTGCACTATGAAATGAAACAAGTACAAGTACCAACCCTAATTGGGTTGTACCCCCTATGGGCTACCCCACTACAGCCTAAATATATGCATCAGTAATATAATCATCTGACACACCCCCATAGGCAAAGTGGGGGAGAGCAAGGGGTCACAAGACCAGTCAAGCAAAGCAAAGCAAAGCAAAGCAAGCTCAGGGTGGATCTCAAGGATACCACACAAATTCCGAGCACAAGGTCAAGGCCACAAGGCCAGTTCACATGCAGCAGAGCATATATATATAACAGTGCTAAACAAGCAAGAGCAAGGATATATATATGCAGCAGTACAAGCAAGGTCAAGAGGTAAGCAAGTGAGGCCCAGTGGGCACAAGGCCTAGCAGAGTGCAAAAGCGCTGATGGTCACGAGGCGGAAGTGCCTTGGTGAACACATCAGCAGTGTTGGCCTCAGTGGCCACGAAACGCAGGCGAAGCTGACCACGCTGCTGCAGCTCTCGAGCAAGGAAGTAGCGCAGAGCAATGTGCTTCGTCCTGTGCTCCAGTCTGTGCTCCTCACACAAGGCAATGGTTGCCTTGTTGTCGACGTACAGCACTGGAGGAGAACGAGGCCGCTCTCCAAGGTCAGTCAGCAGGTAGGTGAGCCAGCGAAGCTCCTGGGCAGCCATGGCCGTGGCGTAGATCTCAGCCTCACAGCTGGAGCTGAGAACCGAAGAAGAGCGAGTAGAGCGCCAAGAGACAGAGCCAGAGCCAAGACTGAAGGTGTAACCCTGAGACAACCTCTGAGTAGCCTGGTCGTCAGCCCAAGAAGCGTCTGAGTGCCCAGTGAGCACAGGCCGCTCACGCCCTCCAAGCATTCGCCCCATGCCCGACGTACTGCACAAGTAGCGCAACACCCTCTTAGCTGCATCCATGTGCTCCTTCCGGTGACGGCCGGGAGCAACATAGCGTGCTAAGATGCTGAGAGGGTATGCGAGGTCAGGTCGAGTGCAAGTCATCAGGTACATGAGGCAGCCCACAAGCTCTGGATACGGACCACTCGACTCTACGGACTCATCCGAAGGCAGAGCTGAGAGCGAGTGTCCCGTAGGCAGAGGAGTGGACTGAGGCGAGGAGTACGTGAAGCCGAAGCGCTGAAGGACCTGCTGCACCATGTGTGACTGGGTCAGGGTAATGGTGCGGCGTGCTCTGTCCCGGGTGATCCGCAAGCCAAGATAGCTTGTCAGTTCACCCAGGTCTGTGCACGTGTGTCTCTTCTGCAGCTCGGACTTCACGTGGGCGAGTGCGGCAGTGTCCGCAGTGGCAAAGACCAAGTCGTCGACGTACACGAGGATGTAGAGCGGCGGCAGCGAGGTGTCGGTGCGCAGAAACAGCGACGGGTCAGCAGTAGAAGGAGCAAACCCAAGAGCCGCAAGTGTAGTCCTCAGTGTGTCGTGCCACTCATGCGGCGCCTGGCGGAGACCGTAGACTAGCCGCCGGAGGCTCCACTGGGTACCAGGAGGGAACGACCCAGTGAAGCCAGGAGGGCGGCGCAGCCAGATCTCCTCGTGCAGGCGGCCCTGCAGGAAAGCAGTCCTGAAGTCAAGAGAGTGTAGCTCGTAGTCACGCTGAGCAGCGACGTGTAGCAGAACCCGAAGAGTGGTCATCTTCGGGGTCGGGGAGAAGGTCTGAAAGAAGTCAACTCCCTGTCGCTGACTGAAGCCACGAGCCACGTAGCGCGCCTTGAAGACAGGCGGAGAACCCGGCGGCCGCTTCACCCTGAAGATCCACATGCCACTGACAATGTTCGCCCCAGGAGGGGGAACAACGTCAACGTAGGTGCCTGTGGACTTCCAGGAAGCCATCTCTGCGTCCATGGCTGACTGCCACTGAGAGGAGTAGGGACCGGCCATCGCCTCTGCGTAAGAGCGTGGGGTCGGGATGTCTAGAGCATCCGGGTCTCCCTCAGAGGCAACAAGCATGGACACGAGATGGGGCAAAGCGACGGCAAAGCACTGGAACTCCTCCTGCCTGTCCTCAAGGACGTCCGTGCCAAGAGCACAGTCACCCCCGACGGACGGAGGACAGGCAGACGCAGGCGCAGCAGACGCAGACTCAGCAGACTTAGCAACAAGACTGGCAGCGTAGTCCAGACGACACGCAGCAGCAAAGTCGACCAGCTCAGCAACTAGGGCAGACGCAGCAGCGGACTCAAAGGAAGGGTCCGTGACAAGAGTAGCAAGAAGACGCGTGACAGTAGGACTGGCAGCACGGTGAGAGTCCGACTCCGGGTCGGCAAGAGTAGGAAGAGAAGACTGAGGAGGAGAAGGCAAAGGGGCACGCAGAGGAGCAGTGGACGGACGCAGAGACATCTGGTGCGTGCCAGGGACAGGAGGAGGACGCTGACGCGAAGCGCGACCACTAGTGCAAGCAGCTCGGACTGGCGACACAGGGCGGGACGCAGGCTCACGACGCTCAGCAAGACCTCCAGTAGGACCAGCGTAGGGAGAAGGAGAAGGCAGAGGAGAGGCGGGCTGTAACTGTGACCGTGACGGGATAGGCTGCGGACACTCTACGGGAGGAGAAGGACCAGTGGAAGGCGGGAGACCAAGAACCTGCTGAAGGAGCGAAACGAAGTACGGCCGAGGCCGCGCAGCACCGCCAGAGACAGCAGGGACAGGACCAACACCTCCAGAGGCAGCACCAGCACCAGTAGCAGCTCCAACTCCAGCACCACCAGCAGCTGCAGAAGTACCCGCAGTAGGACCGACAGTCGTAGCCTCAGCGCCAGCACCCGCAGCAGCTCCAGCTCCAGAGGCACCCCCGGGCCCGGCAGCTCCAGTACCCTCAGTACGAGCACCTCCGGGACCCGTGGTACCAGCTCCCTCGGCAGCAACGGAACCTCCAGCACCCGCAGTACCCCCGGCTCCAGCAGCTCGCCTCCAGCGCCGGGCAAACCACTCACGTAGCTCTAGAGGAGAGAGCGGCTCGCGGCGCGAAGAACGGTCTGGAGAACCACCAGGAACAGAAGCAGCAGGCGCAGCACTCCCAGACGCAGAACCCCCAGGCTCAGCACCCCCAGGCACAGCACCCCCAGGCTCAGCACCCCCAGGCTCAGTGCCCCCAGTCTCAGCACCCCCAGGCTCAGCACCCCCAGTCGCAGCACCCCCAAGCTCAGTACCCCCAGGCTCAGCACCCCCAGTCTCAGCACCCCCAGGCTCAGCACCCCCAGTCTTCGCACCCCCAGTCTCAGCACCCCGAGGCTCCGCACCCGCAGCAGCACAAGAGTCACCAGTGACCTCGACAGGCTCGTCCGCGTCTACCTGAGACACACCTGAAGGGGCAGGACCCTGAGGGGGGAGGGGGTCTACCGGGGGGGGACCTGGGACCAGGAAGAGGGGCGGGGGGGGGAGGGACGGAGTGCGGTAGGGGAAGAGCCGGTAGAAGGGAACCGACTCGTCGAACGTGACGTCCTGGGAGGACAGAAAACGACGAGAGGTGGGGTGGTAAAACTGCCACCCAGGTGCGTCAGGGGGGAAACCCAGGAAGACGCAAGGAGCAGCACGAGGGGACAGCTTGTCCGCAGACAAGTCGCGGACAAACGCCCGAGATCCCCAGACACGGAACGCCGACGCATCGCCAACCTTCCCCGTCCACAGTAAAGCTGGGGAGGTCTCCGGTCTGGACACCCTGGGCTGAAGGTTGATCTGATGCGCGGCGTACCGAACCGCAAACGGCCACAGAAAATGGGGGGCAGCCGCATGCACCATGGACGTACGGGCGACGTCCATGACAATGCCGATGCGGCGCTCAGCAATCCCATTTTGCTGTGGAGAGTCCGGAAGCGTGAAGGTCTGGCGGATGCCTCGTGCCTGACAGTAGGCTCGCAGAAGGCTGGAGGAGAACTCTCCGCCTCTGTCCGAGTGCAGACGCAAAACAGGAAAGTCCGAGCCGAAGCTCCGCCTGAGCTGGAGACGAGCTGCGCGGATCCAGTCGATCAACACCTCAGTGACCTCACCCTTGCTGCGCAAGGGGAAGACTGTGGTGTAACGCGAGTAGTCGTCAACCACCAGCGGGAAGTAGCGCTCGTGACCCTGTCCACGGACGCGGGCTGGGCCCCACACGTCCATGTGAAGCGTCTGCATCGGGGCCTCTGTCGGAGGAAACGGGGAGGAGTGAGGGGTAGCCCGCAGTCGACCCTCGACACAGGGGACACAGGGAGGGCCAGGCCCCGGAGGAAGGGGAGGGAGGGACCGGGGAAGGCCAGAGACAAGAAGGCGAGAGGCCATGCCCCGGAGACGAGGCAGGGAGGGGTGACCCATCCTGTGGTGCCACAGGAGGGTCTCGTGGGACAGGAGGCGACACGAGCAGGGGGCAGACTCAGGACCAGACCTGGACGCTGCAGCAAACACCTGACCCGACGCAGCTACCTGACCAGACGCAGGAGGAGGAGACGGAACAGTGAGTGTGTACAGGCTCGACCCCGGCCCACGTGTGAACGTGGTCAAGTGTCGACCCGTGTCCGCGTCCGTGCAGTGGGTGTCCCGTCGGCGTGCAGGGGTGAACTGGTCGACCCCTGCATCCTGTAGGTCAGCACCCGCCACCAAGTTCGTAGAGAACGAGGGGAGGTAGAGACCGGACAGGGCGCCAGACGGGACCGCAGGGCACGGCAGGACAGTGGAGTAGCGAGCCAGAATAGGACCCCCAGAGGGGTCCGCCAGGGAGACCGCCACTGGCCGACTAAGCGGCGTGAGTGTGGTGCGGTCTCGAAAGAAGGAGCGAGACGCCCCTGAGTCAAGAGTGAAGGTGAGAGAGGGCGGAGCCGACGCAGTACCTGAGAGAGCAGACTCACCAGCACCTGAGGACACAGACTCACTGGCACCTAGAGCGACAGCCTCACCAGCACCTGGAGCAGCAGCCTCGACAGCACCTAGAGCCGCAGTACCAATGCCCGGGTCGGGCGGGAAACACCGGTAACAGTCACCCTCCTCACTAATAGTCACAGCATACATGGCAGCAAGAATAGCATCAAAGTCAAGATCAAAGATAGCTACCCCTACCCTAGACAGCTGGTCCCAGCGAGGGATCTCAGAGGCGTCAGGAAACTGGCGGCGCCAAGCGTCAGTCAGGCGGCCGAAGCAGCGCTGGGCGGGGTGTGGACCACCACACGGCTCACCCGCACGGTCGCCCGTGCGCAAGACGTAGGTGCACGGACCAGTACCCCCACCCCTCTGACGTGCAGCGTACCACTCACGGAGCTGCTGCGGGGAGAGGGTCTCCTGACCACGCTGCTGCCGCTGCTGTTGGCGCTGACCGCCACCGGAGCCACTCCTCTGCGACGAGCCACGACCTCCTCCGCCGCCTCCTCCGCCGCCGCCGCCACCACCTCCGCTGCCACCGCCACTCCCACCGTCGCTGCCGCCACCGCCGCCTCCGCCTCCACTCCCACCACCACCGCCGCTGCCACCCCCGCCTCCACTGCCGCCGCTGACACCTCCACTCCCGACACCACTCCCGCTACCACCCCCACCTCCTCCGCTGCCTCCACCGCCGCTCCCACCGCCCCCGCCGCCTCCACCACCGCTCCTGCCCCCTTTGCCCTTGCTAGAGCGACGTCTCCCACTGGGGGCAGACGCCGCACCGACCGACTCAAAACCAACTAGGTCGGCCGTAGCAGCAGAGGCGACAGAGGGCAGGAGGGGGGAGGGGGAACACCCCTCAAAGATGGGGGTGCGCGGGTCACCACGAGAGGCCCCTACAGCGAGAATGCTCTTCTCAGCTGCTAGGAGGGACTTCTCGAGGAGGTCAACAGTGAGAGTGGTGGGGCAGACTGAGAGTAAGTCGTCGGAGTCAGGGAGGCGGGTGAGAATGTAGTAGAGAGTGAAGTACTGGGGGGGGGGGGTTCTTGGCGCAGAACTCAGCAGGAAGCGCAGTGCGGAAGCGAGCGTCACTAGTGCGCAGGTGGGTAATGAGGTCGGCGACTGTGGCAAAAGAAGCAAGGTCGGGAAAGAGGTACGGTAGCATGAGGCGGCTCAGTGCAGCAGTGGCAGGGGTGGAGTAGCGTGCAATAACGGCGTCGTACAAGGTCTGAGCACTCTTGTACGACCCAAAGTGTGCACGCTCAGAGGGAGGGAGGTGGCGACGCACAGCAAGACGTGCAGCAGCATCGCGTGTGGCCCACTGTGAGCGAACAGTGGCATCCTCAGTAGCAGCAGGGGCGGGAGAGGCACCAGAAGTGAGGTCAAAGAGAGAGAGGCTGTCAGCTCTGTCGCACTGTAGGAAAAGCAGCAGGTCGTCTACCCACACGTCAAAGTCGATGGCTCTGCCCTCAGCGTCGAAGGTGAGGACACTGGGGGTAGCCATGACAGCAGTGGGGTAAGGGCAGTGCGCAGAGTAAAGCTCAGTGCTCACCAGACAGGGCAGTGCAGGCGGCTCGGGCGGCTCGGGCGGCTCGGGCGGCTTGGCGGGTCGGCTGCTGGGCGGCTCGGGCGGCTCGGCGGGTGGGGCGGCTCGGGCAGCTCAGCTGCTGGGGTGGCTCGGCTGCTGGGGCGGCTTGGTTGCTGGGGCGGCTCGGCTGCTGGGGCGGCTCGGCTGCTGGGGCGGCGGGGCCGGGAGATGCAGCTGCGGGGCCGTTAGGGGTAGTGGCGGGGCCGGTAGGTGAAGCGGCGGGGCCGTCAGGTACAGCAGCGGGGCCGGCCGGTGAGACGGCGGGGCCTGCAGATGCAGCAGCGGGGCCGTCAGGGGTAGCGGCGGGGCCGGTAGGTGCAGTGGCGGGGCCGTCAGAGGGGACGGCGGGGCCGTTAGGTGCAGCGGCGGGGCCGTCAAAGGGGACGGCGGGGCCGTCAGGTGCAGCGGCGGGGCCGTCTGAAGCAGCGGCGGGGCCGGTAGAGGGGACAGCGGGGCCGTCAAGCGCAGCGGAGGGGCCGGTAGAGGGGACGGTGGGGCCGTCGCAGGCGATCGCGGGGCCGTCTGAGACGGCGCCGGCGTCGCGAGGGTCAGAGGGGGGCGGCGCGGGACTGGAGGGCGGCACGCGCGACGTGGCGCGGCCGTCTAGGGGCGGCGCGACGAGGCCGCGTAGGTGGCGCGTCAAAAATTCGCGGGCGGCTCGACGCGATCGGGCCGCCAAAGGAAAAAAAAAGGCCCAGCGCGACTCGGGCTAGGGCAGAGCGCGCTCCGGGCAGGACGGAATAGTAGGTGGGCCCTAGGAACAGTTCCCACTAGGGAACCTGCTCGATACCATGTTGAGATAGAGGTGAGGAATGAGTGCACTATGAAATGAAACAAGTACAAGTACCAACCCTAATTGGGTTGTACCCCCTATGGGCTACCCCACTACAGCCTAAATATATGCATCAGTAATATAATCATCTGACACGTGACTTAGGCAAAATTATCGAGCTTGGTTGCGCTCTAAACGATGGATGATCAAGAGCATTTATATGTGTTCTTGCTATTGGAAGTGGACACTAGAATGACCCGAAGTGGTCTCCCCAAGGGCTACAGGTGTCGTTCTTGGGGGGTATGGGTGCGCTGACTCACCAAGGAAACATGCTCTTTTATCTTAGTTGGTTGGCGGACAGGAATGATTTTCCACATGGTGCGGTGAGTGTGGAGGACTGGGGTTCGATCCCTGTTGTTGGCAACTTCCTCTTCCCTTGTGTTGGGCCCTCCCAATGAAAGGATACTGGAAGTGGATACTGGAATGGCCCGAAGTGATCTTCCCAAGGGCTACAGGTGTCAACCTGGTGGAGTATGGTTGCGCTGACCCACCAAGGAAACATGCCATTTTGTACCAGTTGGTTAGCGGACTGAAATGCTATCCCTGCACTTGCAGACAGTGTCGCGGCATACAAGAGGGGGTCGTAATAATTACTGCACAATTTTAAACGTTATTTGTTTGGATATGAATGAGGGGAAGTGTGTGGTTGGAAATCCGGCTTGTGGCAAAAAATGAGGTCGAATTACTTGGCGGTAGAGAGGAAGGAGGAGGCTGGAAAGTGGATCATGAAGTATTAAAGAGGCAATGCACTTTGGGAGAGCACTAACATCAGATGGTGAAGCCAAACTTGGAGCTAGCACTACAGTACGAAGCAGTATTAGAGGGAATGTGGAAGGAAGGAAAGTTGGGACCAGTACAAGATAGTGAAATCTGCAGCAACAATTTGGCGTATGGGGACATGGGTAGGGCTACAATGGGTGTTTGCTTTTCCTTGGAAGCCCAAAGTAATGGCTCTCAAGGGTTGGCATACCAAGTAGTGTTTGGTTTCCCGTAGCTGGAATGAGGGACGCGTATTACAACGATGACTTGATAGACCTAGAGAAAAAAACATTTGCATTTCTTACAACAAAGTGGCATGAGTATCGGATGAGGAAGGGTAGGATGATAAGTCAGAAGTAGCAATTGGTGAGGCAGTTACAACAACAAGAGGGGAGCAGCCGCAAAAAGGGCGGTGACTTATTGTGAGGTTAGCCACAACTTTCCTCCTCATGCATCTGACTTGAGGACTGCTTGAGCCGTCTGAGATCCATCGAGTTCGACAGGGAAATGTACGAGCGGTGAAAGCTAGTCATTCTATGGGTGAGGGGCTTGTAATTGGTTTACCATGTGGTTGAGATGCATGCATATTCACGTTTCACATATTAAGGCGTTACTGTCTCAATTGAGAATAGATGTTGCAAGGAAGAGGGCTAACGACCGCAGAAAAAGTGCTAGAGACCGAACGTATCGTCCTGTTGTTCGAGGCGCACAAAGCAGTACTTTTGCAGTTGGTGTCAAATTATGTTTGTATGTCTCTAGGCTATAGTGGGGCATACTCTAGTAAGTACAGCACTTTAGGGTTTCATACTTATACTCATCATCCTGCTTAATTCAATCATTCATGCCTTGTGATTCTGACATGGTTTCAGAGCTGGTTCGTCTGTAGGACCGCTCTTTTAGGGCCCACCAACCGTAGGAACTACACGTTTTTTGCCCCGCCCTACCCGCACGCCGCCCTGCTGCCCAAGCGCTACCCTGCCCTACAGCCCGCGCACTGCCCCGCCCGCGCAGCTCTGCAGCCGCACATTGCCTTGCCCGCGCAACCCTACAGCTCGCGCGCTGCATTGCCTTGCAGCCCACGTGCTGCCCTGCCATGCAGCCCGCGTCGCCCTGCTGCCCGTGTCGCCCTGCGGCCCGCACGCCCTGCTGCCCACGTCGCCCTGCTGCTCGCGTCGCCCTGCAACCCGCGCCGCCCTGCTGCCCGCGACGCCCTGCAGCTCGTCGACCTGCTGCCCGCGTCACCCTGCAGCCCGCACGCCCTGCTGCCCGCGTCGCCCTGCTGCCCGCGTTGCCCTACTACCCGCACGCCCAGCAGTTCGTGCGCTGCCTTGTCCCGCAGGCCGCATGCTGTCTGCCCGCTGCTGGCGCCGCCCACGCGCAATGTGCGCCTTGCCCGCGCGGTGCCCTGGCCGCTGCCCTACCCGTGCACTGCGCGCCCTGCTCGCTGCTGTGCCCCGCCCCTGCCCGAGTCGCGCAGCCCTGCCCAAACTGTGCCGAGCCGCCCGGCTGACCCGCCCTGCCTAGCTGACCTGCCACTACAGCAACTACCGCCACAGCTACAGTAGTCGCCACTGACGCCCGTGTGCCGCTGCTACTAACTGCCACTGCTTGCCATGGCCACTATCACGGTTGTAGCAGCGTCTGGGGGTAAACAGCAGCAGCAACATCAGCCAAAGACTTTATCGCCGCAGCAGCTTCGCGAGTGGGCTATTCGGCGAGGCCGCTTGGTGCTAAAGCTTGGGATTTCATAGGTGCTGGTGATACTGGACAGCGGCGGCAGTCCCGTCGACTTGAGACGCTCTCGCCGTAGCAGCTTCGTGAGTGGGTTATTTAGCCAGGCCGCTCTGGTTTGGGTACTAGTACTGGTACTGGAGGTACTGGACAGCAGCGATAGTAGAGTTAGGAGGAGACCCTCTCAGTGCAACAGCTTCGCGAGTGGTTTTCTCGGCGGCGCGTCCCTGGTAGTGCAGAGGCTGCTAGTCTAGGTGCCTGCGAGCCTAGTAGCACAGGTGCACCTCCTGTGGAGGCTTTACACACCTTCACGCTTGAGGGTGACTCGCTGCTTCTTCTGCGATTGCACCACAGTCACACCGCTCATTGCACCTGTCTCGGTCAGTCTGGCTTACCCCTCTGGGGGCCTAGACGTAGCCCGTGCCTCCACCGTTCTCCCGTGTCCGGCAGCCCCTTCTGGCTCGCTTGCAGGTCTCCACCTCCCCTCGTTCACTACGAACTTGGTGAGTAACGCTGTCCTCCAGGACCTATTTGTCACTGTAACTACTCCTGGGGGTGAGCGAGTGGCAACCTGTACAGACTCCCACACTGGTGAGCACCTCGCCACGTTCACTTGACAGCCTGGGCAGTCTGCACACCCTGACCACTGCGTCTGCACAGGTGATTACGTTAGGTCCGGTGATTACATCGAGTCAGGTGTTTCCGTCTGGTCAGTTAGCTGCATCGTGCTCATGTCGGCTACTCTCCCACCAGACTCTCCTCTGGCACCACCAACTCGGCCACCCCTCTCTGCCGCGTCTACCCAGCATGCACTCCCGTCTCCTTGTCTCTGGCCTTCCCAGGTCCCTGACCCCCTTCCCTCATTCGCCTTGCCCGCCGTGCCTTCCCTGCGTTGAGGGGCGGCAGCACACCGCTCCTTACTCCTCCTCATTTCCTCCAACCACTGCTCCTCTGTAGACTCTCCACATAGACGTATGGGGCCCGGACCCCATCCACACGGACCAGGAACGCTACTTTCCGCGGGTTGTTGACGACTAAACGCGCTACACCACGCTCTTCCCCTTGCGGAGCAAGGTGGACTTCCACAGTGTTTTGATCTCCTGGATTGGCGCTACTCGTCGCTAGCTGCGCGAGCGGTTTCGGCGGGACCTTCCAGTCCTGCGTCTGCACTCTGACAGGGGCACTGAGTTTTCTTCCGGCCTCCTTGCAGAGTTCTATCGAGACGAGGGCATCGCGCAGTTGTTCACGGTTTCAGCCTCTCCGCGGCAGAAT
Organism: Closterium sp. NIES-65; assembly: GCA_948144175.1. Lineage (NCBI taxonomy): Eukaryota > Viridiplantae > Streptophyta > Zygnematophyceae > Desmidiales > Closteriaceae > Closterium > Closterium sp. NIES-65. Next base: position 36,783 of record CANXME010000415.1, read on the forward strand.
GGGATTGCAGAGCGTCGTATTGGCTTAATCATGGAGGTTGCTCGTACCTCCATGATCCATGCGGCTGCTTTTCTGTGGCCGTTTGCGGTCTGATACGTTGCGCATCAGCTCAACCTCTGGCCCCGTGTCTTTGCGCCGGAGACCTTGCCCACACTACATTGGACAGGGGAGGTTGGTGATGCGTCGGCATTTTGGGTCTGGGGTGCGCTCTCCCTTGTCCTCGATATCACCACGAGCAAGCTCTCTCTTTGTACTCTCCACTGCATCTTCCTTGGCTTCCATACTGACGCCCCGCCTTGGCAGTTTTACCACCCTGCCTTGTGTCGAGTCCCTTTCAGGACGCTCACCCTTGAAGAGTCGGTCTGCTTCTACCGTCTCCACCCACACGCGTCCCACCCAGTCCCCCTGCCGCCCCTCTTCCTGATTCCTGTCCCCCCCTGATAGACCCCCTCCCCCCACAGGGTCCTGCTCCCTCAGGTGTGTCTCAAGTAGACCTACCCCCCTTGGTTGAGCCTTTGGAGGTCTCCTCTGGCCTAGGTGAGGGGGGTGACCCCGCTGCTAACGACACGGCGGCCACTCGCCGCTCTCCATGGTTGAAGACCCTCCTCGTTTTCCGCCTTGACTGTCTTCGCCACCTCCAAACCTGTAGCTGTGGACTCTGGTGCTGCTGGGGGTGGTGACATTGGGGGTGAGGACTTTGGAGGTGCTAATCCTGGGGGTGCTGAGACGGGGGGTGAGGGTTCTGAAGGTGCTGACTCTAAGGGTGCTGCGAGTCCTACTGGTGGTGGGGCCATGGGTGCTCTTGCTGGAGGTCCTAGCGTTGGACCGCAGCAGTCGCCTAGTCGACTCGAGATGCTCTTGCTGCAGCAGATTCGTGAATGGATCGTTCAATGAGGCCGCTCTAGTGCTAGAGCTTGGAGTTTTACAGATCTTGGAGCTGTTGGTGGTGGAGGTACTGCTGGTGCTGGAGGTAATGCTGGTGCTGGAGGTGCTGGAGTTGCTAATTTTGGAGTTGCAAGAGGTACCACTGGTGCTGGAGGTGTTGGAGCTACTGGAGCTGTTGGTGCTGGAGCTGCTGGTGCTGGAGGTGCTGGAGCTACTGGTGCTGGAGGTACTGCTGGTGCTGGAGGTGCTGTTGGTGCTGGAGGTGCTAGTTTTGGAGGTGCTGCTGGTGCTGGAGGTGCTGGAGCTGCTAAATCTGGAGGTGCTACTAGTGTTGGAGGTGCTGGAGGTGCTGGAGTTGCTGGTGCAGGAGGTACTGGAGCTACTGGTGCTGGAGGTGCTGGTGCTGGAGCTGCTGGTGCTGGAGCTGCTGGTGTTGGAGGTGCTAGAGTTGGAGGTGCTAGAGGTACTGGAGCTCGAGGTACTGGAGGTGTTGGAGCTGCTAGTGCTAGAGGTGCTGGAGCTGCTGGTGCTGGAGGTGCTAGCGGTGGAGGTGCTGGAGGTACTGGAGCTGCTAGTGCTGGAGGTGCTAGAGCTGGAGGTGTTGGAGGTACTGGAGCTGGAGGTGCTGGCGGTGCTAGAGCTGGAGGTACCGTATTCCCCCGGATATAACACCCTAGGGTGTTATGTAATTCCCCTTGTAACAAAGGGGGGGGGGGGGGGGGTCCTAACAAAAAAAAAAAAAAAAAAAACCTAGGTGTTTTCATATGACACATATTTATTTTAGTGTTTGGACACAGCTGTTAACACTGAACTTGCTGGTCTGCTTTTGGCAAGCAACAAGAGAGCGAATCGTTGTTTGCTTGGAATGACCCTTGACCAGTCATACCGTTGCCGGAAACACTTGACCAGTCACAACGCATTCGCTTCTGACAGCAAAATCCCCCCACCTCACGTAGCGAATTCGCCCCCTGACACTGCAAATTCGCCCCCGGACACTGCAAAATCGCCCCCTGGCGCAACAGATTCACCCCCTAATACTGCAAACTCACCCCCAAACAGTCCAATTACGCATCATAACATGTTTTGATTTAAATCGTTGATTTAAAATCTATATGGAAACCTCCGTATAAAGGAAGGAGGGGGTCTTATATTGTTCACCCCTCAAAAGGGAGGTAAAACGATTTCAAGGCTTAATAAACACTCCCCCCCGTATTGGCTACCTGGGGGTGTTCTATTTTGAGGGGGTCTTATATCTGGGGGATTACGGTATTGTAGTTGCTAGAGCTGGTGGTACTGGAAGTGCTGGAGCTGGGGGTGCTGGAGGTGTTGGAGGAGCTAACGGTACGGGTACTGCGCCGCGCCGACCATTTTTCTACCCGCAGCCGCAGTCATGCTTACCACCACCTGGCTCGGCACTTCGTCAGATTCTTAGTCTTCCATCTTTCACTGGCCTTACTCCGCCTCTCTTGTGTCCTCCGCCTGACCAGTCACAACCACAGTTACGTCCTGGCTCTCCACTGCCTGCTTCTTCTCCCTACCCTGCACAAATAGGTGTCAGAGGTCCACTGGTGATCCCCGATTGATCCTAGGGAAGGGTTACAGGCATGTTGGCCTGGGGGGTTATGCAAATAAGCCCTTTTATCCCAATGGTCTAGTGGTTGGGATTCTGACAATAGGCTCTCTGGCAGAGCCTCGTGAGCCTGAGTCTCGTCCTGCCTCCCTTGTTCGCACTGTCAGCCGTGCTCGTCGTTCTCGTCCTCCACCTGTCCCCGGCACGCACACTATGGCATTTTGTCATTCCTCTGTTGCACAGCGTGTTGCTTTGCCGTCCCCTCTTGTGTCCTCTCTTCTTGACGTTCCTGACCCTGAATCTGACCTTGCTCGTGCTGCTAGTCCTACTGTCATTCGTCTCCTCGCTACTATTGTCACTGACCCTTTCTTTGAGTTTACTGCTGCGTTTGCCCTAGTCACTTAGCTAGTTGACTTTGCTGCTACCCGTCGTCTCGACTACGTCGTGAGTCTTGTTACAGAGTCAGAGTCTGTCTGTCCTCCGTCCGTCGGGGGTGAGCTTGCCCTTGTCTGTGACGTCCTTGAGGACAGGCAGTTTGAGCTTGATTGTCTCGCGGCCATTTTACCCCGTTTCGTGTCCATGCTGCTTTGCCCTGATAGAGACCCGGATGCACTTGACATCCCCACCCCGCGCTCTTACGCAGAGGCGATCACATATAAGTACTCTTGTCAGTGGCAGACAGCCGTGGACGCGGAGATGGCTTCAGGAAAGTCCACATGCACCTACGTTGACGAGTTTCCCCCTCCTGGGGCGAACATAGTCAATGGCATGTGGATTTTCAGAGTGAAGCGGCCGCCGGGTTCTCCGCCTGCCTTCAAGGCCCGCTATGATGCTCGAGGCTTTAGTCAGCGACGGGGGTCGACTTCTTTGTGACCTTCTCCCCCACCCCGAAGATGACCACTCTTTGGGTGTTACTGCACGTTACAACACAGCGTGACTACGAGCTGCACTCCCTCGACTTTTCCACAGATTTCTTGCAGGGTAGCCTTCACGAGGAGATCTGGGTGCGCCGCCCACCTAGCTTCACTGGGTTATTTCCTGAGGGTACCTAGTGGAGCCTCCGCCGGCCGGTCTACGGTCTCCGCCAGGCACCCTGCAAGTGACACAACACACTGAGACGACGCTTGTGACTCTTGGGTTTGCTTCTTTGACTGCTAACCCGTTGTTGTTTCTGCGCACCGACCCTTCTGTGCCGCCGTTATATACCCTCGTGTACATCAACGACTTGGTCTTTGCTAAAACCGAAAATGAGGCGCTGGCCCTTGTGAAGTCGGAGCTACAGAAGAGACATACTTGCACTGACCTGGGTGAGCTACGCAGCTATTTTGGTTTGTAGATTACTCGGGACAGAGCAAGGGGCACCATCCCATTGACTCAGTCACACATGGTGCTACAGGTCATTCAGCGCTTCAGCTTCCAGTTTTCCTTGCCACAGCCCACTCTTCTGCCTGCGGGCAATTCGCTCTCAGCTCCACCTTCAGACGAGTCCGTAGAGCCGAGTGGTCCATATCCAGAGCTTGTTGGTTGCCTCATGTGCCTGATGACATGCACACGACCTGGCAACGAATACCCTCTCAATCTCCTAGCTCGCTACGTGGCTCCTGGTAGACACCGAAAGGTGCAGTGAGAAGCTGCTAAGGGGGTACTGCGTTGCTTGGTGCAGTACATTGTGTAGAATCTCACTACTATAGTAGCTTGATAGAGCTCGAATGCACGATATTAACGCGCCAAAGATTGCAGGAAACGGTCCACTATAGCCATAGATACACACAAACATAGCCGTGATAATGACTTAGTTGATTTTTGGTTTGTGCTCTCTGGTTTTACACTAGGACGCAATACAAAATAAAAGCACACAAGAAAGTGTCCATCCGGGTCGCGAACTTTGCCGGGTGAATTCCATTGACTGGAATTCTGTAGACGAGAATTTCTGCGACCATAATTCCGAGTGTAACTCCCGTGCGAATTATGTTGACTTCGACACTTCGCTGCCGAGTTTCAAATTGAACGCGACCCGATATCGATGTCAACAAACTATCCCCAATCTGTCCTCAAACTGTCCCCAATCTGTCCTGATAAGACACTTTTGGGACACTTGAATCGAAAGGTCTCCAGTTAGAAACTCGCGTCCACCATAACCATCACTCACTTTCAGGACCGATTTGAAAGTTATGAGTTCGAATCCCAGCGCAGACATTTTGTTGCTCATGGCAGCATTTCCTTCTAACATGCCCCCTTGCTGTTAGGAGCACGCTGCACCAGGCCGCCTGCTGCACAACATTGGTTGAAGGCTGCCTTGTCGAGCCGCTTCTTGAAGAAGACCGCGGGCTGCGCCGTCGTAGGGAGATGTGTTGCAGCTCCAACTTCTTCATGCGCACCATGTCCTGCAGCGACATGTGGCGACGGTCCACATGTTTCATGCGCCCCTGGAGCCCGCCCGCCTAGCTGAGCTGCACCGCTGACATGTTGTCGACGTACAGGGTGGTGGGAACACCCTTCTTGAGCAGTTGAAACTCCCACAGCAGGAACCTTAGCTTGCGCCCCTCCTTTCCTGCTTCCACCGCAGCCACAAGCTTGCTCTCGGTGGAGAAAAGTTTGGTCGCACCCTGCAGCTTCTTGGCCTGCCATGAAACGGCAGCTCCACCAGGCTTGAAAATGTAGACTCCTGTGGACGACCGGTTCTCCTTGTCGCCTGCATCATCCGCATCCACATACCCCACCAAATTCAAGCTCAGTGGTCCGGTCGGAACCTCACCACTCCCCTCTTCCCTTGCAGCCTTCTCTCATTCTGGTACCTCCTTCACTCCCAGTACCATCTCCTCCTGATGTCATTCTTCCCCTTGTGCTGCCCTTCACCCCCCCTCATCACTGTTCTAGCTTCTCCTTCCTTGCTACTAGTTCTCTTGATGCACTCACAGCTCCTGCTCCCTCACATATCTCTGCCTCCACAATCTACCAACTACATAACACCTTGTGATATCTCCTTCTAGCCACTACTTGCTTCGTCGGTTGCAAGAATATCGTGTAGTAAAGGAAACATACAAGCATTGAGGCTAGCTCTACCAGAATCCGCCTATTCTACCAGATCCGTCACCCCCCCCATGGGTCCTGCCTGTGAGAGTACGACGGCTTATGCCAGCTATGCTTGCTTGCCTCTACTTTATCATGCTATTTCTAGCATAGGATAATCATATGCATGCATGAATTGCTTGATTTCCTAGGCTAGGTGCTTTCCTATATTTTATTATAGTTATAGCACCGAGCTAGGTTGCGTGCACCGAATTCTGGCTTTTCGGTTGCCACCGAATTGCCTTCTACCAAATTCGGTAAGGATCTGTTCGGGACGCTTCGCGACCCGCGGAACCTTCGCGTAACACCTGGTTACGGGGCCTTGTGTCGAGCCTATATATAGCCTCGTGTTGTACCCAGGTGGACATTCAATTCAATTTGAATCATCTTTTCTGAGCTCGATCCCAGATCCTCACACTGCCCTTCCCTAGTCTACTCGCTAGCAGCTATTGCTACTTTCGAGAAGGCTTGCATCCATGCTGCCTGTTGCCACTGTTCCTCGCCTCTAGCTACTTTGCCTCCAGCTGACATCGCCCAGATCCAGCTGGCTCCTGGGAGCTTGCCTGCACACACAGGGAAACAAACACACATGCAAACGAACACCCATCCAAGTGCCTGTGGTAACCATCCTGCCTTTGCAGCCACTGCCTTGCGCTGTAAAACCTACTTGAGTCCAAGTCCTCCTTTCGTAAGTACTGCCCTGCCTACTCTCCATGCCTTCCCCGACCCTTCGCTTTGGCAGATGTCCATCCCCCTCGAACCTCTCAAGTTCCCTTCCCTACCCCAACCGCCGCTTGACCCTTCACCCCTCGTCCTCAACACTGCCCAACTTGCTATTTACAATATGTATATTTTGTACACCCCCCCTTGCTCTCCCCGCTTTCCATATCACGTTCACATAAATGTGACAGTCCTCCCTTGAACAGTAGCTCCATGTCCAACGAGGCAGCCCAGTAGGAGAGTGTGCAGAAGAGCACATGCCAATGCACATCCGTCCTTAGGTGTGCACCTGCTGCAAGGCGACTGCACGCAAAAGATAGGCCAAGACGGTTTGAGATGGCTGCAAATTGCACCATGCCGAGGATTGACAAGTGCTTGGTCATGGTTCGGTCGGCGAATTGCCCAGCATCCTGCTTGCCAAAGCTGCTGCACCTTCGCCACGTATGCATTCTGGTGTAGGAGAAGTGTCCTGTTGGGGCGGTCGCGCACAATCTGCAGCCCCCGGTAGCGCTCCACTGGCTCCACCTCACGGAGCTGAAACGCCTTGGCCAGCAGCTCCATCGGGTCCTGCAGCAGCTGCTAGTCTTCACTTGCCGCTAGCAGGTCATCCACGTAGAGTAGCAGACACACGCGCTTCCCGCTTGCCCCATCCTTGTAGTATAGGGCCTGGTCTAGAAGGCTCTTCTTGTACCCTTTCACAAGGAGCACCTTGTCCAGCTCCTTGTAGCACAGAAAGGGACTCTTCTTTAGCTCGTAAAGGCTCTTTTATAGGAGGCACACCTTGCTGCTACCATCGGTGAAGTAGGGCAGCTGCTGCATGTAGATATCGTGGTCGATGGTGTCGTGAAGAAATGCATTTTTTACATCAAGCTGCAGCAAATCCAGGTCCATAGCTGCTGTGATTGAGAGAAGCACGCGAACGGTGGTGTAGCTACCAACAGGAGCGTAAGTGTCGTCCTAGTCGATGCTGAAGCGTTGGCTAAAGCCCTTAGCCACGAGCCTAGCCTTGTACTTCTCCACGGTGCCATCAGGCCACAGCTTCTTCTTCAGCAGCAATTGACGCCAACTGTTTTGCGACCTTCAGGTAGGTCAGCCAACGTCCAAGTGCCTTGCTCATTAAGGCTCTCCATCTCCTCCTTCATAGCAGCCCACCATTCTTAACCTTCAAGTTTGGTCAATGCAGCTGCCAGGTCGAGGATGACACCTCCCCAAGCGCCTTCCTCCTCATCCTCGTCTGGGTACTCCACTTCGTCTTCGCTGTCCGTGTCGCAATCATCCTCAGCAAGGTACGCCGCATTGTACGGTTGTCCTCATCGTCCGTATCCAGGGCCGTCATGGCTGGAGGCTGAAACCGTACGGATGGCACCCCCTTGTTAGGCCTGCTGGAGCGATGTGGGGGAGGTGGAGTGAGCTGGGTAGAGGGGACCGCATGTAAAGGCTCATGCTCATGGGCCACCGATGGCTGCTCATCCACTACTACCTCTCCTTCCTCCTCATGATCAGCCGTGGTGCCTCCGTCATTAAGGGGACCATCCTCTGGTCCCACAGGCGTCAAATCAGCACTTGAAGAAGGACTGCGGGGTGGCGCGGCCATGGGTGCCTTGCTGCCCGTAGGGCCCACCGAGCAATCAAGCGGTTGCTCGTCCCCTTGCATGGATGGTATCGGGACCACGATGACGGTACGTGGTGGCGGCGAATTCTGCTCAGGGTCGTAGGGCTCAGGAAAGAGAGATGGGAGTGAAGCAAAGGGTGGTGTGGGCTGGTCATTCCCGTCACCCACGCGTGCACGCCACTTCTGCCACCGTTCAAGTGACATGTCCTCATAAAAACGTGCATCCCGAGTGATGACCATGCGATTTGATCCAACATCTACCACACACCATCCCTTGCTTTCCATGCTTATGCCCAAGCACAAGCCCCAACAAGTCTTGCTTGCAAGCTTCCCCTCACGCTCATGCTCAGGAATGTGGTATTGCACCATGCACCCAAACAGACGGACCATGGACACATCGGGCTTGACTATGAACACCACCAAATGAGGGGCCACGCCAGGGCAGGGTGGACTAGTGCACACGGTTAACCACCCACAGAACTGCTGGAAAGCTGAGTGCCGCCAGTGTGCTTTCACCCCCATGTGCCCCAACATCACACGCATGCCCTTGGTTACTGTACGGTTGCGGCGTTCAGCCACATCGTTCTGCTGGGGGGTCGAGGGGCAGGAAATTTGACGCAAGATTCCTCGTTGCTTCAGCACCAATAGAAACTCATTCGACATAAGCTCCCCTCCCCGGTCCGACCGCAACACTGTCAGCATCATTCCGGTTTGACGTTCAGCTTCGGGAAGCCATTCCTTGAAGGCAGCAAGCGTGTCGCTCTTTAGCTTCAACGTCTTCCCCCAGTGTAACGTGAGGCATGGTGCATGAGCAGAATGTAGTACCTGCTTCCATCCATGGTTGGGTTCTGAAATGGACTGCACACGTCAGTATGGACCAGCCCAAGAACCTGCTCCTCGCGCTCGTCGTGCAGCGGAAATGATTCGCGGGTGAGTTTGGCTTCATGGCAAGAGGTGCACGGCATATCCTCACCTCGTTTCTCCAGGTCCATGCCTAACACGCCAACGCTCGTGGCTGTCTACTTCACCGCATCGAAGTGGACGTGTCCAAGGCGAGCGTGCCACAGGTTGGGCGTTGCCTTGGAGCCTACCGCGTACGTCTTGATGCTGGCCGTTCCCGCAACAACCACCTTAGTCATGCCATTGCATGTCATTGCAGTCACCGTGCCGTTGCATGCTGCTCCAGCCACCGAGCCATTGCATGCCGCTGCAGCCACCATGCCGTGGCATGCTGCTCCAGCCACCGTGCCGTTGCAAGCCGATGCAGCCATCATGCCGTTGCATGCTGCTGTTGCCGTTGTGCCGTTGCTTGCTGGCCACGATTTCAGGTCAAGGCAAAGAAGACAATGGCAGTAGGGTGCTGTTGCAGCCACTTGTCCTCCCGATGTGATGATGCGGGTGATGTCAACGGGAGTTGTGTGTTGGCCCCGTCCACGCTTGGGCGGAGCCGACTTCGTGGTGGGGTGTACGGAAGGTACAGCCGACTTGCAGCAGTGGGCGACGCCGACTTGGACGAGCTGGTCGACGGGGTTGGTCGACTTGCACGGCGCCACTGCAATACCGCCGACTTGGGAAGCCAGCGGCCGACTTCAACTGGTGGTCGGCGATGTGGCACGTCGACCTGGTGACGCCGACTTGGGTAGCTGACAACTGCACTGGTCGACCAGGAGTGACGTCGACCTGGATCTGGTCGACCGGAGGAGTGGTCGACCTGGTGAGGTCGACCTGGTGTGGTTGTCAACTTGGGAGGTCGACGAGCACATACAGGAGCAGCTGGTCGACATAGTTGCCCGGTCGACCAGGATACCTGGGTGACGAGTTTCTGCGAAGGAGTGCGACGGTCACCCAGGCGAAGTTGGCGAGACCGACCTCCATGGTGGTATCCCGAGGTCGTCGTGGCGGATCAGAGGCAGTCGCTAGCCCGAGGTTGACGTGGTGTGTGCGCTGTGCAGGTGACGAGACTTTGCATGCCAATCATCTGCGCGCACCTGCAAAGCGGGTGCACTGCTGTCCTGCGTGAGCAATGCTGGCACACCGTCAACCTGCAGCGTTGGCAAGCTGTCGACTTTGCACTGCTGTAGCGTGGTCGACCAAGTCGTGCTGGAACGCGGTCGACCATGCTGTGCTGGCAGTCGACCAACCTGAATGCTAGCTCTGATGTAGTCTTGCATTGCCAACTTCATTGGACCATTATTGACAACTTTCTCTAGTGAAACTCTTGCCAAACTGCCCCGTGAACTAGCAAGCAGTGTGAGCACTAGGAAAACGTCTAAGGACCAACGAACGCAGACATCACACGAGCACACGTGCCTAGCCAGTACTCTAAGCTCCCGTTGTAGTAGTTATCTTCGCATGGTGCGGTGAGCGTGGATCGAACACGCGACGTAGTTCAGTCTAGCCGACTTAGCACATACCGATCGTGTTCGTAGACCGGCAGCCGTGAAGTCACTAGCGTGCGCGTAGGCGACGCCGAGGTGATGGACACCCTGGAGGGACGGCTGGAGGATGCGAGGAGACGCCATGAGGCCCAGGAGTATGGGGCGATACCCTGGGCAGTCGTCGAGGCCGGACTCCGCTCCGTGTGGGCGGCGGAGCATCCCCCTTCTCGACCTGCCTCTCCTCGACCGGTGAACAACGACGGCGGCGTCGATGTGGGCGTCAACGCCGGTGGAGGTCAGGTCGGCAGCAGTGTGGGAGGCACGTCGAGGCAACGAGGTGTGATACACGCCGGTGAAGCCGGCGGCGTTCAGGCGAGAGGGATGCAGCCGTCGGTGGCTGCAGGCTCCTCACATGGTGACGGCGGTGGGCGTCGAAGTGGGCTGTCGCCGATGACGGCGTCCCAGGTGACGGCAGGTGGGATTGCACCGAGCTACGGCTACTTCAAGTTTACGCCGGACAGGATCTCGGTCACCCCTCCGCTGGTCGGTCGACCCGACATTCTCACCTGGAAGGAAGCCATCGAGCCCCAGCTGGAGATGGCCGGGCTGATCGGCTTCGCCCGAGGGACCGTGGCGACGCCGAGTGAGCACCACCCCGACCTGCGTGCGGAGTTTCGCGCCGTGCAGCTGTTGACCTTCACGGTCATCTCGCGGTGCTGCTCGCCGGGCGTGCAGATCGCCTTGAAGTGGTGCCGGGAGTACCTCGACGCTGGCCACCGGGCGTGGCACTTCATTGAGTCGACGTACCAGGTCACCGACGACCTGTTCATCGCCCAGCTGGAGGGACAGCTGACACACCTGCGTATGGGCGACGAGGAGAGTGCGACCGACTACTGCAACCGAGCCAGGCGAATTCTCGCCACCATCAGGATGGCCGGCGCGCAGTACTCCACGGCGTCGTACATCACCCATGTCATGCAGGGTCTCTCTAGCAGCTACAACCTGCTGAAGCGGCTGTCTATGGCGCCGAGCACAAGGGCGATGCTCAACGAGGACAACCTGACCTCATACATCCTGCAGGACGAGGCGATGCAGGAGGCTGAGCGATCGCAGGAGCTCTTGGCGCAGGCCAAATTCGTCGCCCCTGCGAAACAAGGAGGCCGACCAGGACAGCGCGGACAGTCTGGTGGCGGCGGGAGCGGTAGCTGGAAGTCGACCAAGGAGGTCGAGAAGAAGTCGACCAAGGACGGCGGTCGAGGAGGAGGAGGTCGACGTCGGGAGTGCTGGATCTGCCACAGCCCCGATCACCTCTCCTTCGATTGTCCCGACCGCAGTGACTCCGACGACGACGACAAGGGCGGCCGCGGGAGGTCTGGCAGCCGTCGTCCTCGTCGTGGAGGAAATCATCCGCGCAAGGAGAAACAGTCGACCAAGGCATCGACTTCGGCGAAGGACGCCGACTCCGTTGCAGGCGGCAAGGGGCGAGACGACAAAATGGCGTCGTGCTCGCTGGTCGGCGTCGTGGAGCCGACCATCTCTCTGGCGCCGGAGGCCGGAGAGGACTTCCAGGCGGTGGCGGCGGCTGTGCAGGCGAACCCGGCGGTGGTCCTGCTCGACAGCGGTTGCTCCCACCACCTGATGGGAACGAAGGAAGCCTTCGTTGACCTGCAGCCGAGTGGCTCCATCAAGCACGTGCGCGGCTTCAATGGGGCGCTGCAGGACGTTCAGGGCAGCGGCACCGTCGCCCTGCAAGGGGAGGCCGGGAAGCAGGTGCTCATCCCCGACGTGTTGTACGTCCCGGGTGTGCGGGCGAACTTGCTGTCGTCCGGCCAGCTTAAGGAGCACGGCGTGAAGCTGCAAGAGGACGGCGACGGGATGGTGCTCGTCTCGGCAACGGGAGAGGTGCTCGGTCGGGCGACGTACTCCGGGCGTGTCCTCTGCACCGACCTGCGTCCCTGCTCAACGAGGTCGACGTCGCCCACGACGGAGGTTGTGGCTCTGCGGGCGATCGTCTCGAAGACGAAGTCGACGCCGGACCGTATGCATGCCCGGCTTGCACATGTCGGCATGGACACCATACGGAGCTCGGCGAAGAACGAGGTCGCCATTGGGCTGGACCCCAAGTCGGCGACGGGCGCCGACTCCCCGTGTGTCTCGTGCGTCGGCGGGAAGCTGGCGCGGCACACCTTCCCCGACCAAGGCTCCGACGCCGACGATGTGCTGGCCGTCGTGCACATCGACCTGTGCGGGCCCTTCCGCGTGGCTGCCAAGGATGGCAGCCTGTACTTCTTGTTGCTGAAGGACCGCAAGACCCGCTACGTGTGGGTGAAGCCGGTCACCAAGAAGTCAGATGCGTTGCCGGCGTTCGTGCAGTGGCTGGCAGTGGCTGAGCGGCAGACGAAGAGGTCGGTGTTAATCCGGCGCTCTGACCGGGGAGGGGAGTTCCTCGGGAAGCAGTTCACCGACTTCGTGAACGGCAAGGGGATCGTCCACGACCTGACCTGCCCATACACCCCGCAGCAGAACGGCATGGCGGAGCGGGAGATGAGGACGGTGGTGGAGTCGGTGCGGACAATGCTGCTGCACATGGGCGTGCAGCACCACTGGTGGCACCTCGCTCTCCGGCAGGCCGTCTGGGTCCGCAACTGCCTTGAGAGGTCGGCGCTGCCGCCGGGGACGACGCCGTACCAACTGCTGACCGGGAAGAAGCCCGACTTGTCGCTGGCACGGGTGTGGGGCTGCATGGCGCAGTTCTTAGTCACCGAGCAGCAGCGTGGTGGGAAGCTGCAGCCGAAGGCCAGGTGGGGCCTGCACCTTGGCGTGTCGGCGGCGAGCAAGGGCTGGGAGCTCCTCGACGTCGACGCCGACCGGGTGGTCACCACGTCGGATGTGGTGTTCTACGAGGAGCTGTCGCAGGCCGAGTGGAAGACGGAGTACGAGTCGGTGTCCGGCCGCTCGTCGCCCACCCCGCCCTCTGACACCTCGTCGGCGACGCTGCCACTGCTTGCCGAGGTCGGTGAGCTTGCTATTACGGACGTCGAGGACGTCCGCCCCCCTACCCCTCCCCCTCCGACCCCTGCCCCTCCCCTCGTGGCCGACCTGCGTGGGCTGACCTCGGTGTCGGCCTCCGGCGATGAGGGGAGTAGTGGGACGTCGCCTTCGGCCAAGTGCATCGCCGGTGGCCGACGTGACGAGCGGCAGGTCGACGTGGGATTGCAGTCGACGTCGACAGGGGAGGAGCAGGTCGAGAAGCAGGTCGAGGACCAGCGGCCGACAAAAGAGCAGGCAGCAGTGACGCCGACCAAGGAGCAGTCGGCGACCGGGCAGTCGGCAGGGGAGCCGACCATAGGGGAGAAGTCGGCTGGGACGCCGGCTGAGGAGCAGCAGGACGCCGAGGGCAGCGACAACAGCAACGATGGAGGGGACGCCGAGGAGGTCCAGCCAGGACCACGGCGTTCAGGCCGACTTCGGAGACCGCCTGACTTCTTCGTCCCCGCTGCCTTCACCACGGTGTACGACGTGGACGATGAGGCCGACGACCTGCTGTACGACGATGCCGAGGAGGATGAGGAGTTTCCAGAGCTCGACCCCGACATGCTAGCCGACCCCGAGCACCGTTGGGACATCTCGACGATGACGGTGAAGGAGGCGTTGGCGAGCTGGAAGGGCCCGGTATGAAACTAACTGAACAGGAATGAATTGACTAAATCAGAGTTGGGTACAAATACAACCCTAGCAAACTGTACCCCATATGTGCTACCCCACTATAGCCTACAAACATGCATCAGTTATAATAATCTGACACACCCCCATAGGCAAAGTGGGGGAGAACAAGGGGTCACAAGACCAGTCAAGCAAAGCAAAACAAGCTCAGGGTGGATCACAAAGTCACCACACAGTCCGAGCACAAGAGCAAGGCCAGAGGCCAGTTCACATGCAGGAGTACAGACATATATATAAAACTAGACAAGCAAGAGCAGGTATATATATGTCAAAGTACAAGTAAAGTCAAGAAGAGAGCAAGTGAGGCAAGACAGGTACAAGACCCAGCTGGGTACAAAAGCGCTGATGGTCGCAAGGCGCAAGTGCCTTGGTGAACACATCAGCAGTGTTGGCCTCAGAGGCCACGTAAGCAAGTCGCAACTGACCACGCTGCTGCAGCTCACGAGCAAGGAAGTAGCGGAGAGCAATGTGCTTCGTTCTGTGCTCCAAGCGCTGCTCTCGACACAAGGCCAACATGGCCTTGTTGTCTACGTACAGCACTGGAGGAGAACGAGGCAGCTCTCCAAGGTCAGTCAGCAGGTAGGTGAGCCAGCGAAGCTCCTGTGCAGCCATGGCCCCGGCGTAGATCTCAGCCTCACAACTGGAGCCGAGAACCGAAGACGAGCGAGTAGACCGCCACGAGACAGAGCCGGAACCAAGGCTGAAGGTGTAACCCTGTGACGACCGCTGCGTAGCCTGGTCGTCAGCCCAAGAAGCGTCTGCGTGCCCAGTAAGGACCACTGGACTCCGCCCTCCAAGCACTAGCCCCATGCCCGACGTACTGCACAGGTAGCGCAATACCCTCTTCGCTGCAGCCATGTGCTCTGGTCGGTGTCTCCCAGGAGCAACATAGCGTGCAAGGATGCTCAGAGGGTATGCAAGGTCAGGTCGTGTGCAGGTCATCAGGTACATGAGGCAGCCAACAAGCTCTGCATACGGACCACTCGACTCTACGGACTCATCCGAAGGCAGAGCTGAGAGTGAGTGGCGAGTAGGCAGAGGAGTGGCCTGAGGCGAGGAGTACGTGAAGCCGAAGCGCTGAAGGACCTGCTGCACCATGTGTGACTGAGTCAGGGTAATGGTGCGGCGTGCTCTGTCCCGAGTGATCTGCAAGCCAAGGTAGCTGCGCAGTTCACCCAGGTCTGTGCACGTGTGTCTCTTCAGCAGCTCGGACTTCACGTAGGCGAGTCCAGCAGTGTCCGCTGTGGCAAAGACCAAGTCGTCGACGTACACGAGGATGTAGAACGGCGGCAGGGAAGTGTCGGTGCGAAGAAACAGCGACGGGTCGGCAGTAGAAGGAGCAAACCCAAGAGCCGCAAGCGTAGTCCTCAGTGTGTCGTGCCACTCACGCGGTGCCTGGTGGAGACCGTAGACTGGCCGTCGGAGGCTCCACTGGGTGCCAGGAGGGAAAGTCCCAGTGAAGCCAGGCGGACGGCGCAGCCAGATCTCCTCGTGCAGGCTACCCTGCAGGAACGCAGTGCTGAAGTCGAGAGAGTGAAGCTCGTAGTCGCGCTGAGCGGCAATGTGCAGCAGCACCCGAAGAGTGGTCATCTTCGGGGTGGGAGAGAAGGTCTGAAAGTAGTCAACTCCCTGCCGCTGACTGAAGCCACGAGCCACGTAACGCGCCTTGAAGACAGGCGGCGAGCCCGGCGGCCGCTTCACCCTGAAGATCCACATGCCACTGACGATGTTCGCCCCAGGAGGGGGAACCGCGTCAACGTAGGTGCCTGTGGACTTCCAGGAAGCCATCTCTGCATCCATAGCTGCCTGCCACTGAGAGGAGTAGGGACCCTCTACGGCCTCCGCGTAAGAACGCGGAGTCGGGATGTCTAGTGCATCCGGGTCTCCCTCAGGGGCTAGCAGTACAGACGCGAGACGAGGTGAAGCAGCGGCTAGACACTGGAACTCCTCCTGCCTGTCCTCTAGGACGTCCGTGCCAAGGGCACACTCACCCCCGACGGACGGAGGACAGGCGGACTCAGACTCAGCGACAAGACGAGCAGCGTAGTCTAGACGACAGCGCGCAGCAAAGTCGACAAGCTCAGTGACAAGGGCAGACGCAGCAGACGACTCGAAGGAAGGGTCAGTGACAGCAGTAGCAAGGAGACGCGTGACAGTAGGACTGGCAGCACGAAGAGAGTCCGACTCCGGGTCGGCAAGAGCAGGAAGAGAGGAAGCAGGAGGAGAAGGCAAAGGGGCACGCAGAGGAGCAGTGGACGGACGCAGTGACATCCGGTGCGTGCCAGGGACAGGAGGAGGACGCTGACGCGACCCGCGACCACTAGCGCGCTCAGTACGAACAGGCGACGCAGGACGAGACGCAGGCTCACGACGCTCAGTAAGACCTCCAGTCGGACCAGCGTAGGGAGAAGGAGCAGGCAAAGGGGAGGCAGGCTGTAGCTGTGGCTGTGACTGGACAGGCTGCGGACCCTCTAAGGGAGGAGGAGGAGGTGTAAGATCAAGAACCTGCTGCAGGAGCGGAACGAAGTACGGTCGGGGCCGCGCGGCGACGCCAGAAACAGCAGGAACAGCACCAGCACCCCCGGCAGGAGCACCCACTCCAGCAGCACCTCCAGCAGAACCACCAGAAGCTCCAGAATCTCCAGCAGCAGCACCAGGAGCACCGTCAGTCGGACCACCAACCGCAGGCTCAGCGCCAACGTCCTCAGCAGGACCAGCTCCAGGAGAACCCTCAGACCCAGCAGCTCCAGCACCCACAGGACGAGCACCGCCAGGTCGCGTGGCAGCAGCGCCCTCCGCAGCCGAAGAACCACCAGCACCAGCGGCACGCCTCCAGCGCCGGGCAAACCACTCACGCAGCTCCTGTGGAGAGAGCGGCTCCCGGCGAGATGAAGCACCCCCAGGCACAGTACCTCCAGGCTCGGCACCTCCAGGCTCAGCACCCCCAGGCTCAGTACCCCCAGACACAGCACCCCCAGGCACAGCACCCCCAGGGTCAGCACCCCCAGGCACAGCACCCCCAGGCTCAGCACCCCCAGGCCCAGCACCCCCAGACTCCGCACCCCCAGGCTCAGCACCCCCAGGCTCAGCACCCCTAGACCCCGCACCCCCAGGCTCAGCTCCCGCAGCAGCACCGGAGTCACCAGTGACCTCGACAGGCTCGACCGCGTCTACCTGAGACACACCTGAAGGGGCAGGACCCTGAGGGGGGAGGGGGACTACTGGGGGGGGACCTGGTACCAAGAAGAGCGGGGGTGGGGGGAGGGACGGAGTGCGGTAGGGGAAGAGGCGGTAGTAGGGTACCGACTCGTCGAACGTGACGTCCTGGGAGGACAGAACACGTCGAGAGGTGGGGTGGTAAAACTGCCACCCAGGGGCGTCGGGGGGGAACCCGAGGAAGACGCAGGGAGAAGCACGAGGGGACAGCTTGTCCGCAGACAGGTCGCGAACAAACGCCCGAGATCCCCAGACCCGGAACGCCGACGCATCGCCAACCTTCCCCGTCCACAACAGAGCTGGGGAGGTCTCCGGTCGAGAGACCCTGGGGTGGAGGTTGATCTGGTGCGCAGCGTACCTGACCGCAAACGGCCACAGAAAATGGGGAGCAGCCGCATGCATCATGGACGTACGAGCGACGTCCATGACCATGCCAATGCGGCGCTCAGCGATCCCATTCTGCTGTGGTGAGTCCGGAAGCGTGAAGGTCTGACGGATGCCTCGCACACGACAGTAGGCACTCAGGAGGGCCGAGGAGAACTCTCCGCCTCTGTCCGAGTGCAGACGCAAGACAGGGAAGTCAGAGCCAAAGCTTCTCCGAAGCTGAAGACGAGCTGCGCGGATCCAGTCGATCAACACCTGAGTGACCTCACCCTTGCTGCGCAAGGGGAAGACTGTGGTGTAACGCGAGTAGTCGTCAACCACTAGCAGGAAGTAGCGCTCCTGACCCTGTCCACGGACGCGGGCTGGGCCCCACACGTCCATGTGAAGCGTCTGCAACGGGGCCTCTGTCGGAGGAAACTGGGAGGAGTGAGGGGCAGCACGCTGGCGCCCCTCGACACAGGGGACACAGGCAGGGCCAGGGCCCGGAGGAAGGGGAGGGAGGGACCGGGGAAGACCAGACACAAGGACCCGCGAGGCCATGCCTCTGAGCCGAAGCAGAGAGGGGTGGCCAAGGCGGTGGTGCCAGAGGAGGGTCTCGTGAGACAGACGACGACACGAACAAGGGGCAGACTCAGGACCAGACCTGGACGCTGCAGCAAACACCTGACCAGACGAAGGGGCCCTACCAGACGCAGTACCTGGAGGAGAAGCAGTGGTCAGTGTGTACAGGCTCGACCCCGGCCGACGTGTAAACGTAGCCAGGTGGCGACCTGTATCCGCCTCCGTACAGTGGGTCACCCGCTGACGAGCAGGGGTGAACTGGTGGACACCTGCATCCTGGAGGTCAGCACCACTCACCAAGTTCGTCGAGAACGAGGGGAGGTAGAGACCAGTCAGGGTGCCAGAGGGGGCCGCCGGACACGGGAGGACAGTGGAGAAGCGAGACAGGACAGGCCCCCCAGAGGGGTCCGCCAGGGACACCGCAACAGGCCGACTCAGCGGCGTGAGAGTGGTGCGGTCCCTAAAGAAGGAGCGAGACGCTCCAGAGTCAAGGGTGAAGGTGTGAGAGGCCGAAGCCGACACAGTACCTGAGAGGGCGGACTCACCAGTACCTGAAAGCACAGACGCACTGGCACCTAGAGCAGCAGCCTCACTAGTACCTGACGCGGCAGTACCAATGCCCGGGTCGGGCGGGAAACACCGGTAACAGTCATCCTCATCACTACCAGTCACAGCATACATAGCAGAGAGAATAGCATCAAAATCAAGATCATAAATAGCTACACCAGCCCTAGACAGCTCTCCCCAGCGGGGGATCTCAGCGGCCTCCGGAAACTGCTGACGCCAGGCGTCGGTCAGGCGGCCAAAGCAGCGACGGGCTGTGTGGGCGCCTCCACACCTCTCCCCTGCACGGTCACCAGTGCGAAGAACGTAGGGGCAGGGACCAAGCGCACCACCGCGCTGACGCTGCAAGTACCACTCACGGAGCTGCTGAGGGCCGGGGACGGTGCGAGAGCGCTGCTGCTGCTGCTGCGGCTGCTGCTGCGGCTGCTGCTGCTGCTGCTGCTGGCGCTGACCACCCCCAGAGCTGCTCCGCTGGGACGAGCCACTCCGACCCCCTCCTCCACCGCCACCCCCGCCTCCACCGCCACCCCCGTCGCCACCGCCACCTCCCCCACCAGGACCGTCGCTCCCACCGCTCCCACCGCCTCCTCCGCTACCACCTCCGCCGCCACCTCCGCCTCCACCGCCGCCACTACTACCTCCACTCCCGCCACCACCCCCCCCGCCACCCCCACTCCCCCCTCCACCCCCACCGCCTCCTCCACCGCCCCCTCTGGCTCCACCCGCTCCCTTGCCCCCCTTGCCCTTGCCAGTGCGGCGTCTGCCACTGGGGGCAGACGCCGCGCCGACCGACTCAAAACCAACGAGGTCGGCCGCAGCGGCAGAGGCGACAGAGGGCAGCAGGGGGGAGGGACCACACCCCTCAAAGATGGGGGTGCGAGGGTCACCCCGAGAGGCCCCTACAGCGACAATACTCTTCTCAGCCGCTAGCAGGGACTCCTCAAGGAGGTCGACAGTGAGAGTGGTGGGACAGACAGAGAGAAACTGGTCCCTAACGACACGAAGGGACTCAGGGAGACGGGTGACGAGAAAGTAGAGAGTGATGTACATGGGAGGAGGGTTCGCAGCGCGGAACTCAGCAGGAAGGGCAGCGCGGTAGCGGGTGTCACTAGCGCGGAGGTGGGTAACGAGGTCAGCGACAGTGGGAAAGGAAGCGAGGTCAGGGAAGAGAAACGGTAGCATGAGGCGGCTAAGGGTAGCGGAGGAAGGGGAGGAGTAGCGCGCAACTACAGCGTCGTACAAGGCCTGAGCGGTCTTGCACTGACTAAAGTGGGCACGCTCAGAGGAAGGGAGGTGGCGACGCACAGCAAGACGTGCAGCAGCATCGCGGGTCGCCCACTTGGAGCGAACGGCAGAGTCAGCATCAGCAGGAGGGGCAGGGACAGCGCCAGAGACAAAGTCAAAGAGAGAGACCTCATCTACCGCATCACACAGTAAGTACAGCTGCAGGTCCTCGATCCAGACGGCAAAGTCAATGGCCCTCCCCTCAGCGTCAAAAGTGAGAACATTGGGGGTGGCCATGGCAGCAGCTGAAAGTCTCACCAGGATGGGAGAGTCGGGTAGGTCAGCAGCAGGCGGCTCGGGCTGCTCGGGCGGCTCGGGCGGCTCGGGCGGCTCGGGCGTCTCGGGTACCGGGCGGCTCGGCTGCTGCTCGGCGGTTCGGCTGCTGCTGGGTGGCTCGGCTGCTGCTGGGCGGCTCGGCTGCCGCTGGGCGGCTCGGCTGCGGCTGGGCGGCTCGGCTGCTGCTGGGCGGCTCGGCGGGGCCGTCAGGGTGCAGCTGCGGGGCCGGGACAGGGGACGGCGGGGCCGTCAGGGTGCAGCGGCGGGGCCGGGACAGGGGACGGCGGAGCCGTCAGGTGGCGGGCCAGCAGGCGAGGTGGCGAGCCGTCAGGTGAGGCGGCGGGGCCGTCAGGTCAGGTGGCGGGCCAGCAGGTGAGGCGGCGGGGCCGTCAGGTCAGGTGGCGGGCCAGCGGGTGAGGCGGCGGGCCTTCAGGTGAGGTGGCGGGCCAGCAGGTTAGGCGGCGGGCCGTCAGGTGAGGCGGCGGGGCCGTCAAGTCAGGTGGCGGGCCAGTAGGTGAGGCGGCGGGCCGTCAGGTGAGGCGGCGGGGCCGTCAGGTAAGGTGGCGGCGGGCCGTCAGGTGAGGCGGCGGGGCCGTCAGGTAAGGTGGCGGCGGGCCGTCAGGTGAGGCGGCGGGGCCGTCAGGTAAGGTGGCGGGCCAGCAGGTGAGACGGTGGGCCGTCAGGTGAGGCGGGGGGGGGGCCGTCTGGTGAGGTGGCGGGCCAGAAGTCGAGGCGGCGGGCCGTCAGGTGAGGCGGCGGCCGTCAGGTAAGGCGGCTGCGGGGCCGACAGAGGTGCAGCGGGGGGGGGGGGGGGGGGGCCTGCTGCAGCGACGAAGAGGCCGCGCGGCCGTCTTGAGGGCGGCGCGGCGCGGCAGAGCCGAGAGGGCGGCGCGGCGCGGCTGTAAGGGCCGCGCGAAGTGGGGCCTGAACCGCGCGCGCGAAAAAATTAGTCGCGCGCGCGACTCTCGGGGCGCCACAAGGGCAGCTCGACGCGCACTAGGGGGAGCGCGCCTCGGGGAGATTAGGGCGCGCTCCGGGCAGGAAAAAAATCGTGGGTGGGCCCAAGGAACGGTCCTTAGGAGGGACCCGCTCTATACCATATGAAACTAACTGAACAGGAATGAATTGACTAAATCAGAGTTGGGTACAAATACAACCCTAGCAAACTGTACCCCATATGTGCTACCCCACTATAGCCTACAAACATGCATCAGTTATAATAATCTGACACCCGGCGGTGAAGGCCGCCATGGAGGAGGAGATTCGCAGCCTCCTCAACATGGGAACGTGGGAGTTGGTCGAACGTCCGCCGGGAGTGAACGTCATGAAGAACCGGTGGGTGTTGACGACGAAGTACCACGTCGACGACACCGTCGAGCGCGAGAAGGCGAGGCTGGTTGTGAAGGGCTTCACGCAGGTGTACGGCGCCGACTACGACGAGACGTTCGCGCCGGTGGGCAGCTACGTCACGCTGAGGATCTTCCTCAGCATCGTCGCCGTCCGCAACCTCAACCTGATGCAGCTCGACATGAAGAACGCCTTCTTGCAGAGCAAGCTCGACAGGGTGCTCTACATGTCCCAGCCGGACTACTTCAACGACGGGACCGGCCGGGTGTGCAAGCTGCTGAAGAGCCTGTACGGGCTAAAGCAGTCGCCGCTGCTATGGTACTTGGCGCTCAATGACGTGCTGGTCGGCGCCGGGTGGAAGAAGAGCCAGGTCGACGAGGCTCTCTACTTCAAGGACGGAGTGGCTTGCTGGATGCTGGTCTACGTCGACGACCTACTTGCCGCCAGCAGTAGCGCCGCGATGTTGAAGGAGCTGAAGGAGCTTCTGGAAGCCGCCTTCGAGCTGCGTGAGATCTCGCCGGTGCAGAAGTACCTCGGGCTGGAGATCGTCCGCGACAGGTCGGCGGGGAAGCTGTGGCTGCACCAGCAGGGCTACGCCGACAAGCTTCGTAGGCGCTTCATCGACGAGGAGCAGACCGGGCGCACCCCGAAGACGCCGGTCTCGGTCGATGCCTACGCCGAGCTCACGTTCGATGACGAGGAGGCACAGGAGCGGCAGGAAGAGGAGTACCGGCAGAAGGTCGGCTCGCTGCAGTTCGCGGCAACGACGACGAGGCCGGACATCGCCTTCGCCTGCAGCAAGCTGGGGAGCGGCCTCACGGTGAGGAGTGACCAGCACTGGCGCGAGGTCGACCGCTGCCTCGCCTACCTCGCCAATACGCGCGACACCGCACTGGAGTTCGGCGGTGGACCTGAGTCGCTGGAGCTGGTCGGCTATGTGGACGCCGACGACGCCGGTGACAAGCAGAATAGGACGAGCACGGGTGGCTACGTGTTCGTCTATGGAGGGGCCGCAGTCTCCTGGTCGAGCCAGCGCATCAAGTGTGCGACGTTGTCATCGACTGAGTCGGAGTACGTGGCAGCCACCGAGGCCGGCAAGGAAGGACGCCGACTTCGCTTCCTCCTTGCAGAGTTCCGGCAGCTGGATGCCGGGAAGCCGACCGTCCTTCGGGTGGACAACAAGTCGGCCATCACAGTCGTCGAGGGCATGGGGTTGACGGGCAACCTCAAGCACATGGAGCGGCGACAGGCCTGGCTGCAGCACATGGTGAAGCGCGGGAAGTTCTCGCTGAGGTACATCCCGACCACTGAGCAGCCGGCCGACTTCCTGACGAAGGCGCTGCACTATCCGGCCTTCAACCGGTGCTCCGTCGCCATCGGCCAGGTGCGCTTGGCCGACGTGGGCGACGAAGATGACAACGTGCAGCAGTAGGTGCCATGCCCTCTTGCATGGCTGGTGCGGTGGACGACGTCCTGTGTGTTGGGTGCACGTCGACGAGCTATTCTCCGAGGAGTACTGCCGAGTGGACTTGGGGGGGCCAAGCGTGAACGCGGCAGGGGAGTGTCAACGGGAGTTGTGTGTTGGCCCCGTCCACGCTTGGGCGGAGCCGACTTCGTGGTGGGGTGTACGGAAGGTACAGCCGACTTGCAGCAGTGGGCGACGCCGACTTGGACGAGCTGGTCGACGGGGTTGGTCGACTTGCACGGCGCCACTGCAATACCGCCGACTTGGGAAGCCAGCGGCCGACTTCAACTGGTGGTCGGCGATGTGGCACGTCGACCTGGTGACGCCGACTTGGGTAGCTGACAACTGCACTGGTCGACCAGGAGTGACGTCGACCTGGATCTGGTCGACCGGAGGAGTGGTCGACCTGGTGAGGTCGACCTGGTGTGGTTGTCGACTTGGGAGGTCGAAGAGCACATACAGGAGCAGCTGGTCGACATAGTTGCCCGGTCGACCAGGATACCTGGGTGACGAGTTTCTGCGAAGGAGTGCGACGGTCACCCAGGCGAAGTTGGCGAGACCGACCTCCATGGTGGTATCCCGAGGTCGTCGTGGCGGATCAGAGGCAGTCGCTAGCCCGAGGTTGACGTGGTGTGTGCGCTGTGCAGGTGACGAGACTTTGCATGCCAATCATCTGCGCGCACCTGCAAAGCGGGTGCACTGCTGTCCTGCGTGAGCAATGCTGGCACACCGTCAACCTGCAGCGTTGGCAAGCTGTCGACTTTGCACTGCTGTAGCGTGGTCGACCAAGTCGTGCTGGAACGCGGTCGACCATGCTGTGCTGGCAGTCGACCAACCTGAATGCTAGCTCTGATGTAGTCTTGCATTGCCAACTTCATTGGACCATTATTGACAACTTTCTCTAGTGAAACTCTTGCCAAACTGCCCCGTGAACTAGCAAGCAGTGTGAGCACTAGGAAAACGTCTAAGGACCAACGAACGCAGACATCACACGAGCACACGTGCCTAGCCAGTACTCTAAGCTCCCGTTGTAGTAGTTATCTTCGCAGGTGACACCTTCTTCGATTTGCAGATTTGCTCCTTTTTCCGTGAGCTGCCCAGGGGTGACCAAATTGGCCTTCATTCTTGGCACAAAGAGGATAACATGCAGGGTCACACGCAAGCCGTTAGTGCCCTCCAGCAAAACCTCACCAACACCGGCGAATTCCTGCATAGTACCATCAAACCCTTTGACGGATTTCGTTGCAGATGGGTCACGGATCGCCATGAATGTCTCCTTGCAGCTTGTCATTTGTTGGGAGCATCCCGAGTCAAGGAACCACAAGTTCTTGTCGTCGACCAGCAACTTCGCAACCAAACACACGACGGTGAGCACCACGCCCTTCCCGTCTCCTTCGGCTACGTTCGCGGCTGCCGTGGGCATTGTATCCTTCTTCTTCGGACACTTGGCAGCCATGTACCCCTCCTTATTGCAGTAGTTGCAGCGCCCCTTGAAGGGAGCTCGCTTCTTCTCCCGCTTGCCATCCTTCTTCTTGTCCATCTGCTCCCTTCCTCCTTTCCCTTCCTTCCCGTTGACCCCCGTTGTAGCCACGATTGTGTTGACAGCGCCATAGAAAGCCGATGCATCACTGGTGATCTGCTTGTAGCTCTGTTTGATGGAAAGGGTCTGCTCCTCCATCACCACCTCAATGGACACACGTTTGACCGTCATCTCTCGGCTAGAAATGTTGAGCTTGCAGCAAAGAAATCCATACTCCGGCGGCAGTCCCTTCAACACATGCGCAATGAACGTGGCCATATGGACCTGCTGTCGAATGGTCAGCAGCTCCGCTGGAATGGTGCGAGTATTGTTTTAGTAGGATTCGGCCGTCTTGTCATCTCCCTTCCTGGGTTGGGCTAGCTGGGTCTGAAATAGGGAGGCGTGGAGGGCATCACAAGCTTGGTACGTCGACAAGATACATGCCCATGCCATTTGCCCGGCTTTCTCTTGCTGAGAGAAACCAGAGATGGACATTTGGATGGGTGGGGAAACACAACAATTCAGCACCATGAATGCAAGCATTTGGCCCTTCGCGTACTCTCTTCGTTGCACAGGGTTGTTTGGGGCCAGGCTTGGTGTTGTCCCATGCGGTAAGGTCGTGTCTTCCCTCCAGCAGCGGCGTCACGGAGATGTGCTCATCTCCATAGCTCGTGCCGATCATTCCCATGTCAATGGTCGGTGCAACAGCTCCTCCATCAATGCCTACAGCAACAGGAGCCTCATGCTCAGCTCCTCCCCCACCAGCTCCCCCTTGCTGGCAGCCCACAGGTGGTTGCTCCGCTGCACGTTCCCGGACCAAGCGTAGTAGACGACCATCCATAATAAGGCCGATCTCCTCATCGCGCAAGTTAGGGTGGTGCCCACAAACGGATGCCTCCAGCTCCTGACCTACTATAGCAGCTTGATCGAGCTTGAAAGCCCGATTCCAACGCACTAAAGATTGCAGGTTACGGTCCACTATAGCCAGAGATACACACAAACATAGCAGTGATAATGACTTAGTTGATTTCTGGTTTGTGCCCTCCGGTTTTATACTAGGACGCAATACAAAATAAAAGCACATAAGAAAGTGTCGACCCGGGCCGCGCGCTGAATTTCGTCGACGCGAAATTTCGAGCCTTGAATCTTGCCGGGCGAATTCCATTGACTGGAATTCCATAGACGAGTATTTCCGCGACTAGAATTCCGTCGACCACCGACTGTTACTCCCGTGCAAATTCCATTGACTTCGACACTTCGCTGCCGAGTTTCAAACCGAACGCGATCAAATATCGATTTTGCCAAACTGTCCCCAATCTGTCCCCAATATGTTTGACAAGACACTTCGGAACACTTGAATCGAAAGTTTTCCAGTTCGAAACTCGCGTGCACCATAACCAACGCCTTAGCAAAAACTGCCCTGAATCTGTCTTGAGACACTTTTAGGACAGATTTGAAGGGCAGGAGCTCGAATCCTAGCGCAGACATTTTGTTGCTCATGGCATCATTTCCTTCTAACACATCGGGCATGGGGCGTGTGCTTGGAGGACGGGACTCAGTGGTACTCACAGGTCACTCAGATGCTTCTTTGGCCAACGACCAGGCGACTCAGTGGTCGTCAAGGTTACACCTTCAGTCTTGGCTCTGGTTCTGTCTCGTGGAGGTCCGCTCATTCGTCTTCTGTGCTTGGTTCCAGCTGTGAGGCCGAGATCTATGCTGGGGCTATGGCTGCACAGGAGCTACGCTGGCTGGCCTACATGCTGACCGACTTGGGGGAGCGGCCTCGTTCTCCTCTAGTCCTGTACGTCGACAACAAGGCCATGCTTGCCTTGTGTCACGAGCAGTGACTGGAGCACAGAACAAAACATATTGGTCTTCACTACTTTCTTGCTCGAGAGCTGCAGCAGTGTTGGCAGCTTCGCCTTTCCTACGTGGCATCTTAGGCCAACACTGCTGATGTCTTCACCAAGGCCCTTGGGTCTGGTGATCATTAGCGTTTCTACACTGCTCTTGGGCTTCTGCCCACTGTGCCTCACCTGCTTGTCTCTTGATCTTGCCTTGCACTTGTTGTACACTGCTATATATGCTTATATCTGCATGTTTACTCTTGCTAGGTTGTGATCAGTGTACTACCTTGTTATTATTAACTCTGCATATGAACTGGCCTTGTGACCGCTTGCTTGTGCTCGGAGTGTGTGGTGTCCTTGAGATCCACCCTAAGCTTTGCTTTGTCTTGTTCTCTTGCATGACTGGTCTTGTAAGCGTTTGTTGTGTTTGTTATCCCCCACTTTGTCTATGGGAGTGCGTCAAATTATGCTTGTATGTCTCTAGGCTGTAGTGGGGCATACTCTAGTGAGTACAGCACTTAAGGGTTGCATACTAGTACTCATCATTCTGCTCAACTCAATCATTCCTGCCTAGTGATTTCGACAGTTGGATCCTTCTACTTTCTCATCTCTACCGTTGCTTACCACCAATTTTACCATGATGTCGTTATCATAACAAATGGCTCGTTGCGGAAGTCTAAAGTGCATGGATTGTTGGGGGGGAATTGCAGATTGTTTTCCTTGTGAGACCTGCCTATTGTGAATTTCAACCTGATTTTCCCTAGATGCATTGCAAACACTTGGCCCATGGGATTAAGTTTGTTTACTATCGCGGAGACCTGTGTACGCACCATCTTTGAGAAGATGGTATAGACTCAGTCTAAGTAACAACTTTACCGAATATGTTGGTCATTCTCTCTTCGTAACCGTAATACTTTGCGTTGCCGCACTGTCCTTCGCCAATGGCACGTAAAGGTGGAGTTGGAATCAATGCCTCAGCTAAGAATTCCCCATTGAATCAGGGGCGGCAAGTTCCCAGAAGAAGCTTTGAAAGCAATTGAAGATTGAAGCTTTGTTCGAGCTCACTGATTATTGCATCAATTCAACAATAGAATGGCGTAACGAACCGGTGGCACATAGTAGAGAGGATTCACACATTACTGGTTGTGAGTGGTCTCCTTGTTTGCTTGTGAGCTACATCATTGGTGGTATGGGTTAGGAACAGGATGTCCCGTAGTGCCCCGCTTGCTTTCATCACCCCTAATGGCGTTGCCGTCTAGTCAAGAGCCGCTTGTGAACATCGTTTGGATTTGGGGTTTCAAGGAAGTGTCTTGATGAAGGGGCGAAGCATGTGGGCTGGGGGTAGGGGTGAAACATGTAGGCTGATGTTAGAATGAGAGAAGTGATTGCACTAGGAAAAGGGTTGGTTACAAGTAGGAAATCCTAAACTTACTGTACCCCATAGTATCTACCCCACTACAACCTAAACAAACTATAGCAGATATAACATTTGACACACCCCCATAGGCAAAGTGGGGGAGAGCAAGGGGTCACAAGACCAGTCAAGAAAGGCAAAGCAAGCTCAGGGTGGATCACAACGTCACCACACTCACTGAGCTCGAGCAAGGGGCCACAAGGCCAGTTCACATGCAGAGGCATATATGTAACACAAACATCACATTGATCTCTACCTAGCAAAGCAAGCATGCAGGTATATGTATATATATATC
Organism: Closterium sp. NIES-65; assembly: GCA_948144175.1. Lineage (NCBI taxonomy): Eukaryota > Viridiplantae > Streptophyta > Zygnematophyceae > Desmidiales > Closteriaceae > Closterium > Closterium sp. NIES-65. Next base: position 64,912 of record CANXME010000415.1, read on the forward strand.
ACAGTACAAGCAAAGCCTACAGCAAGTGAGGAAAAGTGGGCACAAGCCCTAGCATAGTGCAGAAACGCTGATGATCACCAGACTGAAGTGCCTTGGTGAATATATCAGCAGTGTTGGCCCGAGTGGCCACGTAACGCAGACGAAGCTGACCACGCTGCTGCAACTCTCGAGCCAGGAAGTAACGCAAAGCGATGTGCTTCGTTTTGTGCTCCAGTCTGTGCTCCTCACACAAGGCAATGGCAGCCTTGTTGTCGACGTACAGCACTGGAGGAGAACGAGGCCGCTCTCCCAAGTCGGTCAGCAGGTAGGTGAGCCAGCGTAACTCCTGTGCAGCCATGGCTGTGGCGTAGATCTCAGCCTCACAACTGGAGCTGAGAACTGAAGACAAACGTGTAGAACGCCAAGAAACTGAACCAGAGCCAAGGCTGAAGGTGTAACCCTATGACGACTGCTGAGTAGCCTGGTCGTCAACCCAAGAAGCGTCTGAGTGCCCAGTGAGAACAACTAAGCTCCTCCCTCCAAGCATGAGCCCCATGCCTGATGTACTGCACAAGTAGCGTAGTACCCTCTTAGCAGCATCCATGTGCACCTTTCGATGCCGACCAGGAGCCACGTAGCGAGCCAGAAGGCCAAGAGGGTACGCGAGGTCAGGACGAGTGCAAGTCATCAGGTACATGAGGCAGGTAGGTGAGCCAGCGTAACTCCTGTGCAGCCATGGCTATGGCGTAGATCTCAGCCTCACAACTGGAGCTGAGAATTGAAGACAAACGTGTAGAATGCCAAGAAACTGAACCAGAGCCAAGGCTGAAGGTGTAACCCTATGACGACCGCTGAGTAGCATGGTCGTCAACCCAAGAAGCGTCTGAGTGCCCAGTGAGAACAACTGAGCTCCTCCCTCCAAGCATGAGCTTCATGCCTGATGTACCGCACAAGTAGCGTAGTACCCTCTTAGCAGCATCCATGTGCACCTTTTGGTGCCGACCAGGAGCCACGTAGCGAGCCAGAAGGCCAAGAGGGTATGCGAGGTCAGAACGAGTGCAAGTCATCAGGTACATGAGGCAGCCAACTAGCTCTGGGTAAGGACCACTCGGCTCTGCGGACTCATCCGAAGGTGGAGCTGAGAGCGAGTGACCTGTAGCCAAAGGAGTCGGCTGTGCCGAGGACAAGGTGAAGCCGAAGCACTGAAGGACCTGCTGCACCATGTGTGACTGAGTCAGTGTGATGGTGCGGCGTGCTCTGTCCTGGGTGATCTGCAAGCCAAGGTAGCTGCGCAGTTCACCCAGGTCTGTGCACGTGTGTCTCTTCTGCAGCTCCGACTTCACCAGGGCGAGAGCCTCAGTGTCAGCAGTGGCAAAGACCAAGTCGTCGACGTACACAAGGATGTAGAACGGCGGCAGCGAAGTGTCGGTGCGCAGAAACAGCTACGGGTCAGCAGTAGAAGGCGCGAACCCAAGAGCCGCAAGTGTAGTCCTCAGTGTGTCGTGCCACTCACGTGGCGCCTGGCGGAGACCGTAGACCGGCCGCCGGAGGCTCCACTTGGTAGCAGGAGGAAACGACCCAGTGAAGCCAAGAGGGCGGCGCAGCCAGATCTCCTCGTGCAGGCTGCCCTGCAAGAAAGCTGTGCTGAAGTCAAGAGAGTGAAGCTCGTAGTCACGTTGAGCGGCAACGTGCAGTAGCACCCGAAGAGTGGTCATCTTCGGGGTGGGTGTCAGGATCTAGGATCGAGCTCAGAAAAGAGAGTTTGAATTGAATTGAATGATCACCTGGGTACAACACGAGGCTATATATAGGCTCAACACAAGGTCCCGTAACCAGGTGTTACGCGAAGGTTCGGCGGGTCGCGAAGCGTCCCGAACAGATCCTTCCCGAATTCGGTAGAAGGCAATTCGGTGGCAACCGAAAAGCCAGAATTCTTGCACGCAACCTAGCTCAGTGCTATAACTATAATAAAATATAGGAAAGCACCTAGCCTAGAAATTCAAGCAATTCATGCATGCATATGATTATCATATGCTAGAAATAGCATAATAAAGTAAAGGCAAGCAAGCATAGCTAGCATAAGCTGTCGTACTCTCACACGTCCCCCCCTCAAAGCTGGGTGGCGTGAGATACACCCTGCTTGACAAGGTAGGCCGTGAGAGCACGGCGTGCGTTGCCCATATCAGCTTCTGCAACCCAACTATCCTCAGTGGGGCCGTATCTCTTCCAGCGTATCAGGAAATCGAGGGTCTTGCCGCCGCGGCGCCGATGAGTGAGAACGCGCTCCACTTCGTACTCGGGTTCATCCTGTATGAGAACAGGTGGTGGTGGCGGTAGCTGCCGTCCCTGGAACTGCTGGTTGGGGTCCTTGAGGGTTTCAGTAGCTGGACATTGAAAGCGTCGTGAAGCTTCCACGTATCTGGTAAGCGCAAGCGGAATGTAACTGGCGTCACCTGTGCCTCAACGAGAAAAGGACCACAGAAGCGAGGCCGGAGTTTGGATGGGAGGTGAGACAGGTTCAAGTTGCGTGTGTCAAGAAGCACCTGATCTTCGACTGCTACTGAGTGATCTCGTCGCTGACGATCGGCATACTGCTTCTGGGAGTTCTGCATCGTGGTGAGACGTCGCTCAGTCGTCTCCCATAGCTGCTGCATAGTGGTGACGAAGTCATGTGTGGCTTGGACGTGTGCCGGTGTGGTTGGCTGCTGTGGTGTGAGTGGTTCCCATCTGTAACACAGGAAGAAAGGAGTTTTCCCCGTGGCCGCATGTGATGCGTTGTTGTAAGCGAACTCTAGGGTCGGTAATTGTGTGTCCCAGTGGCTGACGTTGTCCTTGCAAGCTGTGCGCAGTAACTGTTCAACCACTTGATTGAGTCCCTCTGTCTGTCCGTTAGTCTGGGGGTGGTACGTTGAAGACATTGCAAGCTTTGTCTGCAATACGAGCTCCTTCCAGAACTTACTGGTGAATTTTGGGTCTCTGTCTGAGATGAGTGTAGCGGGGATGCCGTGGATGGTGATGATGCGGTCGAAGAAGAGGCGAGCAGTTGCTTCAGCTGTAGCTGTGGCGTTGGTCGGTATGAAGTGACCCATTTTGGAGAACTTATCGATCACCACGAGGATAGAATCGTGCCTCCGTGAGGTCGAAGGAAGTCCTGTGATGAAGTCGAGGGTAACGACTTGCCATGGCTGCTCCGGTATAGGTAGAGGCTGAAGTAACCCTGCTTTTTCTACTTCCTGCTCTTCATCCGCTGGCACGTGTTGCATGAGGTGACGAACTGCTGCACGTCTGCTGCCATCCCGGGCCAGTAGTAATACTTAGCTATCCCTGCTAACGTCTTGCTGCTCTCGAAATGTCCCGCGTATGGTACGTCGTGAAACTCCTCCAATAGGATCTGCCGTAGCGGGGCATAATTTGGTACCCAAATCTTTCCTGAACCCTTCCTTACAGCTAAGTCTTTCTCCCACTGTAACAGCTTCTGTTTCTCTGCCGTTGCTATCTCGCCGTCCACGGAATACCCATGTTGGAATAGACCCTTGAGCAGAGGGCTCATCCCGTCGAGTTGGATGCCTGCTACATGACCTGGGCGGCTCAACGCGTCTGCTTTGTTGTGTAGCCCGCGCTTGTAGACGATGTCGTAGTGGAAGTGGGTCTCCAAGAAATCCACCCACCGCACATGTCGTCGTGAGAGCATAGGCTGCGACTTCAGGTATTTGAGGCTGCAGTGGTCATTATAGACTGTGGTCTTGGCTCCCTCTAGGTAACACCTCCATGCCTTGAAGGCTACGACTATCGCTAAGGCTTCCTTCTCATGGATGGGGTAGTTCAGTTCTGCTCCGTGTAGCTTCTTACTGAGGTAGGCGATGGGCTGCAAACCGCGTCCGTGATCCTGCATCAGTACTGCTCCGACTGCCTAGTCTCTAGCGTCTGCTTCCACCACGTAGTCCTTGTCTGAATCCGATAGGATAAGTACTGGCGCTGTAGTCAATGCTGTCTGTAGCTGCTCCATGGCTTGCTGATGAGGAGTATCCCATTTGTAGGGCGTATCCTTTTTCAGTAGGTCGGTCAGTGGCGCTGTTATCTTAGCATACTGCGGCACAAACCTGTTGTAGTAGTTGGCGAAGCCTAGGAACTGCTGCAACTCCTTCACGTTCTCCGGTACTTTCCACTTCTTGACGGCTTCGATCTTCCGCGGGTCCACGTGTACGCCCTCGGCACTCACCATGTGCCCGAGAAACTGCACCTTCTTCAGTGCAAAGTCGCTCTTCGACAGCTTCACGTAGAACTTGTTTTTCCGCAGGATCTCGAAGACCTTCCGCAGATGCTCCATGTGCTCCTTCATATTCTTGGAGTAGATGAGGATATCCTCCAGGTACACCACTACGCACTCGTCCAGCAGGGGTCGTAGAATATGGTTCATTTCCGCCTGGAACGTCGCTAGTGCGTTGCAGAGTCCAAACGGCATCACAAAGTATTCGTAGGAGCCGTATCTTGTACGGAGCGCCGTCTTGTGGATCGAGTTGTCCGCCATCTTGATCTGCCAGTAACCCGACCGTAGGTCCAGCTTCGAAAAGACTGTTGCACCACGCAGTTGGTCCAGTAGGTCGTCTATGCGCGGTATGGGATATTTGTTTTTAACTGTTTGTTTGTTCAGTGCGCGGTAGTCGATGCACATCAGTAGACTGCCGTCTGGTTTTGGAGTGAAGAGGACTGGTGCACTGTAGGGAAAGGTGGATGGGCGGATCAGTTGTCTATCCAGTAGATACTCTATCTGTTTCTTCATGTCTGTCAGCTCGGTCAGACTCAGTCAGTATGGTGCACATGAGACGGGTGTTGCACCTGGTTCCTCCACGATCTCGTGCTCGTGGGTGCGTGCTGGAGGTACGCCTGCGGGTAGGTCGTCGGGCATTATATCCTTGTACTGCTCCAACACCTCCTTTACTGCTACACGTAGCTCCAAACTCGGCTTCTCCTCCTCCTCTGCTGCCATAACCAGTGCTAAGTATCCTGTGTTACTCTTGTTCACAGTCCGTTCAAACCGTGCCAGTGTCGTTTCAGGAACGCTCCCTGTATCCATCCAGCTTCGCAGCTCCACTCGTTTCCCGTTGTTGTAGATGCACGCCTTCATGTTGACCCAGTCGATCTCGGGGTTGAACCGCTTCAAGAAATCTCGCCCCAAGATGAAATCTAAGCCCTTGATGTTCGTGATCGGCAACGTCGGCTTCCACCTCAGCGCCCCTATGTGCAGCTACAGTGACCCTTCGCCGTGGATGGGAAGTTTCGTACCGTCCACCATTGTTGCCGAGAATTTGGTCTCCTCCGAAAATTCTCCAATTTTCTCCAACGTCCCGCGGTCGCACACCGAGTGAGACGCACCACTGTCCACCATTGCCTGGAGTCGTCGCCCATTGCAGATCACCTCGAGTATTAGTGGTTGCTACTGCTCCGAGTAGCCGTAAATGGTCTCGCTTATAGGATCGTAGGGTCGTCGAATAGATCATTCCTCGGTCCTGCGCTCGAAGCTGCTGACTCCATATCAGTTTCCAACTGAGTATGGTTGGAAGGATTTATCCGAGGCCGATTCAGCTTGGTCTTGGCCTGGAACCTTCCCTTAAGCCTTTGCAGCTGTGTAGGCTTCTACTGTGGGCAATGGGGAGCCTTAACACTATGCTGCGGGGAGAGAATATGAACTCCTTGGAACGCACGACCCTTTTCAACGCTCCAGAGTGGTTTGCCCAACTTCTCATGTACCTGAATAATGTTTGAAGGCTTTTTCTTGGCCTCGAAATCTCCCCTGGCTTTTTTAATGCTTGAAAACCTCGAGAGGGAATATTCTTACTCTCGAGGGTGTTCGGCTGGAGTTTCCCGTGTCAGTAGAGCTACACTGTGAGATCCCCGATCGATCCTAGGGGGGGTTACAGGCGCGTTTGCCTGGGGGGTTATGGACGCACTGACCCGCTACTGAAACAAGCCCTTTTATCCCAATGGTCTAGTGGTTGGGATTCTGACATGGTATCAGAGCGGTCTCGGGTTCGAATCCCGGTGTATGCACATGTTGGCCGTTGCCACTGTGCTCAGTCCTGGGCCTCCCAATGTGGGGGGGTGTCAGTAGAGCTACATTGTGAGATCCCCGATCGATCCTAGTGGGGGTTACAGGCGCGTTTGCCTGGGGGGTTATGGGCGCACTGACCCACTACTGAAACAAGCCTTTTTATCCCAATGGTCTAGTGGTTGGGATTCTGACATCCCGGTCGGTACAGAGTCTTTTTTCGCGGAGCCTCTATTTGTCACGGCGATTTCCCCTGTTGCCGGCCGGTCATGGCGTTTTAAATTCGCGCCATCGTGTCCTCCTTTTTTTGCCATCGTGGATGTCGCACTGTTGTTGCCCTGCAGCTCTGCTCGTGCCTTCTTCATTTTCCAACACGCCAAGAATCGATGTCCTGCTGCGCCGCAAAATTCGCAGTTCTCATATTTTGTCGGCCGCTGCTTCGCGTCGATCTTGTTGATATCCATTGGGTCGGCGGTCGTGGGTGGTGCCGATCGCTCCGTGCCGAATGATCTGTTCGGCACGCGTCGTCGTGTTTCGGGTTGATCTCGCATCAACGCATCGAATCTATCTGCTGCACACACCATGTGACGGTAGTTGTTGTAGTTCGCGGCAATCACCTGTTGGTGGACTTCCATCTTTAGCTCCTCAGTATACGTTTGGATTTTTTCCCCTTCGGTCGGGTCAGTAATTCGGTTGAAGAGGCTCTCCATCTGCTGCATGTACTGTGTTACACTGCCGAACTGTTTATGCCGATGAATCTGCTGCCGCGCCATGTAGCTGGAGTTGATTGGTTCGAAACGTTGAATTTAAGCTTCCTGAAACTGCGTCCATGACCCCTCGCCTCGGATCTTATTGCTATTGTAAATCCATACGAGCGCTAGGCCTCGTAACAGTGTTGCTGCGAGCCGAATCTGCATTGCATCGTGTGTCGGGGTCGTACAGCCAACGGCCTCGAAGTAAATTTCGAGGGTCGCAATGAATCGACGGACATCGGTGTCTCTCGCATTCGGATTGAACGTCTCTGATAGCCTCGGACGTGCCGCCTCAAGATTCACTGTAGCTGCTGCCGCTGCTGCTAGGTGAAGTGTCGGTGTCGCCGCTGCTGCTGCTGACGTCGCTGCTGCATTCGCCGTTGCGTTCGCTGCTAACGTGGCGGCTGCCGACTGGTTCGCGAGAAGCTCCTCTATTTGCTGGAGTGCCGCTCGCGTCTGGTTCAGGCCGGTGTGTAACTCCGTAATTTTCCGTACGGAATTATCATTGTTTTCCTCCATTTGGCGATTTATAGGAAGATTTGCGACAAAAAAAAATGAATTTCAGGCGCTGGTTATTTTACTGTGAGTTGAGTTGCCTGCAGAAATGGCGAGGGCTGATTCTGTAGGTCGTGTGATTCTCCCTTAGTCGAAATTCGCGTCTGATCTCGGCTGTTGAGAAGAAATTCAATCCGGCGCTCCGAAGTCCAACCTTTTTTGGGCGAAATTATCGAGGCCGTTGAGATTCGAATCGATCCGACGGTCGACATTCCAACTTTTTCGCCACTGGACCTGAGGAGTGTTCGAAAACCGGTTCGAGGGGGACGTTAGAAAAAAGCGCGCTTTCCGTCGTCGCCCCCGCGGTTTTAAAAGCTAGGTTTTAGCGGTCGAAAAACTTCGCGTCTAAACAGGCTCTGATTATTAAGTGTGAGGATCTAGGATCGAGCTTAGAAAAGAGAGTTTGAATTGAATTGAATGATCACCTGGGTACAACACGAGGCTATATATAAGCTCGACACAAGGCCCCGTAACCAGGTGTTACGCGAAGGTTCCGCGGGTCGCGCAGCGTCCCGAACAGATCCTTCCCAAATTTGGTAGAAGGCAATTCGGTGGCAACCGAAAAGCCAGAATTCGGTGCACGCAACCTAGCTCGATGCTATAACTATAATAAAATATAGGAAAGCACCTAGTCTAGGAAATCAAGCAATTCATGCATGCATATGATTATCCTATGCTAGAAATAGCATAATAAAGTAAAGGCAAGCAAGCATAGCTAGCATAAGCCGTCGTACTCTCACAGTGGGGGAGAAGGTCCGGAAGAAGTCTACTCCCTCTCGCTGACTGAAGCCTCGAGCAATGTAACGAGCCTTGAAGACAGGCGGAGAACCTGGCGGCCGCTTCACCCTGAAAATCCACATGCCACTGAAGATGTTCGCCCCAAGAGGGGGAACCTCGTCGATGTAAGTGCCAGTGGACTTCCAGGATGCCATCTGTGCGTCCATGGCTGTCTGCCACTGAGAGGAGTACTCACCCGCGATCGCCTCAGCGTAAGAGCGCGGGGTCGGGATGTTTGGTGCATCCGGGTCTCCCTCAGGTGCAATCAGCATGGACACGAGATGAGGTACAACAGCGGCAAAGCACTCAAACTCCTCCTGCCTGTCCTCAAGGACGTCCGTGCCAAGAGCACACTCACCCCCGACGGACGGAGGACAGACACACTCAGCCTCAGCAACAAGACTCGCGGCGTAATCTAGACGACAGTGAGCAGCAAATTCGACAAGCTCAGCAACTAAGGCAGACGCAGCACCTGACTCAAAGGACGGGTCAGTGACAGCCGTGGCCAGGAGACACGTGACAGTAGGACTAGCAGCACGAAGAGAGTCGGACTCCGGGTCAGCAAGGGCAGGAAGGGAGGACGCAGGAGGAGAAGGCAGAGGGACACGCTGTGGAGCAGTGGAAGGACGAAGCGTCATCTGGTGAGTGCCTGGGACAGCAGGAGGACGCTGACGCGGAACACGACGACCAGTGCGAGCAGCACGAACAGGTGACGCAGAACGAGACTCAGGCAACACAGGACGAGACTCAGGCTCACGACGCTCCGTAAGACCTCCTGTCGGACCAGTGTAGGGAGAAGGACCAGGGAGTGGCGAGGCAGGCTGTAACTGTGACTGCGACTAGACAGGCGGAGGACACTCTAACGAGGGAGCAGGACAAGGAGGCGGCTGACCAAGAACCTGGTGAAGGAGCGGAACGAAGTACGGCCGCGACCGTGAAGCGCCCCCAGAACCAGCAGAGACAGCACCAGAACCCCCAGCAGCAGCTCCATCCGCACCGTCGGCTCCAGCACCTGCAGGAGGACGAGCGTCAGCACCTCCAGCTCCAGCCCGTGCAGGAGGACGAGCGTCAGCACCTCCAGCTCCAGCCCCTGCAACACCAACCCCAGGGTCAGTAGCTACACCAACTCCAGTAGGCCTAGCGTCCTCAGCTCCACCGGCAGCTCCAGCACCTCCAGCACCTCCAGCTCCAGCTCCAGCACCAGCAGCACCTCCAGCAGCTCCAGCACCAGCAGTACCTCCAGCAGCACCAGGGCCTCCAGCGGGTGGCACCCCAGTGCTAGGAGCGCCGCTCCGGAGGCTGCAGCGTCGAGCGTACCACTCACGCAGCCGCTGTGGGGTGGGAGGCTCCGGCCGCGACACAGCACCCGCAGCACCACCAGCTCCAACTCCGGCAGAACCCCCAGCTCTAGCATCCCCACGCCTGAGGCTGCAACGCTGAGAGTACCACCCACTCAGCTGCTGTGAAGAGGGAGCGCTACCAGGCGCAGCACGGTCAGTCTCAACTCCCCCAGGCTCAGCACCCCCAGGTCGGTGGGGGAGAGGGCCAGAAAGTGGTCCCTGACAGTGCGAAGAGAGTCAGGGAGGCGGGTGACTAGGTGGTAGAGTGTGAGGTTCATCGGGGGAGGGTTCTTGGCTAGGAAATTGGGGGGAAGCGCGGCACGGTAGCGAAGATCACTAGTTTGGAGGTGCATGATGAGGTCAGCTACAGTGGCAAAGGCAGACAGATCGGGGAAGAGATAGGGCAGTGAGAGACAGCCTATCGCAGCAGTAGCAGGGGAGGAGTAGCGTGCAACTACAGCATGGTACAGCTCCTTAGCGGTCTTATGCTGGCCAAAGTGCTCGCGCTCATCTAACGGCAGGTGGCTGCGAACGGCTAGGCGAGCATGAGCGTCACGGGTCTGCCACTGTGAGCGAGCAGTGCTGTCAGCAGTAGCAGCAAGAGCGGGAGCGGCGCCGGACGTGTGGTCAAACATGGAAACATCGTCCTTGGCAGTGATCTGGAGGAACAGGTGCAGGTCATCGAGCCAAACGTCAAACTTAATCGGACGGCCCTCAGCGTCAAAAGTGAGAACGGTAGGACTGGCCATAGTGGCAGTAGCAGCAGTAGGAACAGTAGCAGCAGTAGCAGTAGTAGCAGTAGCAGTAACAGGAGCAGCAAGTGCTGCAGGTGGGGCACAGTAGGGCGGCGCGGCCCGGTCAGGGCGGCGCGGCTCGGGCAGGACGCCGCGGCGCGACTCGGTCAGGGAGGGTGGGCCGGCGCGTGGTCTGCGGTTGTGCGAGGCGGCGGCCTACGTGCGGGCGGCAGCCGTCGTGAGGGCGGTCTAGCGCGGGTGGCGGCCTACGGGCACGAGGCGGCGGCGCGCGGCGGTCGACGAGTAGCTCGCGGGCTGTGCTAGGGGCCGCGCGAGGCCAGGGCAGGCTGCGTGTGGGCGGCGTCAACGGTGCGGGCGGCTAGCGGGCTACGCGCACGAAAAACAGGCCGCGCGCGCGGGCGGCTAGCAGCTGCGCACGGGCAGCGTGAGAGGAAGGGGCACGCGAGGGCGCACTAGGAACAAGGCGCACGAGGGCGCGAGTAAGGGACGGCGCACGAGGGCGCTTCTAGTGGAACGGTGGGCCCTTAGGAACTAGGTTCCTAACCTAGGCTCGTAATACCATGGTAGAATGAGAAAAGTGATTGCACTAGGAAAAGGGTTGGGTACAAGTAGGAAAACCTAAACTTACTGTACCCCATAGTATCTACCCCACTACAACCGAAACAAACTGTAGTAGATATAACATTTGACAGCTGAGGGGAGGGGATAAAGTGGGTGGGCTCAAGGGGAGCTGAGAGTATGAGGTGGTATGGGGGGAGGGGCGAGATAACGAGGTGGGCTGGGGGGAGGGGCGAGTGACTGAGCTGGGCTGGGGAGAGGGGCGAGAGACTGAGGTGAGTTGGGGCGAGGGGCTAAAGAAAGAGGGGGGAACAAACAGACATGCTACAAACAAATTGGCTGAAAAAATCAACCATCGCTAATTAATCAGGCAAGGTATCGGTATGAATAGTATGTTTTGATGCGAGATCATGGTAAAAACGCCGAAAATTCAGGGGCTGCACTTGAGCCTCAAAATTACTTGCCCTATTGTGGCAGCCGTCTAAGCGGTTAGTACTCCGGAATGATGATGGTCACTTATTAACTGCAATGGTGCAGGTGCTGTCAACAGGGGTCGTGTTAGGCCCCGTCCTCGTTTGGGCGGAGCCGACTTCGTGGTCGGGTGTGAGGGGTGCAGCCGACCTACAGCAGTGGGGCGAGCTAGTCGACGGGGCTAGTCGGCCTGCACGGGGGCCACTGCAAGGGCGCCGACTTTGGGAGGGCGCCGACTTCGGGTGGTTGACCTGGCAAGGTCGACATTGGAGGCGTCGACTTGGGGACGCCGACTTGGGGTAGCCGACTTGGTGTGGTCGGTTAACTGCTGTGCTGGTCAGCCTGGAGTTGGTCGACCAGGAGTGTCGTCGACCGGGAGCTGGTCGACCAAAGGAGAGGTCGACTGGAGGTGGTCGTCGACTTGGGTGGTCAACGGGCACATTAAGAAGCAGCTGGTCGACGTGTTTGCCCAATTGACCAGGTTACCTGGGTGACAAGGTTCTGTGGAGGAGTGCGACGATTGCCTAGGTGGTAGTGGCGAGACCGACCTCAGTGGTGGTATCCCGAGGTCGACGTGGCTGATCAGATGTAGTCGTCAGCACAAGGTTGATTTGGTGTGTGCGCTGTGTAGGTGACAAGGCACGGCATGCCAATCATCTGTGAGCACCTGCGAAGTAGGTGCGCTACTGTACTGCAGGAGCAACGCTGGCACGCCGTCGACCCGCAACGTTGTCATGTCGTCGACTTACAGCGTTGGCGGGCCGCGACTCTGCGCTGCTGGAACGCGGTCGACGAAGTCGTGCTGGAACGCTGCGCTGGCAGTCGACCTGCTTGCATGCTAGCTCTGATGTAGTTTGTTCTGCCAACTTTTTTGTTCTATTGTTGTCAACTTTTCCTAGTGGAACTCTTGCCAATTCTCCCCGTAAACTTGCAAGTAGTGTGCATACAAGAAAACGACTAAAAGACAGAACGCAGAGATCACACGAGCACCCGTGCCTAGCCCGTAGTCTAGCTCCCGTTGTAGTAGTTATCTCCGCAGGTGCAGGTGAAGCACAGATACTGTACACGGAGCCATGAAGCTGATTCGTTGCTCTGCCATAGCTGGATCAACGCATTCACTCCTCTATCTAAAGGTGCAATGCAGTAGTTGCAGGAAACATTGCATCTATTGGCGGTGGTGGGTGACAGTCTGCTCTCTGGGTCATGTGTAGAAAAGCCAGCTCCTTGCTTATATATAAAAAATATTGTTAAAAACTATTGTAAAAAATGATAAAAATGCATGATATAAAAATGTTTGAAACTCACTTGTATCAAAACTCGTATTTCAATCGATGAAAACATTAATACGGTATAAGGGAAAGTAGTGTTGTATTTTAGTCTCCAATATCAAGGCTTGGGCCTTGCTAGCTGGGCTGTGATTCGGTATATCGTACTTTGAGGCCATGCAGAAATGACTTTTAAATGCAGTTGTCGTGATGTTGACTTAGCCTAGGTTAAGGAGAAACCTAGGTTAGGGACGAGGGGAAGTGAGATGACGAGGAGTTTGGCGAATATGTCATATGTTAAGGCCTTTAGTGATGTGTGTCATATGGGGTACAACAGTTAGGGTTATGTTTATGTACCCCCAACCAGCCTTAGTTAAAACATCATTCAGTTCTGGTCTTCAAGGCGCGCTGTGTGGTTAGAGGCTTCAGTCAGCGCAAGGGAGTTGACTTCTTTCAGACCTTCGCGCCTACCCCGAACATGACCACTCTTCGGGTGTTACTGCACATAGCAGCATAGAGAGACTACGAGCTACACTCTCTCGACTTCTCCACTGCCTTCCTTCAGGGTAGCCTACACGAGGAGGTCTGGTTGCGTCGTCCCTCTGCCTTCACTTGCACTTTCCCTCCTGGGACCCAGTGGATTCTGAGGTGGCCGGTCTACGGTCTTCATCAGGCGCCTCGTGAGTGGCACGACACCCTTCGTTCTACCCTGTCTGACCTCGGTTTCCAGCAACCTTTTGCCGACCCGTCGCTGTTCGTTCGTCGTGGCTCCACACCGTTCTTTGTATTGGTCTATGTCGACGACCTGGTTTTCGCCACCGCTGACAGGGTTGCTTTGGCTTACGTGAAGTCCGAATTGCAGACACACGTGCACTCATCTTAGTGAGCTGCGCCACTACTTTGGCCTGCAGATCACCAGGGACAGAGCTGCTCGCACCATTACACTCTCACAGTCACACATGGTGCAGCAGGTCCTTCAGCGGTTCAAGCTTCAGCACTCCACAGTACAGCGCACACCTCTTGCCATTGACCACAGACACAATGGTACATTTCCTGACGAGCCATTTGAGCCTAGTGGTCCTTACGCAGAGCTTGTGGGCTGCCTCATGTACCTAATGACTTGTACTCGCCCAGACCTCGCCTTCCCTCTCAACATCCTTGCTCGCTTTGTTGCGACAGGGAGACACCGTCCTGTTCACTGGACAGCTGCTGTGAGGGTGTCGAAGTACCTAGCGACAATATCAGGCGAGGGGCTGGTTCTTGGAGGGAGGCAGTCTGTCGTACTTACTGGTCACTGTGACTTTCTTACGCTGACGACACCGAGACTCACAGGTCTACTTAGGGGTACTGTTTCAGCCTGGGCTCTGGAGCTGTTTCGTGGAGGTCCACGCGTTCCTCCTCAATCTCGGCCTCTACCGCTGAGGCGAGATCTACGCTGGAGCCATGGCTGCATAGGAGCTGCGCTGGTTGACCTTCTTGCTCATTGACCATTGTGAGCAGCTGAGCTCTGCAACGACCTTGTTTACTAACAACAAGGCATCGATTCTCCTCTGTCGAGAGCCGCGACTTGAGAGCAGTTCGGGTTAGGTTTATGTACCCCAACCAACCTTAGTTAAAACATCATTCAGTTCTTGACAAAATAATGTTGAATAATGAGAAACAGTACAAGGATATAGGTAAGGAAAAAGGAGGCACACTACATACAACACAGCAACTGATTACATACACTACAGTTTACACCGCATAAAGTTATATTCAAACAGCGGTAATGACTTCTGCATGTGGTAATGACTTCCGCACGCGGTCATAACTTCTGCATGCGGTCATAACTTCTCCATACGGTTATGACTTTTGCATGCGGGCACTGTGCGGAAGTCGTGCAGTCACAAGTTTCAGGTGCACGACGATGACTCCCGCACGCGCAGCTTGTGGAGGTGATCAAGCTTGTAGTCGACTGCTTGTCATAGCATGCAAAGCTGAGGTCGCTTGGGAATAGGCAGGCAAACACAGCGATGATTGTTAGTTGCACTATAGAGACGTAGGCCATGAGCCGGGTTGGGGCCCAACCAAGTGTTGAAGCCCACATGGGACTGCATCACATGGGTACATACAGTACCGTCTCCCCCCGGATATAAGCGCCACCCTAGGATAAGCGCCTGGCGCTTCTAATTGGCATATGGCGCTTATATCCCCTCCTCGATTATAAGCGCACCCCTTGAAAAAACTTGTTTTATTATAAGCGCACGTAAACTTTAAAATTTGAAATGTGTTCAAAAAGCTGTAACGATTTTTACTTTAGCAGGCGGATATGTTGCAGATTCGGTTCCCTTCACATTCGGACCCTGCACTGGATGCGGGTCCAGTCAGCAAGACCTATCAGGAGCTGGATGTGAGTCAGATTGGGTGTATCTCCCAGCGCGCGCGAGAATTTCACAGACGATCCCATGTAACTTCGACTCGATTGAAAAGGCAAGCACGAGACCTACAGTTTGGTGTTAAAAGATATAAAAAGATATGTATGTCATTTTATAAACACCGGCGCTTATAAATTTACTCGATTATAAGCCCACCCCCATGAAAAAACCTGTTTTATTATTGCCCCCCATGGGGGTATATCCGGGGGGATACGGTACTTGTAATCTCTCTTTATTCAACACAACACACACACACAACGCAACCCACCACCATTCACCACTGTATCACAGCAAAGGCCTGGTTCTGAATTCCGTAGCGGCAATGCAACGGCCACACCCAGGTCCCAACCCAACCAACACAAGAAGCCTCTCGTCACTACGGTATCAGTTAGTCAAGCAGCACCCTTGGGCTCTTGGCCGGCTCACGCACACCCTGGCCGGCAAACCGGCGCGCCAGTTAGTCAAGCAGCGCTCTCACGCTCGCATCAGCGAATCAGCTGGCGGGCCCTAATTGGCTGACGTCCACTACAGCATCCTCAGGCACAGTCAACCCCACCAGCGCATCACCAGCATGCCGGCGGCTCCCCGACATGCTCCTTTCCTCTTCCCTCCAAGCCCCACCTTTGCTGCTCCCTGACCCACCCACACCCACTAGCCCGCTCCTCCCTGCACCTTCCCCCCACCCCCCGTTGCCGACTCCTAGAACCTCCCTTTCGGCTTCCCTTGAGCCTGCCTGCCAACTGGCACTGCCCTGCCTTTGAAGCGCCTCGGGAACTGTGCCTGCCTGCCACCTGGCGCTGCCTTGATTCTGAAGCGCCTCAGAAACTGAGCTTGGCCGCCAGCTGGCGCTGCCTTGCCTTTGAAGCGCCTCAGAAACCGACCCTGCCTGCCACGTGGGGCTGCCCTGAGGTGGAGCCTCCCCCTGCTGCGCCCGCGCATCTGCCAGCGCGTCGCGCGCTGACGTGGCGCCACGTATGCTGGAGATGTTGTGCACGTCAGCACCGGAGATGGTGGGGGCGGCCAGGAGAGAGGAGGCTGCTGATCCGCCCTTTATAGACACGTCCTGGAGGGGGGGGGAAAGAAGGGGGACGCAGGGGGGAGCAGGGAGGGGGGGAGGGAAGGAGATAAGGGTGGAGCCACCCTTTATGGACACATCCTGGGGGTGGGAGGGGGAGGATACAGGGGGGAAGGGAAGGGGAAGGGTAGAAATGGGAGAGTGGAAGGGGAAGGGTAGGGGGAGGGGGGGGGCGGTGATGGCGGAGTCACCCTTGACAGACACGTCATTGGAGGGGGCAAGGGTACAATGGGGCGAGGGAAGGGAAGGGGGAAGGAGGTGAAGGCAGAGGCACACCCTTTACAAATATATATATTAAACCGGACAGCTCACCTTCTTCCAGAAGCTATGAGAGGATCGCTGCATGGCATCATGGTCCAGGAAGAAGACGACAACGCTGATGTCATCGTGGTAGTCCCGCCGCTGCCCGGACGGCATGCGCAGTAAGTCGTTGTACAGCATCTCCGTCTTCTCTGCCGCCCGCTGCAGCGCCGTCCGGATTAGCTGGCGAGCCACGTCCTGTAGCAGCAGGATGGGATGGGCCCAGAGGAATGATGAGGGTGATTCTGTTCTGGGTTGACTCAGAAAAACGATAGGCAGATCACGGAGGAATGACAACGGCAACGACGGGCTACGCTGCGAGGCAGTAGCGGGACAAACGAATGGCGGCAAGTCGTGAAGCAGCATTGGGGTGCAATGGCATCCATTAATGACATCCTTCAATGAAAACGTCGGAGTTTATCCTTTTGAGGACACAGATACGAGCAGCCACAAGTGCAGCACCTTGCTCATGACTAGAAAGAGGAGGGGACAAGGAACAAGGCAGCAGCAGCATGCACATGTACCAAGGCGCCTGGAAAAGAAGAGAACAAACCTTCCTAGGGCTGCTCGCCACGATGTTGACGTCCTCCTGCTTGGAGAGGAACTCAAACAGCCCGTCCGAGGCCACGATGACAGCCAGCCAGCCCATCTGCACCGCTCTGCACCGCACTACGACCCGCCTGCCCACTCACCTTCCTAGGGCTGCTGGCGACGATGTTGACGGCCTCCTGGTTGGAGAGGAACTCAAAGAGCCCGTCGGAGGCCACGATGACAAATGAGTCGTGCGGCGAGAAGACGCGCACGGCCACGGAGGGGTCGGCGGAGATGAGCGGCGGGTTGAAGGGCTCCGGCACTCGGAAGCGCGACACGAGGGGCTCCCGATTGAAGTCGGTGGACTTGAGATAGAGGTCGCCAAAGGCCTTGGTGACCTAAGGATGGGGGCGGTAGTAGGGAATGGAAGTTGGGGATTAGTGACAGAGACGCAGGAAATAAGGGTTCTCGACAGAAAGTTTGTGGAGTTGAGATAGAGGCCTGCGGTGGGAGGGAGTATGGGGGCGGTGCATGAAAGGGAAATTGAGCAGGACCCATGGAATGGAAGGTGGATGGATGGGGAGGGGCATCGGGTGGGTCGGTCGGAGTGGTTACGTTACATCATCGCCCTCAGCATAAATATTTTCCCTTCACAAGCGTCCACAGTGCTCGACAATCGGAATGCTCACATCTAACAAACTTCTCGACCTCACCATCACTTTGCCCTCACCATCACTTTGCCCTCACCATCACTTTGCCCTCACCATCACTTTGCCCTCACCATCACTTTGCCTTCACCATCACTTTGCCCTCACCATCACTTTTCCCTCACCATCACTTTGCCCTTCACACGGAAGCGGCCGCGGCGCTCAACAACGGCATCGGGCATGTCGGCATGCTCCGCGATGTACTTCTCTCTGATGGCCGGCACTGACAGGTTGTGGTCCGTTGATAGTTGCACTGCTCGGCACTCCACCCCGTCTGACACTTGCCGCACCTGCTTGGATGGGGTAGGGAAAGGGGGAGGGGAAAGGGAGAGGAGAGGAGGGGAAGGGAAAGAGGCACCGACAGGTTGTGGCCCGTGGACAGCTGCACTGCCTGACACTCGACACCGTCTGACACTTGACGGACCTGTTTGGAGGGTGGTGCGGGTGGGGGGGTGGGTTTCATTCATCCTTATCTTTGTGAAGAGTGTTGGCTCTGAAGATGTATTAGTCCCTCAGAGCCTCGATAAATTCCGCCATCATCAGATCACCGCCACATCCCAGCATCGCCTACGACATACGACTTGGGTTTCTCGCCCTGCTCCCACCCTCCCGTCCCGCCTATGCCATTATTAGTGAGATGGTTGTTGGTAAGCCCCTGGCCTCCAAAACGGCCGCCTGCATGCATCACCTTGCTGAGCAACCACTGTGCTTGGATCAACACCCAGTGGAATCAGTTGTTGCGTGTCTTGCATCAGGGCTCATCTCATCCTGCTCCTGCGATATGGGTTTGTGAGCTTAGGTATGACAAAGAAGAGATGCTAGGCACACATTGGTGGCACAATGGTCAGCAGTCACCGACATTGGCAACCCTGGTCATCCCGGCCTTTGCATCGGGAAAGGGAGGGCCTGGAGCCCATCCGAGTCCGTGCAAGGGTGGATTTCATCCTTGGGATGGATAGGAACCTGTACAAAGAAAGCTCCCACCCTCGCAGCAGTCACCGGCATTGGCAACCCTGGCGGCGCAACGGACTCGTCATGAGATCAGAGAAGCCAGCCATGGAGCACGACTCGTGAGACATCTCAAATGCACCTGGCCCAGCTCGACGAAGCAGCTTTGATGCGCATCAGAAGAACAAGCAAGCAGCAGCCTGCCCGCATACAACAAGACCCACAACACACCTGGCCCAGCACGGCGCGGCACTCGCCCACATTGGTGACCCGGATGGCAGAGGGGGTGATGAGATCATGAGAGCAGCCCCAAGGCACAACTCTTGAGACGTGTCATCAGAAACAAACCCACCTGACCCAGCACGGCGCGACAGTCGCCGACATTGGCGACCCAGATGGCAGTGGGGGTGATGAGGGCGGCCACAGAGCACGCCCCCACCATGGCCAGGTGCGGGCTCTCCTCAAACGCCTCCCTCACAATGGCCGCCAGCTGCCTCTCTGTTGCGTCAAAGCCCTTCCGCAACGCCTCCACTGACACCCCGTTGCCCTCCGTGCACTCGCCTGGGGACAAGAGACATGCAAGTGAAGCGAGATTGCACCAACGGCAAAAGGAAGACAAGTTGATAGGGAGGGAGAGCGGGTGGCTTCACACAGTGGGGACAGCCCACCAGACGACCCACCTGCACATTGCTTGACTTGTGAAAAATATTGCAGTGTTTGGGCCTCACTTGGCCGTGAGAACGGGCCGGGCCGGATCTCTGGTGGAACGATCTGACAAGTCAGCTCAATCTACTGTTGCAGAGTGCGTTGCCCACTCATAATGTGGCTGTACAATGCTTTTTTGAGGTGCCTAAAATACAAACTCACTCATGATGTTGTTGTATAGTGTTACACTCACTCATGATGTTGTTGTACAGTGTTTCCCGTAGAAACTCCGCCGCCTCACTCCCGTTGTGCCCATCGTGAATCCCGATGAACACCCCGCGACTCGACGATTGCACCTGCGCACACATCACGAGGAGATGGGATAAGAACAGGTGGACCATCAATGCTCAACAAAAAGACTTGAGCGAAACGTAGGAGAAACGGAGATAGCGGCGTGTGTTCTCAACTCAAGGGCCTTGTTCCACATGCGCCGAGTTACCAGTTGACGAACAATCAAGAAACCAATGCACTGTACTAACCTCTACAGTATCTTCCACGATGTAGCCGGCCTCATACATGGCCAGGGAGAAACGCGGGCCGAGTTACCAGTTACCAGTTTCCAGTTTCTAGTCCACTTGCAATGCAGCCAAGAAACCAATGCACCCCACTCACCTCCACAGTATCCTCAATGATATAGTTGCCTTATACATGGCCAGGGAGAATCGCCCCAGGTGCGTGCTCTCAAACGCCTTGTGCCACACGGGAAGACAAGACTTTCCAGATTCCAGTTGACCAGGTTCCAGATTCCAAAAACAAACCAGCACGCTGCACTGCAGCACTCACCTCAACAGTGTCCTCCATGATATAGTTGGCCTCATACATGGCCAGCGAGAATCGCCCCAGGTGCGTGCCCTCCAGTGCCTTGTGCCACACAGGCCGCCGCGCCTTCCTCTCCCCCACGTTCCACCCCTTGGGGTGCAGGCTCTGCGCCAGCTGGCTCAGGCTGCCGCCCTTGCCGCCCCCCTTGCCGCCCTTGCCGTCCCTGCCTGCCGCCCCGGTTGGGCCGTACCCGTTGTGGCGGCTGGTGTTCTTGGCGGCTGCTCGGGAGAAGAGCGTTGAGACATGCTGGTTGTGTTGTGGGTGGGGAAGGGGAGGAGCGGGGGGATTTCAGATGCCTGAAAAATCATATCCGTTGTGGCGGCTGGTGTTCTTGGCGGCTGCTCGGGAGAAGAGCGTTGAGAAATGCTGGTTGCGCAGTGGGAAGGGGAGGAGGGGGGAAGGGGGAAAGGGGAGAGTAGAAAAAAGAGATGAACGGGCGAGACAGGTGGTTGGGGGGCGAGCGTGCTCAGGTGGTGAATGAGAGCATTGGAGGAGAGAGTTTGCACAGGGGCGATTGCTCTGTTGACTGGGGCGAGAGTTTGGAGGGTAAAAGGAGAGACGCAAAAGGTCAGATGAGAGGGATGGGGAGGGAGGTATTATGTTGCAGCTTGTAACAACGGATTTTGTCAAGGTCTAAAAGAAAAAGAGGTCCGAGAATGGAGAAAAAGGGGTTGCATGACATGACACGTGTGCAGATGCTAAGATGAGAAGAAACAAGCAAGAAGGTGGTTTGAAGATAAGGGTTTCCAAGAGAGCAGTGATGGAGCAGGGGAAGAAGGTGAAGCAGGCATTCTGAAGCCTGGATGGATGATGGATGGACATTGTCACACCAGCACTGATTGCGACAATGTCCAATCATGGGTTATAACTGAACTTTATATGCCAATCATGGGTTGTAACAGAACTTCATATGCCAATCAGCGCAAAGATGATGTGAAACCCTTCAGCAGTCAACCCAGCAAGGACATATGTGCCAGGTCAGCACACGATGTTTTCTCCCCCACACCACACACCTGCAGCTTGCGCCACGTCAGCAGCCTGCGTGCCATGCTGTCGCCATCCTCCACCACGTCAAACGCCTCGTCATCGTCGTTGCCCCCGTGGAATGCCACATCCAGCCCCACCTGTCAGCAGAGAGGGAGGGAGAAAGAGATATGCCTATAGTTGAGCTGAGCTGACTTTTGAGTCGACTCAAACCTTGTGATCGTCGTTAACCCCGTGATATGCCGTGCCCAACCCCCCCTGTGAGTAGAGAAGGAGAGAAATGTACCCAGTCGAGAGAGGGAATACTGTAAACCCTAAAATCAAGGTAAACAGTTGAATCGGGTGCGAACCAGCCAAGGACCGTGTTCGATTTTGGGTGAAGTGCAAGAAACGAATCGACACAGAAACTTGTAAACAATGATGCAAATCAAGATCAAAGACACGAAACTCAGGATCGGATAATTAAAATCTGAGTGACCATGAGCATGTAATCCGGCAGACGCCTCAGAAAATTCGATGACCCATTCAAGTGAAGGTTGAAGAAGCACAAACCTTGCAACGAATTTAGAGGCACCTACAAAACTAGAATCATGCAAGTGAAGGGAGAATGAAACAAACCATGAGACGCCGGCTGAATTGAATTCCCCCAATCCCCCATCCGCATAACCATCCCCTATTCCCTTTACCCGCTTCCCTCCCCTCGCACACACACACTCCCATCCATGCCTCCCCGTCTCACCTCCTCCTCGTGCCTCTTGACTCGCAACACGTCGAAATAGTGCAGCGCGTAGAACAGGACAAAGGACGAGAGGCCCACCCACGCGTACACCAATAGAAGGCCCAGGATCTGCGATTGAGGAGAGGGAGGGTGGGGGATGAGAGAGGGAGACGGAGAGAGATAGAGTGAGTGAAGCTATGGAAAGAGCGATGGGAGGGCTGACAAGAAGCACTACAGCGCACTGGGAGGACATGACAGGGGAAGTGGAGTGACATGACAGGAAGTGGAGTGACATGACATGACGTGACATGACATGACGTGACGTGACGTGACGTGACGTGACGTGACGTGACGTGACATGACGTGACATGACGTGACATGACATGACATGACGTAACATGACATGACTTGACGTGACGTGACATGACATGACATGACGTGACATGACACGACATGACATGACACGCCCTTGTGATTGCAAGTGCCTTTTACGGCAGCTGTGTGCCCCTTTACAGCAACTGTGTTCTTCCACAACCGCCAAAGAGGCCGCAAGGCACAGGGCGGATGGAATGTGCGTCTACATACGAGAGAGAGCCAGTCAATTAACGATCTTTAAAACAGTTAAAAAAAGTGGATGGGATGTGCGTTTACATAGGAGAGAGTAAATAGACGCTACTATAGAGGCACCTGGTGTTAGAATTATATATTGTGTAGCATGCCAACACATGTGACTGTACACCAATTGTGGTGTACAGTTGGGTTGGGACTACACCCAACTTTGGGTGTAGTCTTGCACTTTGGGGTGCCAATCCACCCAATTGTGGTGGGGCCCCCAAATGCAACCCACTTGGCTTATGGGTGCCTCACTTCCCACAAAAGAGGTCATCTCAAGACAAGTGGGCCTAGGGTTGCCTCACTTCTACAAAGTGTGGGCAACCCAACCCACTTGACCTATGGTTGCTTCACTCCCCCAAGTGAGGTCAACCCAACCTATGGTCACATTCGCCTTTCTCTTCCAAGCCTCTCTTCCAACGATGTATGCTAGGTTTCTCCTCTAATGAAGTTACTTGTTCAATTTACTACTTTCACACCTGGAACCACATCTGCCCCCTCACCTGCACGTGCGGATCACACCTCCACCAGGCCTCACCTGCATGAGCAGCTGCACGAGCAGATCACACCCCACCAGACTTCACCTGCACGAGCAGCTGTGAGCCGCCGCAGCCGTAGAAGAGGCCGCAGGGCACGGGGTCGGAGAACTGGTAGGTGCGCTGCACTGCTGCTGGCGAGGCGAAGAAGCCCACGGCCACGCTCCCCCACGTGCCGCAGCACAGGTGCACCGCTGTGGCCTGTGGATGGGACATGGCGAGTGGGGTGGGTTGGGACGGATGGTGATGGGGAAGTCCGGTGCAGAGACAAGAGCAAGTCAGGTTGCGCACAGGCGGCACGGCACAAATGCACACGCTTCTGGTGCTGGGGCACTAGAAGCAAATGCACATGCTTCTGGTGCTGGGGCACTAGAAGCAAATGCAATTGCAATTGCAACGCACAGGCGGGACGGCACTGGCGTCCGCTGGGGTGGAGGTGCGGAGAGAGGGGTGGGGAGGGATTAGGGATGAGCAAAATTCCGAACGCCTGTTCGGTTCGCCTCGAACAGGCATTTTTTTTTGCCTAAATTGTTCGGGCCGAACATGTTCGGTGTTCGGCCGAACATGTTCGACGTTCGCACCAGAATTTCGGGTCTCCAAGCCGAACACGAACATGTTTGTGTTCGACTTGGGGGCCACACGAACACCAAAAAGGTTCGCGTCAAAATTGGCCGCGACCAGATTTAGGTCGCGACCAATTTGTGTTTGAGCTCATTTCGTGAGCTCAAACTCAGAACTCGTTTTCGCCTTCTTGTTCTAGGTGCAAGCAAGTGCACGCTGATACTTGCAATGTACACGGACATTAGATCTATGCATAGGGTTTAACGTAGTGTAGGGTGTTTAGGGTTACTATTAAGGTTCAGCCAGCATCTCCGCAAAGGGCTCAAGTAGGGCGTATCCTACGCCGTAGGATTCGGATCGGGCATTTCAGAGACCTAACCGTGCGGGATAACGTTTAGGAACGTGCGGCACCATCCAACGCTACCGTTGCAGGAAGGGTGTTTTAGGGTTTAGGGTCGAGGGCGGAGTTATGGCTTCCAGGGCTGGTGGATCCATAGGCCGAGGTGCAGGCAGGGCTCAGGGCAGCGCACCGGGTTCTCCACCACGACCTATGCAGGGGCGAGTAGGGGATGGACCGGGAGGAGCCGGCGCGATCTTCGTTGGGGGGTTGCTTACCGTACCGGCGCCGACCTCTCGTCGCTCTTTCCGTTACGACGGCCCTCGACCCCCTCCTTCGGGGCAGACGCAGACGCAGCCGGAGAGCGGCAGTGAGGAGGAGGATGAGGAGGAGTATGGTGAGGGCGAGAAGGAGGAGGACACTGAGGGGAGCGGGGATGACAGCAAGGCGGCGTGGGACCCAGAGACGCATGGCGGTGGGGAGGGGGGAGATGATGATGATGAAGACCACGAGATGGATCGGTTGGAGTCAGAGGGGCGGGAGGAGGAGGTGGGAGAGGGTGGTGGAAGGGCGGCGACAGAGGCGGGATCACAGCATGTGCGTGAAGGGGGAGGGAGCGTGGGGGTTAAGGTGGGGGGGAGAAAGGCCGTGACCATTAGGGAGCCGAGGCAGAGGAAGAAGGCCAACAAGTTGAGGGAGCGGGCGTATCCCTGCACGTTCACTGGGGAGCCCTTGGGCGAGGGTGTGATCGCTCCCGAGTTCCTAGACGAGGACGGAGGGTCCAAGAGTAGTAAGGGGACTGGCAAGGGTAATAGGAAGCCGGGGTGGCAAGTAATGATGTTTGGACCGTTAGGGGCAGACGATAAGCGTCAGTGCAAGATTTGCACAGACAAGTTTTCGTGGAAGCAATCCACAACAACCCCTGGCGAGCGGCACTTTGCGAGCTTCCACACTGCGCACATGCATGTGTGGCATCCCCGTTACCACACCCCCGTCCGTTCACTTGCCAGGGGAGACGTTTCCCCATGGGGGCTACAAGGGAGTGCCGGATGGCTACGTCTATCAGTGGCCACATGCCAAGACTTGGCCGCAGCTCGCCAAGGGGAAAGGGATGGCGACTGGTGGAGGTCATGTGTCAGGCGGGATGGAGCGGTGGATGACAACCAAACTGACCTCGGTGCAGCTACGGCAGGCGATCACGAAGCTGGTGGTCACCTGCGACCTCCCCTTCCGCATCGTCGAGGCCGAGGCTGTAAGTGCCCCATCCCATCCCATGCATGATTGGGCAAGTATGTGGTTAGTGGACGGGTCTGTCCCTTTGTGTTTTGACTGTTTGCGTGTGGCCCAGTGCTATATTATTTTCATCCCATCCCCCTGACGTTTACTCCCCTCTCCCCCCTTGTCTCTACCCCTCTCCAGTTTCATGAGCTACTCATCCTGCTAAACCGCAACTGCGCGCAGAAGAACTTCATCCCCTCGCGCTGGACGGTTTCCCGCGACACAGTGGTCTATGCGGCTGCCGCTCTTCAGTCAGCCATTGTGGAGATGCTGGCGAAGGAGGGGGAGCTGGGGTGCAGGGTGTCATTCACCATCGACATGTGGTCGGCGCCCAACAACAGGGCGTGGCTAGTGGTAACGGGTCACTGGATCGACGAGAATTACCAGCTCCGCACAATGGTGTTTGAATTCCGCGAGATTCACGGGCGTCACACGGGCAAGCAGATGGCGAGGGTGGTTGAGGAGACGGTGGTGCAGTGGGGGTTGGAGACGCGTTGTCTTGGGTTCACCTCAGACAACGCCTCCAGCAACACTGCTGCTTTCAGGTGGATGTCGGAGGAGGGTGGTGGCCAGTGCTTCTTCAACTCGCGCATGCACTTCCGGTACGAAAGGGAGTGTGCGTGGGATGTGCGATGAGGGAGTCTGGGTGCGTCGTTCCTGTGAACATTTTGTGGTTGTAGTACGGGCGGGTGGGCCTATGCGGCTTGAGAGTGGTAGTGTTTCTCGGGTCTATGCCAATGTGTACTCACACTTCCCTTTCTCTCCGCCATTAATGTTTTGTGATGTGCGCAGATGCCTGGCACACGTGATCAACCTTGCAGTGAAGGCAGCTCTCGCTGTGACCGCCATCCGCAAGTTGCTGAAGATTCTGAGAGAGATGGCGTCGTGGATAGGCTTCTTGCCGCAGCGCTCAGGGAAGTTCTTGGGCCTTCAGCGGACCCTGAACGCGCAGGGCAACCCCGCCAAACCGAAGCCGGCATTGAAGCTGGTGCAGGACAGTCCCACACGCTGGGGGTCGACCCACGACATGGTCGAGCGAGCTGGGGTTCTGCAGGAACCCATCTCTGTCTTCTTTGCCCAGACACAGGTGTGTGTGTGTGCCAGGTGTTGTGTATGCGGTTTTATGTGTTGGTATGTCGGGGTGTTTTGTTCTAGGACTTGCACCACTGTTGGCCATGCTTGACTAAACTTATCGGACCTCCAACAACCTCAACCACCCCACTTTCCACCCTAACACCCGCCCACCCATACGTTCTACCCGACAGGGCGTGTCGAAGGCTGACAAGGCGAAGCTGGACACCTTGCGCCTGACGGACGCAGACTGGGAGACTCTGCATTCTGTCAAGACCTTCCTCAGCCCATTCGCCAAAGTCTCAAAGGCCGCGGAGGGAGCGGCGTACCCTACAGTGGCGATGGTCCTGCCGTACTACAACGGCCTGATCGACGCTATGGAGTCGCGCCTTGCCAAGGGGCCATCGGCTACGCTGAAGCCGATGATTGAGGCGGCGCTGAGTCTCTTGAAGAAGTATGAGCTGATGTCAAGCAACGAGTTGTGGATCGCGACCTTCCTGGACCCTTCCATGAAGGCGGCGTGGTTCGACGACGCGCACTGGGAGACGCTGCATCCCGATACCGACCGGAGGGCGAGGCCTCGTTCCTCGTCAGGCGAGGTGATCCAGCTGGTTCGCGAACGCGTGGCCAAGTACCAGGCCCGGGCTGCAGCGATTGCCCCTCGGCCGACCCCACTTGCCCCAGTGACGGAGGAGGAGGAGGGAGACGCGGCGGATGACGACGAAGACGCCGAGTTTCTCCCCAGTCGCCGACGCCTTGCGGCGTGTCTGTCGGCGAGCTAGGAGGTGGGGAGGGGTGGGATGGTGCAGGATGACGAGGTTGGCAGGTACTTATCTGAGAGGGTGCGGTGCGACGTGTCAGCGTTGGAGTATTGGCGCAGCGCCACCAACATGCAGACGCTGAAGCGCATGGCCCGGGATTATCTTGCCATCCCTGCCACGTCCGCGTCGAGCGAGCGCGTGTTCTCCCTCGGCCGCAACCTCATTTCCTGGAAGCGGCACCGCCTAGCCTCTCAGAGGACGCAAGCTTCCATGATTCTCAGATCATGGTACAGCTCACACCCTGGACAGAGGATAGGCGAGGGCCGACGTGCAAAAGGCGAGGCACCACCAGAGTTCGCCATTGAAGGCGAGGGGGAGGATGAGGACGACGAGTGGGAGGAGGAGGGGGAGGAGGAGCAGGAGGGGGTGGGTGCTGGCGACACCTCTGACGCGGAGCATGCTGTTGTTGGTAGTAGCAGTGGTGTGCAGGCGTAGGATTTAATTTGACAGTGACTTTTATATAGGCAAAACATGATGGTGTCGTATGCTAGTGTGCGTTGCATGAACACATATACACCCTCCACCCCCCTATCTATCTTCCCAACCCTCCAGATTCCCTGTTTGACCAATGTGACTATAACGAAATTGCCCACGGGCGAACTCGAACATGTTCGAACCGAACATGTTCGAGTTCGCCCACATATACCAAATGTTCGCCCCCATGGGCGAACGGCGAACACCTCCTGCTTGCCAAATTGTTCGCCGAACCGAACCTTGTTCAGTTCGGGAAATGGTGATGTTCGAGCGAACTCGAACCCGAACGTGTTCGAGTTCGCCCTTTGCTCATCCCTAGGAGGGATGCATGGTGGGTGGGACAAGGGGACATGAAGCGACGGTGGGAGAAGAGGCATGGAGGCAGGGAAGCAGAGAGGCACTGAAACAGTAAGGCCATGAGGCAATGAGGCAATGAGGCTGTGAGGCTGTAAGGCTGTGTGGCTATGAGGCTGTGAGGCTTTGAGGCTGTGAGGCAATGGGACTCACATTAACAGGGTCGTCAATACGGGCCTTATTCACCAGATACACCCCCCCAAGGGGACATGAAGCGACGATGGGAGAAGACGCATGGAGGCAGGGAGGCAGTGAGCCAGCGAGCGAGGCAGTGAGCCAGCGAGCGAGGCAGTGAGCCAGCGAGCTGACTTTTGAGTCGACTCAAAAGTCACCTAGCGAGCAAGGCAGTGAGACTCACATTAACAGGGTCGTCAATGCGGGCCTTATTCACCAGATACACCCCCCCCCAGGTACACCACGCCTGCTATGGCCCCTGAAAGGCGGATGGAGGGAGATGGATGGATGATGCATGCAGGGAGATGGATGGATGATGCATGCAGGGAGATGGATGGATGGATGATGCATGCAGGGAGATGGATGGATGGATGATGTATGCAAGGAGAAACGAATTGGCAGGTACACTCGAATCAATCTCTGGAGAGGTGCTGCCAGGTGCCAGGTGTGACGCTGACCCACCAGCTCCTGACCACCTACCCACCAGCTCCTGACCACCGACCCACCAGCTCCTGACCACCGACCCACCAGCTCCTTACCACCGACCCATCAGCTCCTTACCACCGACCCACCAGCTCCTTACCACGACCACCAGCTCCTTACCACCGACCCACCAGCTCCTTACCACCGACCCACCAGCTCCTTACCACCGACCCACCAGCTCCTTACCACCGACCCACCAGCTCCTTACCACCGACCCACCAGCTCCTTACCACCGACCCACCAGCTCCTTACCACCGACCCACCGGCTCCTTACCACCGACCCACCAGCTCCTTACCACCGACCCACCAGCTCCTTACCACCGACCCACCAGCTATGTTGGCAGATACGCTCTTGAAAGGCTGGCGTATCACGTATATTCGCTAGCGTATATGCGTGATACGCTGATACGCTCTGAATTCGCGAAAATACGGCCGGGCAGCCCGGCGAAAAAAAAAATCCGAAATTGAAAAACTTCGCGACGATGTGCGAAGTCGCGAAGTGTTACCGCGACTTCGCTCATGTGCCCAACCCCACTTCTGAACTTCGAATTTCAAAATCCAAACTTTCCCACCCCCTCAACCACACATCACCCCACCCAACCTCTCAATCCCAACCACCCCCTTCAAATGTTCTTCCATCGTTTGCACGTATAGGTCGACGTTGCGCAAATGCTCTTCCTTTTCCTTCCCGCATTTCTCCACTCTTCTTCGTTAGTTAGACTTACGTAGTGCGCCATGGCGTCGGGCTCAGCTCCTAGTACTTCGACGAACAACAATCCAGCCTCTGTCCATGGCTCTACTACCGTCAACACGGATCCTGTTGAGGCTGGACTATCTCACCCCATTCTGAAACATTTCCTCATTCCATTTCACACCAAAGGCAACCCCAAGCTGTGCAAGTTTTGTGGCAAGAAGTTCGAGGGCGGAACAAACCGCTGTGCAATCCATCTCGCGACATGGAAAGGGCAGGAGAAGCGCGCTGTGGCGTTATGCAAGGACGCGCCCACGGCAGTCCGCGATGAAGTCCGTGGCATGTACGAGACCAAGGCGGAACAGCAGGACTTGAAGCGAGGGGCGGCCGCTGCTGCAATTCACTCCGCGCTTGACGCTGTCAGTGGAAACCCGGAGAAAAAGAGCAAAATTACAGATTTCTTTGGCAATGAGGCGACGTGCGCCAAGGAGGACGCGGATAACGCGCTTTGCTTTCTGTTCGCGGCGTTGAAACTTCCGGAGCGCATTGCGGACGATCCGGTCTTCCGCTACGCGGTCCAGTGCATTGCGCGCGCTGGACCTGGGTACGTCCCTCCTAAGAGGCGCTACATTGGAGGGGCAGGCTTGAAGAAGGTGCGGCAGAAAATGGAGGTCGCGTTCGCCCCCGTTGCCGCGAGCTGGAAGCGGGACGGGGGTAACGGTGTCGTCGGACATGATGACCGACCGTTGTGGCCGCCCGCAGGCCAACGTGCTCCTTGTCAACGACTCCGGCGCAGTTTTCGAGCAGGCGGTGGACTGCAACATGGAGTCGTAGACCGGGGGGTACATCGCCAGCCTTCTCCGCCCCGTCATTGATAAGGTGGGGCCGGAGAATGTGGTGGCGGTCTGCACCGATGGCGGCAGCAACTATGCATCGGCCGCCAAGAAGATTGCGAGCACATGGCCGCACATTGAGCATGTGCCATGTACCACGCATGTCCTGGACCTGATGATGGAAGATATGGGCAAAATGGGATGGGCGAAGGGGCTTGTGGAGAAAGGAGGGGAGATGATTACCTTCGTGCGCAACCACCACTTTACCCGTGCCTATATGAAGAAAGTGGGGGGGAAGCAGGTGCTCAAGCCTGCGGGAACCAGGTTCGGGACACAATACATAGCCATGGCCCGGCTATGTGAGGTGAGGAGTGGGCTGGCGGCGATGGTGCTCAGCGACGAGTGGAAGGTGTGGGCAGCGGCGGACAAGGATAGGAAGACAGCAGCTGAGAAATTCAGGGCTGCTGTGATGGATGAGGAGTGGTGGGGGGTGGCGGAGTTCTTTACCTCTCTCATGGCGGTGCCATTCAAGGCCATGCGGGCCACGGACTCTTCCGCGAAAGGCATGATGGGTAAGCTGTATAACATCATGCTACAGCTTACCGAGGACATCAATGACAAGCTCGACGCTTCAAGTGACTTCTTGACTCGGACAGAGAGGGCAGACATCACCAAGATTGTGAAGGACAGGTGGGACAACTCCCTTGCCTGCCCCATGCATGTGGTTGGCCGGATCCTGAATCCGGCCAACCAGGAGTAGGGAATTTTCAGGAACGATGTGGAGTGCACGCGGGTGTTCAAGGACTACATCGAGCGCCACTATGACAACAAGACCTTCAAGCGTGGCAAGGATGGCGCCCCTCGCCGCGCCTCCCTTGTGCTGCAGGAGGCATTGCTGACCTACATCAACATGGAGGGCAGCTTTGGCAAGCCGGGCGCCATTTCTGCAAGGGAGGCAGTGAAGAAGGGGGAGATGAGCATGGTGCAGTGGTGGTCGTGGCACAGCACCGAGTATCCTGAGCTTGTCGCCCTCGCATGCCGGGTGCTCACTCAGCCCGTCTTGGCTTCCCCATGCGAGCGTGGCTGGGCGCAGTGGGAAGGCGTCCACACCGCCCGCCGCAACCGGCTCGGGTCCGCCAAGTGTGCGGACCTCGTCTACATTGCGCACAACTGGAACGTTGTGCGCAATTGGTACAAGAAGGATGGGGGCAGCACGGTTGTGCCCGGTAACATCCCGGATGCCCCTATCCCCCCCGGCTATAACATGGATGAGGAGGAGGATGACATGCTGGGGGAGGAAGGAGAGGATGCAGTGCTGGTGTATGAGTATGGGGAAGGTGTGGTGGTGGAAAAGCCCCGCAAGGAAATCGGTTGTGGGGAAGCTAGCTAGAGGGTGGGGTGGGGTGGGGATGTATGGGGAGAAGTAGCCCCAAATATGTATTTCAGGATATTTATGAAATTTAAATTATGACTTGTGTTCTTGGAAAACAATCCCCCCCCCCTGAAACAGGTTTTTTTAGCCCTGCCCGGGAAAAAGTTTTACCTGCCCGCCCAGCGTATTTTTGCGTATCACCAGTACGCCAGCCCTGGCGTACCGCGTATATACCCAGCGTATAATACGCTAGCGTATTATACCCTGGGACGCGTATCTGCCAACGTAGCCCACCAGCTCCTTACCACCGACCCACCAGCTCCCTGCATGCACTCACCAATGATGCACGCAGCATATGCCTCCACAATACTGCTCGTGGCACAGGCGGCCACGAGCCCGCCAATCACGCCGTTCAGCGTGTCCTCCAGATTCGGCTCCCTCCGCCGGTACGTCACAAACCACACCGCCACGCCCGCAAAGGCGGCGCACACGGTGGTGTTGGCGCACACGCGCGCGACGTCGGCCACCCACACGGAGGCGGGCTGCCCCAGGTACTGCACTGAGCCGCCGTTGAACCCGAAGAACCCCACCCAGAGGATGATGGTGCCCGCTGCTATGAACACCTGTGGACGGAGGGAGGGAAGGGGAAGCGGGGGGAGAGGGGAAAAGGGAGACTGAGTGGAGGGTGGACGGTAGTGCAGTGCTGTCCCTGACCCCCCACATGCAGCAGCAGCACAGCCAGAGGATGATGGTGCCCCCTGTCATGAGAGGGGAGAAGGGCGGGGGGGGAGAGGGGTGGGAGGGTGAGAGAAGGGGGAGAGCGGCGGGAGGAGGAAGAGGGAGGACGAGGAGGATGAAAAGAGGTTGGACGGTTTTGTAGTGGTGAGTGAGCAGTCTAACCAATGCCCATGTAGAGACTAGAGATGGTCTAGTAATGACCATGAGGCTGAAACTACAGACCATCACATTGCGATAGTATCTTACCAGGGAGTGCCCTCTAAAGGGTACAACGCGGCCATCAATATCGAATCTTCCTATCCGTGGGCCGACCATCCACGCAGCAACCAATGAGGTGACGCCACCTGTCAAGGGCATGTTCGATGGTATTACAAACGAAACCAGGTTACCAGCTGCTCACTATACAGGAAGGAGCAAAGAGCACATATTACAAAGAAAGCACTTGAGATCACCTGTGCCATGCCCATCTGTGCCATGCCCATCTGTGCCATGCCCATCTGTGCCATGCCCACCTGTGCCCATCTGTGCCATGCCCCACCCACCACCCATCTGTGCCATGCCATCCACCACCCACCCACTAGTGACATGAACGACCATGGAACCAGCATTGTCGAGCACGCCGCGCGTGCCCAACACGTAGTCCCCCGCATCAGCTGACAGCAGCCCATGCCACGCCCACCATGCCCATCCACGACGACCCACCTGTGCCATGCCCACCTGTGACCATCCACCACCCACCCACCAGTGACATGAACGACCATGGAGCCGGCATTGTCGAGCACACCGCGGGTGCCCAGCACGTAGTCCCCCGCATCAGCTGACAGCAGCCCGTGGTGCGACCATATCACGTGTGCGATGACCGGGTAGATGATGGCTGCTAGGAAGAAGCTGGGCGGAGGGAGGCGAGGTGGGGGGTTGACAATGGGGAGCAAGCAAAGCAGCACAGGTGCCACTGAGAGCAGCCCATGGTGCGACCAGATGACATGCGCGATGACCGGGTAGATTATGGCTGCTAGGAAGAAGCTGGGCGGGAGGCGTGGGGAGCAAATTGTGAGACATGCGTATGAAGAGGAGAGCGCATGAGACGTGCGTGTGTGTGCGTGCGTGCGTACGTGCGTGCGTGCGTACGTGCGTGCGTGCGTACGTGTGTGTGTGTGTGTGTGTGTGTGTGTGTGTGTGTGTGAGAGAGAGAGAGAGAGAGAGAGAGAGAGAGAGAGAGAAAGAGAGAGAGAGAGAGGAAACTGCTGGCCACAGCAGCAGCTAGGAACCGCTTCAGGGCCAGCCCCTTGGCGAAATCCGCCAAGAAGATGGCCTGCCACTTCAGCCAGCGCTGGTCAGTGGCCCTCCAGCGCTCCCAGGCGAACGCCCTGCACACCAAGGCCAGGGCTGGGATTGAGGCAGCGCACCCCCAGATGGCAGCGGACCCCTGGCCGCTGCACCTGGGGGACATCCTCCACACGCTGGAGGGCTAGAGGGTCACTCAGGGGAGGGGGGGGATGAGGGGTGAGTTGATGGGCTTATGGGATCGAGGTTATCATGGATAGAACTGCATATCTGTACCCCTGCTGAATTAATACAACGGACCATTTGAGAGAGAGAGAGAGAGAGAGAGAGAGAGAGAGAGAGAGAGAGAGAGAGAGAGAGAGAGAGAGAGAGAGAGAGAGAGAGAGACAAGCAATAACCGTCATTTGCAGAAAAGGCAAGGCTAGAAGCGAGGTGGTTACTTGCTGAGTCCTCTCGGCCTCGGATCCAGCGAAGATGGTTTTTTAGCCGACTCAAGATTCTGCTCACAAGTCAGTTTTGAGTCGACTGATAAAGAAGGAAGGTGGTTACACACTTGAAGAAGAGGTAGGCGGTGATCTGAGTCCTCTCGGCCACAGCACCAGCAAAGATGGTGGCGCTGGTGGCACAGAAGACAAAGTTGAAGAAGAATAGCGCCCCGCTCTCATGGGGCACCACTGCCATCGACACCTGTTGCGAGGCGAGACATGGAGGGCATGGTGTTAACAACTGAACGAGAGAATGAATGACTAGAATGAGAGAATAAAGCAAAGATATAGCAGACCTAACCCTAAGCCTCAACAGAATTGTACACCACCTAGGAGTAAACAATAAAAACTAAAGAAATGCACGGTTTGACACATTGGGCATGGAGCATGGGCCGTGGGCCATGGGGCATGAGGCATGGGCAATCGCAAGTGGCACGGCACATGGACGCATGGTGTGTGGCGCACGATGGCATTACAATGGGAACAGCATGATGCGGAGAAAGGCATCATCGGGAGAGTGTGCAGCTAGGTAGGAAGACAGCATGGGGTGAGAGTGAAACGCAGAATGGGAGCCCGAATAGATCAACATTACCACGCCTTCATCTGCCTTTTGGGCCTCAACTGCCTTTGGCCTCAACGGCCTTTGGGCCGCACTGCCTTTGGGCCATCACTGCCTTTGGGCCCTCACTGCCTCTTGGGCCTTTGGCTCACTGCTTTGGGCCTCATGCCTTGGGCCTCACTGCCTTTGGGCCTCACTGCCTTTGGGCTCACTGCCTTTGGCCTCACTGCCTTTGGGCCTCACTGCCTTTGGGCCTCACTGCCTTTGGGCCTCATTGCCTTTGGGCCTCACTGCCTTTGGGCCCCACTGCCTTTGGGCTCACTGCTTTGGGCCTCACTGCTTTGGGGCCCTCACTGCCTTTGGGCCTCACTGCCTTTGGGCTCACTGCCTTTGGGCCTCACTGCCTTTGGCCTCACTGCCTTTGGGCCTGAGTGCCTGGGCCTGACTGCCTTTGGGCCTGAGGGCCTTTGGGCCTGAGTGCCTTTGGGCCTGAGTGCCTTTGGGCCTGAGTGCCTTTGGGCCTGAGTGCCTTTGGCCTGAGTGCCTTTGGGCCTGAGTGCCTTACCAAGCCTAAGCGAGCGCCTACCAAAGCCTGAGGGACTTACCATGCCTGAGGGCCTCCGAGCCGGAGATTCTTAACGAGCCTGAGGGTCTTACCGTGCCGGAGGGTGTTTGCCAGCCGATGAAATCAGAGCCACTCCCAAAGCCAATGGCAAAGCCGATGAGCCAGAAGGCAATGGCGCTGACACACATGTCCAGCACGTTCTTGATCATTATGTTGCGCGTGTTCTTGTAACGAACGGTCCCCGCCTCTATTAGAGAGAAGCCGAGCTGGGAGGGTGGGATGGGTGGTGGAACGAGGTGGTGGAACGAGGTGGTGGAACGAGGTGGTGGAACGAGGTGGTGGAACGAGGTGGTGGACGAGGAGG
Organism: Closterium sp. NIES-65; assembly: GCA_948144175.1. Lineage (NCBI taxonomy): Eukaryota > Viridiplantae > Streptophyta > Zygnematophyceae > Desmidiales > Closteriaceae > Closterium > Closterium sp. NIES-65. Next base: position 100,203 of record CANXME010000415.1, read on the forward strand.
TGGAACGAGGAGGTGGAAAGAGGAGGTGGAAAGAGGAGGTGGAAAGAGGAGGTGGAAGGGATACGGGCGATGGCACTGCCGACACACATGTCCAACACGTTCTTTATCATGATTTTTGTCGACTCAGAAATCGACTTATCACACGCGGGTGGCGCTAGCACACATGTCCAACACGTTCTTAATCATCATGATGATGCTGCGTTGGGCGTGTCCTTGTAATGAATGGTGCCCGCCTCTATTAAAGAAAAGCCGAGCTGTGCAGTGAGAGAGTGTGTGCGCAGTGTTCGAGTGGGTACATGGGATAGCGCATTTCAATGTAAACAGAGCAAGCAATGTGCCCCCTCGATCAGCAAGCAACACAGCTGCGAGGTTGAAAAAAGTGCGACGAGCAGGTATGGCAGTGGGTGGGTGCATGGTGAGCGCGTGGGTGCATGGTGAGCGCGTGGGTGCATGGTGAGCACACACACACGAGGAAGGGAGGGGTATTTTCAAGAATGCTAAACAAATCATCCACTCATGAGTGAGAGAATGGGATGATGAATGGACCGGATACAGCACTGTTGCTGTAAGCAGAGCACGTGGCCTGGAATAGGTTACTTCCCTGCTACATCCGCTGCTGCTCTCTGCGGCATCTCTGCTACAACCGCCTGTGCTGCTCTCTGCCACCGTTCCGCTATAACCTCACCAGCATGGAATAAAGTACAGTCGGCTACAGCCGGGCTGCTTAACAGGCAGCTACAGCAAGCTGATTGACAGTCAGCTACAGCAGCTTCGTTCCAGCTTGGCGACGTTCGCTATCATTGTCGCCAGGGTGCATGCGACACCCTGCGACGATCTGCGACGCTGCTAATCACCTGCATGAAGAGCACGATAAAGGCGGCCATCATCCGCCATATGCCCGTCGTCAGATGCACGATGCCCTTCGCGCGCTCCGCTACGCTCACCCACTCCGCCTCAACCGCCGCCAGCTGCGCTAGCATCTCCGCCATAGCCACCTCCGTTACTGTCGCGTTCGACATTGTCATATTCGCGGCTGGCGAAGCCATTGTGTCTGTCGCCAATACCACGTCTTCAAGAAAGTTTTCTCATCGTTTCGTTCTCCAAGGACGCCATCGGACCGAGTTATCGCAAATTCTATGGTCCACAACTGGTCGTCTCATGCCTGAACTGCCGTCAGTCAAGTTTGTTGCTCCCAGAACTGACCAAGCTACTGCCGTCAGGGGGAAAGACATAGGAGAGCAGAGCAGCAGCAGGAGAGGCTTTCAGAGCAGGGCTATCGATTGGTTTGGAGCCAGAACTTGAGAGGCTGAGGTGCCCCAAAAGTTGCCCTGAAATTTACGGGCTGAGAGCAAACCTGGCACTTGAAATCAGGGCTACCAAACTTTTTTGCACTTTCGCTAAGGAACCCCACATCTCTTCGGGTCCGTTATCTAGGCAAACTACTAAGAGCTAGCTAAGCAATAGGCTGAGGTACGAAACATGTCCGATGGATTTGACAGGGATGGGAAAAGTAGGGGAATGGCTGGGAGGA
>CANXME010000416.1:0-101679 GCA_948144175.1 Closterium sp. NIES-65
GACAAGGTCCTTCTGACAATCTACTGTACATTTCCGTCCGACCTGGTCGTTCCGTTCCGTTCCATCCGCTACCACCCCCACCCTGGATTCCACCTTCCCCAACCCATAAGTGTAGAATTCACTCATGGCTGCTGCTGACCACTGAACCGAAGACACCCATCCATCTAAGCTAAGGCACCCAGCCCACACCTTGTAGCGGGTCTTACACTGACGGTAAATGCACTGAGGGCGTGGTCAAGCTGTACGACTCTTTGGACGTCTCTACGTTCTCTATGCTAAATGGCCTACACCCTGAAACGCTAGCGATGCAATACTAGCGGGAGCACCCATGGACCCCATTAGCACAACCTATGCCCAGCAAGGAACATGTTCTCCAGTGTAAGGAATTTTCTCGGCATTCCTTACGACTACATCGCGTACAGCAACAGCCGTTGTTCGCCCGTTACTGCTAACGGGCTTCGCCGACTTCGCGTGCACTGTTTCACCAAACCTCGAACTGCTGGCCTGGCCGTGTCGGCCTACGCTTCGGGACTAGCCCGAGCCTCGCTCCAGCGTAGCACTAGCTAGCTCGCACGCACCGCGTTACCGTTTGCATGTTTCGCATATAAATGTTCGCTCATGCCTTCGCTCACATTTTGTACTCGTTTGACACCTTAGTGCAATTCTCCCTACTTCGATTCATTGCACCCCTAACATCCGGCTTCAAGCAACCGCGCTGAAGAATCATTTTGAAAAAAACATGGGAAAAAACATATGAAAATTTGGAACATTCAGAAGCAGATAGCGTCCCAACCAACATATACTCATGTTTTATGCTATTGAAACAGGAGCAGGAGCATCATCCGGCAATCCCAAGGGCGCATTCTCACAGCACGAGTTATCAACCCGGTACAGCTCCCACTCCTTGATCCCGCACCGATCCAGTGCAGCCTTGAGCCGAACCGCATGCTCAGGTCGGGCCACTCACCATCCTTGGACACAAGCACAGCCCCGGTGTACGACTGCCCTGCCGCCCGTGCGGCGCCACTGTAGTAAAAGAGCGCCCACTGGAAATCGTCTGTTACGTCCACGATTCGCCAGGATTCCTCCGAGATCACCCCGTTGTCGAGCACTGTGAAGGTGAAGGTTCCGGGAACCTTCCCGCGTCGCACGCGGTAGTGGCGGCGGCGCCATAGCGACCGTCCATCAAGAGTGTTGATCTGGGTGGGTGAGATGGGGAGAGGAGTGTGGGGAGGGGAATGGAGAGACTATGTGAGGGGAATGGAGGGTACTCATGTGTGCTGCACGCGGTCCATGTGGGATTGATGGTCCATGAGGGATTGGTGGCGGCGCCATAGTGACCGTCCATCAAGCATGCGGATCTGCATGGATGAGAGGAGTGTGGGGAGGGGAGAGTATGGGAGAAGGGTACTCTCGTGTACCGCATTGCGACCATCCATCCAGAGTGTTGATTTGCATGGGTGAGGCAAGGAAGGGAGGCGAGGGAGTATGGGAGAAGGGTACTCGTGTGCGGTACATGTGGTGATGGTGATGGCACCATAGCGACCGTCCATCAAGAGTGTTGATCTGCATGGACGAGGGGCGAGGAGAGGAGTGAGGGGAGGAAAGGAGGTGATGGGAGTACAGGAGAAGGGTACTCGTGTGTGGTGCACGTGGTGGTAGTAACGCAGGCGCCATAGTGGCCGGGCCGTCCATTAGGGCTGCATCTCTGCATGGGTGGGGTGAGGAGTGGAGAGGTAAGGGAAGGGCAGAGTATGGGAGAAGTGTGCATGTGTTTGTAGTGCATGCCGTTGTGGCGCCACACACCATAGGGATTGACCACTGAGGGCGCGAATCTGTAAGGATATCTCGCCTCATATCCTGCTCGCCTCGAAATTTTTCTCACCTCATATCTCGCATTGGATGGATGTTCGTGTGTTTGTGTGGGAAGAATGATAGGGAACAGGTGCAGTGGGCGTGAGGAGGAATGAGTGTGGAGAGGGATGGCCAAAGGGTGCAATGGCAGGAGGGGAAGAATAGAGTGGAGATGGGTGCGAAGGTGGGGCTGAGGAGGAACGTGGGGGTGGGGGTGGGCATGGATGGGGGGTTGGAGGAATGGTATGGAGAAACAGACTGGAAGCGGGGTTCGGCTAAGGATGAGAAACAGACTGGAAGCGGGGTTTGGCTAAGGATGAGAAACAGACTGGAAGCGGGGTTCGGCTAAGGATGAGAAACAGACTGGAAGCGGGGTTCGGCTAAGGATGAGAAACCGTACCGTGAAAACAGGGTCGTACCACACCGAGCCTCGCGCCTTGCCTCGGTAAAATATCTGAAACTGGCACGGGAACTGGTCGTAAGCGGCATTCTGCCCGGCCACGACCCGCCAGCTCCAGGGCAGCTGTCCGAGCCACCCGACGAAAATATCTTCTGCCCGCTCGTGCGTGACGGGCTGCCCGCGAAGGTGTGTGAGGGGGAGCACGGTGGGGCGGTCGCGGATTTCAGCTGTCATACCAAGGCAGTTGTGCTTCTGCAGGACGCAGAGGGAGAAGGCTTCAAACTTGGGGGTCTCGTAAGAGACAATGCAGCGATAGCTGCACACCTGGTGGTGGTGAAAGGAGGGGAAAAAAGAGATGCCCACAGGGACGGGAAGGGGGAGACAAAGGTGGGGACATTAACTAAAGGTGAGGGAAAAAGCGGCATAAAGTTTCGGCTGTCATGCCGAGACGACTGTGATTCAGTAGCACGCAGAGGGAGAAGGCTTCGAACTTGGGGGGTCTTGTAGGAGGCAATGCAGCGATAGCTGCACTGCACACCTGGTGGTGGTGGCTGCAAGGGGGATCAAGCACGGGAGAAGGGAAGGTGAGTTGGGAAGGGGGATAAAGCACGGGAGAAGGGAAGGTGAGTAAGGTATCGGCTGTCATGCCAAGGCAGTTGTGCTTCAGCAGCCCGCAGAGCTGGGGGTTCCATAGGACACGACGCAGTGACAGCTACATGCCTGGTGGGGACTGGCACAGGGAGAATCGAGCAAGGGAGAGGAGATAAGTGAGGTAAAAATCCGGCTCTACCGCAGCAGCAGCTGTGCTTCTGCTGCAGATCGCAGAGTTGGGGGTTCCGTAGGACACGACGCAACGATGCTGGATTCATTTTTTAAGAAATCTGACCAATCATAGCTACGCACCTGGTCTGTGGGTGGGTGGGCCTGCATTCATTCAGGCAGTCGATGGCTGTGCGGCACTGCTCGTCCAGGCAAGGCAACGTTCCGGAATGCTGGGCCCGCAGTTGCCGACCATGCACCGCAGAGCGGACAAAGTAAGGTGCTTCTGGCATACACACCTGGTCCGTGGTCCGCACTCTTTGAGGCAGTTGATGGCTGTGCGGCACTGCTCGTCCAGGAAACACTCGAGAATCCCAAGGGGTGGGGGACAGGATGGGGAAGGTTGCTCACCTGGTCTGTGGGACCGCATTCATTGAGGCAGTCGATGGCCGTGCGGCACTGCTCGTCCAGGAAACACTCGAGAGAATCACGGGTCCACAGTTGCCGACCATGCACTGCATTGCATGGCGGACAAGTCTGCCGCTCGCAGCCTTCCATGCAATGCAACATCAGAGTGCTCACCTGGTCCGTGGGTCCGCATTCATTGAGGCAGTTGATAGCAGTCCGGCACTGCTCATGCAGCAAGCACTCGAAAATCCCAAGGGGTGGGGGACAGGAGGGGGAAGGTTGCGCACCTGGTCCGTGGGACCGCACTCATTGAGGCAGTTGATAGCCGTGCGGCACTGCTCGTCCAGGAAACACTCGATGATGATGGGCCCGCAGTTGCCGACCATGCACTGCAGAGAGGACGAGTCTGCCGCCCGCAGGTTGCGCAGAGCGGGCACGTCGACAATGTAGGCGTTGACGAGAGCGAGGATGACAAACCAAATGTCGTCTGCACTGCGACGCTCCCAGCAGGATTCTACCAGGGTGTACGTCTTGGGTATGGAACGTGGAGGGGAGGGGAAGGGTGGGATGGGGACGGGGGTGGTTGAGGGGATGAGAGAGCAGGAGGGGTGGCAGGTTGCGCAGAGCAGGCATGTCGACAATGTACGCGTCGACAATGTACGCGTCGACAATGTACGCGTCGACAATGTACGCGTCGACGAGAGCGAGGATGACAAACCAAATGTCATCAGCACTGCAGCGCTCCCAGCAGGACTCCACCAGGGTGTACGTCTGGTGGGGGGAGGACACGGGAAAAGAAGGAAGTGGGAGGGGGAACGGGGTACAGGGGGAAGGGGGTGGTTGGTTGGATTGGTTTTGGATTGGAGATGAGGGAGCAGGAGGGGTGGGAGCGGTAGGTTGCGCACTGTAGGCACATGGACGATATAGGCGTTGGAGAGAGCCAGCAGCACCACGAATCCTGAGTGTCTCTATAATGAATGGTGTGTGTAGGCCCTCAAACAGCGCTGGTGAGTTGCTGAGTGAACATTGTTGTAGGTTGGGCAGGTTGGGAAATGATTGTGGAATTTCGGTTACCTCTGGCACACCATGCATACAACTTGATGAGGATTTCAAGACTAGAGACGCGCTCACCTGAACGGCCTTCGCGCCCTCCTTCCACCATCCCCATTTTGCTGCGAGCTTTTGGGGCAGGTTCAGCTTTTCCGGGTTCAGCCCGCCCAGCGAGGTGAGCTCAGAGAGCGACACGTGGCAGTCAAAGGCCATCCGGGCAGGGGCGGCTGAAAAGATAGGGACGAGCTGGGCGGCGGACTCGGCACTGTTCACGGCGACAGCCAATAGGAGATCGGCTTGCTGGGCGGCAGAGAGGAAGAGGGAGTGGGAGGAGGAGGAGGGGGAGAGGGACGAGGAGGAGAAGACGAGAAGCTGCACGGAAGGTTCCACCCAGTTGACTCTGCGAGCCTGGGGAAACGAGAGAATGGAAGAGGTTGGGTGGCGGGGTGTTGGGAGTTGAATGAAGGAAGGAAGCGACGAAAGCGGGGGATGGCGAAATCGAGATTTATAAAGATATTTTGAAAGAAGAGGAGAGGAGGATCGGTCTTTAGAGTAGACTAAGGATACGGTACAATGCAGGAATGTTGAGGGAGAGGTGTATGCTGAGCTGAGGGAATGTGGAGCGTAATGATGAGATTATGCCATGGGTGAATCATCAGAGGACGGAAGAACGCCTGGTGATGGTGGTGGAAGGATGGCTATACGTTCCAGATAAAGCCCATGAAGGATTCGGAATTTCTTTTGTTTTTTTCCTCTTTTCCATGTGTAAAAGCTCCTTATGTTCCGTCCACTCCCATACGTGTGTAGCAAAAACAGTTACAAATACAGATATAATTTCCTCCATCACTCGCTCGTTACCAGAATGTGAGATGCGGGATATTACTGTTGGTTTTAATTTAGTCGTGACCAAACGGGATATTACTACTGGAGGGTCACACAAGACACCCTTGACTCACCATTTGTCGTATCACTTCGTCCCACGTGGCACCGCCGTACGGGCTCACCACGTCAGCACCCACCACCGCCACAACCCGGGCTCCCGTGTCCGAAGAAAACTGCGTTTCGTAAACCAGTCATGCCGCCTAGCACCTCTGCGACGTCGCTAGGAGCTTGTGCGACGTCGCCGGAGCCATCTGAACCTTGGGCGACAGCTCGAAGAAGTGACGGAGCGCGAACCGAACCAGAGCTGCTATCCGTGCAACGGCGCGACCGGGTGACGTGGCACGGCTGACGTGTCGCATTGTGCCGTTGATTGAAAGACTGGCGAGGTGCTACCAGAGAAGGGTGTAATGTCGGGAGAAAGCAGGAGTTCAAGGAAGGGTGCGGAGCGAGGGGATGAAGCTGACGTGATAAGGCCGTTCCGGCTGTTCCCGAAATAAAAGAAGCAGCGAGGTTGAGGACTCGTACACATTGCGCCTAGTCTTGCGAGGTTCACGTAGGACGGACTTCTGAGTCTTACCGAAATGAGAGAACGAGTAACGAAATATCACCGTTATTTCATGCGAAAACTTGGGGTTCGGCTGACATAGATTGCTGAAGCCAAATCCAACATGAAATTGTGTAAAATGGATGGGAAATTCGGGAAATGCCTGAGGGAAAGGAGAAGGCGTTGTGGGGCAAGTACCAGAAGCATTGAGAGTGAGAGCCAATCAAGGTGAGGGCTGTCTGCTTGAACCGCATTTACCATCTGTACCGTTTTGTCCTTCCACTGTAACACACACAGGCGGACTGTGCCGTTTGATATGCGTGGATTAGGAGGCGGATTTTTCAAGGCGTCGCGGTCTTTTGTGCTTCTGCTCTGCACACTTGTGCCTGATTGGCTGGAGCTGGTTATGCTGGACAGATCCTGTCGCGTCAGCAAGTAAATATCACGCCACCACGACTTGGAAAAGAGCCTCCAGCTGACGCGGCCCATGGTGCTTTTCACGTGGGCAGTGTCCGAAAGGCTGGATTCAAATCTCCGTGTCATTGAAGGATTGAAATGAAAAGGTACAGTAATGGCATTGGAACTTATTTCAGATGCATACCATACACCCAGATCTTGAGCTTTCACGAACTGCCAAAAATTAGTCCTGCACTAGGGTTCACTCATTTCAGAGGCTTTGCAAAGCTTGTCTACCTACTCACTATTCCACGTTCATTCAAAAATATAATTACTCTTGAACCATCGGCTATCTACAAGGTAAGCTGATCTGGGTCCTCCACAATCTTAGCGAAAGTTTGGAGGAACTCCGCCAAATCAGCGCCATAAATGATCCGATGGTCAGCCGTGACATTCACCTGTGCAATGCAGAGGGAGGTACCGTACTAGCTTAGTGGAGAGAGTGTAATGGATGCACTTGTCACACTAGAAAAAGCAATCAGAGAACATCAGTCAACTTCACGTTTAATGTGCACCTTACCCAACCAACCCTAACTACCAATTGACTGACCTGCATCTGCCTCTTGATGCCGAAGCTGCCATCCTCTGCTGCCACCATTGTTGGGATGGATGATCCAACGGCCATGATCGCACCCTGCCAAAGATATTGATTTCAATACATGTGCAATACACTCTTTAAGATGATGAGAATTTGACAAAGTGAGCAGGAAAGGATCTGATGAGAACCTTTCCAGTTGGTTCAACTATCACTGCATCACACCTAAACCCTCCCTCATTCCCCCTTCTCTCATTCCCACATGCCTCACTCTCACACACTTTCACATCCCCCCACACAGGGCCCACACAGTCCACACGGTCAGCACTGTCTCACCTGGCCGATGGGCAGGATGGCGTCAAACCAATCCACGCCAAACATTCTGACTAAAGAACCCCCCCACTCTCTCTCACATTCCCCCGCACATGGCCCACACAGTCCCACGCGGTCAGCACTGCCTCACCTGGCCGATGGGCAGGATGGCGTCAAACCGATCCACGCCGAACATGCCCAGGTTGGACAGTGTGAAGGTTCCTGGAAGGAGAGACAAGCAGGAAGGAGAGACAAGCAGGAAGGAGAGGCAGCGAAGGAGAGAAGCACGCCGATGATTGGATAACAAGGAAGCTATAACAAGGCACACCATAAGCCAAAAAATTACAATCCGTAGCCTATACCACAACTGGTACACCCCCTTTTTAAACAACCACTTCCAATTGCCTCAACATCAATTCACTCCCCAACCCTCCACTTCATGCCTCTCACTTAGGCCTTCCCCCCTCCTGCCCTTCCCCCTCTTTCCATTCCCCTTCCATCCAGTTCTCCTCTTTCCCTTCCCACCCCTTCCCATTGCCCTCCTTCCTCCCGTCCTCCCTTCTCACTGCCTAACTTTGCCCTACTGCTGTTAATTTCTCCACACCTCCCCACCCCACCCCTATTCATGTCCGCCTCTCTCACCTCCGCTGTAGTCGCCTGGGCTCAGGGCCTTCCTCCGTGCCTTGCCCACCAGCTCCTTCCACTGCCCTGACATTGTGAACAGGTCCGTCTGGGATGATGAAGAGGTGTAAGGGGGAGAAGAGAGGGGTGGAGAGAGGTGGAGTGCGGTAAGGGTGCTGTGTAGAAAACTGTGTGTTGAAGTACCTTGCCCACCAGCTCTTTCCACTGCCCTGACATCGTGAACAGATCCGTCTGGGATGATGAAAGGGGGGTAAACGGGAGAAAAGAGGGGTGGAGTGTGGTGGGGCGGGCTAAGTGTGTGAGGAACTGTGTGTCACCATGGATTACTTACTAGCTCCTTCCACTGCCCTGACATCGTGTGCACGGGCTACGGGGAAGAAATAGCAGTGGAATGAGGTGGGGTGGGATGGGGTAGTGCGTGACGAAATGCGTTTTTCTGTGCTTTGTCCACCAGCTCCTTCCACTGCCATCGTGTACAGGTCCTTGTGGAACCACCATGGGAGGGTGGGGGGAGGGGGAAGGCGGAGTGGAGTGGGGTGTGGGTGTGTTCGTATACCCAAAAATAGGTGTACAGGAGGATACACCCACAGGAGCATGTAGGAGGCACGAATGATAGTGCGCTCTTGGAGGGGCAGGATGAGGGACAAAATTTGGGAACTGAGATTGAGCAACGTGGAAAGTTGTGGACCAGGGAAGAGAAACAACGTGAGATGAGAAAGGGTGGTTACATGAAGACCCTTTCTCACCCCGTCTCATCATTCCTTCCTACCTCGTCTGCGTTCTTGAGCACGGGCGTGATGAGCCCGCCATCCATGGCCACAGCCACCGCCACGTTCACACTCTCGTTGTAGTGGAAGCTCTTCCCGTCCTTGCACGCGGCGTTCACGATGGGGTGCCTCGCCAGCGCCATGCCCACTGCCTTGGCGAGCAGCGCCGTCATGGTCACTCCCTTGCCCTTCACCTGTGCACCAGTGAGGGCAGTGAAGGGGAGCAGAGGGATAGGGGGAAGATAGCAGTAAAGGGAGGAGAGAAGAGAGGACAATGAGAGGGAGGGGATAGAGAGCAGTGAGAGGGGAGGAGAGAGAGAGCAGGATGGGTGCGGTAAAGACAGTGGCAGGAGCAGGAGCAGGAGCTCCAAACACAACCCACCGCCACACCATCACAAGCGCGGACAGACCCACCCGCTTGTAGAGAGCATCCAGGGCGTCGGTGGTAACGGTGTAACCGACGCGGAAGGTGGGCACAACGAGCGTGGCCTCCATGTTCCTCGCCACCGCCCCCTGCATCGCCATGAACGCCACCACTGACGCCCCCGCTGGCAGTGGCGCTGCCGCCGCTGCTGCTGCTGGCGCTGGTGCTGGTTAAGCAGCAACACCAGCAGCAGGAGCAGCAGGAGCAGGAGCTCCAAACGCTAGCCACTGCCACACCACATTATCACAAAGAAAGGACTCACCCGCTTGTACAGTGCGTCAAGGGCGTCGGTGGTAACGGTGTAACCAACACGGAAGGTGGGCACAACGAGCGTGGCCTCCATGTTCCTCGCCACCGCCCCCTGCATCGCCGTGAACGCCACCACTGACGCCCCCGCTGGCAGCGGCGCTGCTGCTGCTGCTGCAGGCGCAGCAGCAGCACGAGCGGCAGGAGCAGCAGCGGCGGCAGCGGGAGCAGGAGCGATGATGGTGGGAGCAGGGGCGGTCGCGATGCCTGCTGCTTTCTTGATGTCGTCAGGGGTGATCCGGCCGTAGGGACCGGAGCCTGCTACCTTGGCCAGGTCAACCTGATGGAAGGGAGGGGCGGAAGGCGACGGAGGAGAGGGAGTGAAAGAGGGGGATAGGAAGAGCCTGGCTGCATGCAAAGGACAGAGGAGGCTGACGGGAACGGATGAAGAAGTGAGGAAAAAGAGGGACAGGGGGTGGTGGGTGAAGGAGGTGATGTATGTCTGACTGGTGACCGTTGCAACTGTGTTGGTGTGATCCTTGTGTGTGCATTGTACCATACCTTGTACTCGCATCGAATCATACCTTCCATTGCACCGTACCTTGTGCTTCTTCGCCAGCTTCTTTGCCTCGGGCGTTGCAACCACCTTCCCTGGGGTAGCAGGCGCGGCAGGTGCAGGGGGCGGGGGAGGGGGGGCGGCAGCAGCAGGCGCAGGAGCAGCAGCCGCAGCTGGTGCAGCAGGAGCAGCAGCAGCACCACCATCAGAACCGCCGCCGAGCTTGGCGGCCTTCTTCTTGGCGGCCTCCATGTCGTCCTCGCTCTCTGCCAGGATGGCGATGGCTGCACCCACAGGTGCCACCTGCAGCGATTAAAAGCGATTGAAAAAGGTTTGAAAAGGTTGGAAGCAGTTGAAAATGGTGGAGATTTTAGGACTTGAGGCGCCAGAAGACATGAGCTTGGCAGCCTTCTTCTTGGCGGCCTCCATGTCGTCCCTCGCTCTCTGCCAGGATGGCGATGGCTGCACCCACGGGCGCCACCTGCAGCAAGTGAACAGGGTTTTCGGTTGAAAGGGGCAGAGTTTTGGGGCCGAAGTTGCGGCCTTTGCGGATGTCATATCGTCCTCGCTCTCTGCCAAGATGGCAATAGACTGCCTCGTTTTCGCTCTCTATGCCGTCGTAAAACGCCTTTCTACATCAATATCCGCCTTGCCCCCCCCCCCCCCCTACCTTCCACGCCTTCTGCTTACACTACCCTCAGCGATACCTTTCTAACAAAAAAGCGCTTACTCCTCCCTCGCACCATTCGCTCTCACCGCGACATACCTCGCCCTCCCCCACGAGGATGGTGGCGATGATGCCGTCGTAGAACGTCTCCACGCCCATGCCCGCCTTGTCCCTCCCTGCCCACCGCTCCCTCTTGCTGCAGGCTTAATAATCCCACGCACCATCATCCTTCATTCCTCACCTCGCCCTCGCCGACAAGGATGGTGGCGATGATGCCGTCGTAGAACGTCTCCACGTCCATGTCCGCCTTGTCCGACTCCACCACCACCACCGACTCGCCCTTGCTCACCGTCTCGCCCTCGCTGTGACGGAGGGAGAAATAGGAGAAAGAGATAGCAGGAGAACGGGAAATGGAGAGGGATGGGAAAAAAGGGGGAAGGGGAAAGAGGTCTATTCGCCTTGTCAGACTCTACCACCACCACCGACTCGCCCTTGCTCACCGTCTCGCCCGCGCTGCAATGGTGGGAAGGCAAATGGTGGGGAAAAGAGACAGCAGGTGTGGGGGAGGTGGAGAGGAAGGGGAAGAGGGGAGGGAGAGAGGCACCACCACCACCGACTCGCCCTTAGTCACCGTCTCGCCCTCGATATGACGGAGCGGAAACACGCGTCTCGAACTCACCACCACCACCCACTCGCCCTTGATCGCATTTCGCCCGCCATCTTCTTTCTAGATATCCTTTCGAGAATTAACTCTCAAATGCCTCTTGGTCAAGCGCGAACAACCTTCCCCTCGGCCATTGTGAAGCTGGGAGCGGGCATAAAAAATCATTTCTCTGGTTCCCACCCATACTGGTCTTCTGAGATGCCTCTTGGGCCACGCAACGATCTTGCCCTCCGTCGTGGAGGGGCTGAGCGCCGGCGTGAAGATACGATTCTGTAACCCCAATCCATACTGATAATCCTGAATTACCTCTTGGACCACGCGACGATCTTGCCCTCCGTCATCGTGGAGCTGAGCGCGGGCATGAAGATCTCGCGCACCTTCGCCTCCGTCACCAGCCGCGACACCCGCTGTCGCGGCAACGGCGCTGAGGTCACAAGGCGGTGGGACACGGTGCCTGTTGAAAGCAATTGGAAGTGACAGAGGGGTGAGACGCGCTATTAGCTGGAGACAATGGGAAGCGACAAAGAGGGTGTGGGATAAACATGGTCTTCGGAAGGGAACACCGGGACCACGGCATCACGGTCAACAATTGGACGAAGCGCCGTGAGTCTTCACGCCATGTACACGCCATTCCTTCCCATTCCCTTCCATCCGGTAGCACGTATTCCACCGTTATCGCATTTCAAACTCGTCGTCAGGTCCGTGAGAAGCACAATACTAGACGGGGAGCACATGCAAGTGCAGATGAACCCAAAACCTGTGTGGTGATGTGAACCCCAACGCTGGAAGCGATTTCGTCGACCTCTACCATTGAGATGGTTTCGAAATGGTCTAAAGATAGATTTACTCATCTGCAGGACATACGTAATGTACACGTACAGTCGGCTATCTACCACGCCTGATTGTTTCTGATCAGAGTCTCATCCATAATTATTCAATCTATCTGACTGCTGGTTGACACAAACATTGCTGCTCAAGTTTTCTAGACTAGCGTCTCCCGTTCGCACCTGAAGAGCGAAGGAAGCCATTAGAAGCAATCAGTGACTTCTCCATTGCTCTCAGAGACATGCCACTGGTACACGCCATGGCGACGACTGCGCTAGAGTATCACCAAGTACGGCTGAAGCGCGGCACGAGTGGCCTCTACAACGGGTAGATGGTCACAAGGATGGCAGCGACAGAGGTGGCGTGCTAAACTTAGTTTCTCTTTTTCTGTTCTCGAGATTGCAGTTAATTCCTCTGACCAGTTTCCCCGCGTTGGAGATTCCTGCCTGGATCCTAGAGAACACCTCAACTCCAACCCGATCCCAGTTTTTCCTGATCAGGCTTCACGCGCGGAAGCAGGGGAAGCGCAAGGAAAAGTGTTTCGGAGAGTGCGCGGAGAGGTTGTGCAGGATTGAGTAGGCGGAGAATCAGGGGGAAATGCTGGGGAATGCCGGACACGCCTGACAGGATTGCGGGTGGATGGATCAGAAAGCAAAAGAGGCAACCGCCACACACGTCCACGTCAGGAAACAGTCATCGACTATCGGACAACCCTCCACCTCAGACACCACGCGGCAGTTCTTATCGCTGCCATTGGAAGAGTTGCATCTGTCGCCACAAATCAAGACCCCTGCAACCTCTCGTGCACTACTAGTTACTCTGACAATTATCTAAGAACTGCTCCATGTACAATAAACAATACCATTTACATTGTTAGAATGACAATTGAGCCACTTAGCATAACCAAGTACAGGATGTGATTGCATAAACCCTCTGTAATAAGTTATCACAAATTTATATTACATAGGAGTATTCTACATTCTGAAAAAATGCAGTTTATTATAGGGTATATTGCATTGTATGCTTCCGCATGATAATCAGGCAGTAAATAATAAGGCATTTGAGGCTTCCTGAAGCTTCATCTGGACATTGAAAACCCCTAGCTTGCCCTTGAATTTGTTCCTGCCTAGCTAAAACCGCTAGGTAGAAACAGGAAAGTTGTCCAATAAAGGTCAAGGAGTCAGCTTATGGTAAAGCTTGTAGTGTAAGCAGGAGATCATTTTATCCAAACCGATAACCTCTATCCACAAACACCAGGCAGGCAGGCTGACCAAACGAAGGGTGAGGTGACCTGTACCATTTCAGGTTCGGAGACTGTTTTGGGAGTGTTCAGGCTCGGAAACTAGTCTTGCAGAAGCCCGTCTCCACTTGCTCGTGACATCATTGTTTAGACACAATGAAGCAGCCAAAGCCAGCTCCCTCAATGGGGAATCACGAGAGTTACACTCTGTTCAATGGAAGCGGCAGAATCCGAAGTTGTTTTTCCGCTCCACCACTCTCACCAGCCTGATGACAACACTCAAACTGTAAGCTAGCTCTTGTGAACCCGCCCTCACAAACCAGTATTCCAGCTATTGTGGTTGTGTGGTTGGGAAACTCTGACTTCAGGGTGCACCAGAGATGCATTCCGCCGATTCCAATCATTTGGGGGTGATTTGGCTTAATTTTGATGGCAATATTTTTAGTATGCCACTCGCAATGTACAACTCCCGATTTTCGACATCGTGTACTTTTCGTGTGTCACTTCAGCTCATGGTGCCTGTCTACAGTGCACATCTAAGCGGGCCGATGTCAGGTGTCGCGGGCACTTGGTGTACACCCCATTGTCAGGAGTCACGACCCCAAAACTTCTCGAGCCAACCAACCACGTTGCGACGCAATCAAAAGGCGGCCATAAACCAGGGCCCGAACGAGCCGCGCCTGATTCCAGCCACCCGTCGGGCTTCCCGCAAATTACCGAGCTTCGAGTCCAAGTTCGTGGGCGACGTTCCCTCCCAAACCGGACCACATTGGTTCGAGAAGCCCCCAAGGGACTCCCAAGCCATCAAGCAGCCGAACCCGGCGCAGAACCCAACCTTCAACGGCTCCTTTTGGTTTCACCAAGGTCACCGAACCTAACCCAAACCTTCCGCTCGGCAAAACGTCGCCCCTTACCTGATGCCCACCAGCTCTTCCCTTTCCATGCCTCGTTCCCTAATCCACCTGTCGTTCTCCTGATTATCCACCACAGCTGCTCTGATTCTCAATCCACAAAAGCTCCTCCTAGACATCTGTGACTGGCCATAGCTGGCTAACTTCGGACTCATATGCCTCTCCAGTTCCCTACCTAAAGAAGAGTCTCGGAGCACTTATCGGTAGGAAGCATCATTCCGTGAATATAGCCGTGTAGTCAGCTACTAGAGAAAGAAATTATATTTTTCGAGTTCCTTTAGCTGTGCTGCGTCGGTAGCCACGTGCGTTGTTCAGTGAAGCCGAAAGAATAGGGCGTCTAAGTACCGGTTCAGGGCCATCACCAGGGATGGCCATGGATTGGCTAAAAACTTCTCTTCCGTGGGTAGATAAGAACATATCCGACGATCACAAATTTGTACGTCCTTAACTTCTTGCGTGAGGGAATCAGCCTGCTGATCAAGAGTCGTTGGCATACGTTAGTTGGCAGGGAGAGACCCTTTCCAATAAAGCCAATGATGACGAAATTAAAAAGAAAATCCTCCTGTCGTGCATATGATATTTCCTCCATCCGTCTGCCTGGTGTTGTCGTTCTCCGTAGTCCAGACCATGGCTCCTTCATTAGAGAGCCATTGCGTCAATTATTAACTGCCAATGGCTGGATCATCTTCATCACTGGAAGCCACAGCCGGTCCTTCATACGATGCTGCGTTGATGATGTCTCGTTGCATTGTCCGTCACAATTTCTCCCTTTCACATTCTCCCTTTCTGAACGCCTAAGGCCCTTGACCTGATTCTGTTTTTTTACTATTACCATGCGTCCATGATCGCAGGCTGGCCAGGCGATCCGATCTCCAGGCTCTTCCTCTCGAGAAGCGGGGTTTACATCGATATTGACACAAGGAGGAGACGGCTTCGACCTAACCCTCCCGGTCGCTAGG
The DNA here is from genome assembly GCA_948144175.1 of Closterium sp. NIES-65. NCBI lineage: Eukaryota > Viridiplantae > Streptophyta > Zygnematophyceae > Desmidiales > Closteriaceae > Closterium > Closterium sp. NIES-65. The sequence goes on from CANXME010000416.1 coordinate 15,102, forward strand.
TTGACGGGGAGGCTCGGTCCCCCTTCTCCACGGGCCGCCTCACCCCCAATAGTGCCACGCTCGTTATCATCACCCTCGCTATTAGCCTCGACCAATTCGTTAAAGACTTCGCCGTCTCCCGCGGCCACTGCATCGACGTTAACCGCTGGAGTAGCGAACGTCGCCCCAGCAGTTCAACAAGTAGCAGCAGGCTCGGCAACAGGCTCGGCAGCTGCGAGGCCGAAAACTGCTGGTTCGGGAAGGGCGATGGCGTCGCCGCCAGGGACACCCCCGAGCACGTGGAGGGTTCGATCGCGTGAACGAATGGCGGTTAGAAAAGCGAAAGGGTTGATCGGAGCCGCTCATGAGAGCCCCGAGTGGCTGATGGATCTGGGCCGTCGGATGAACATCCCATTTGAGTAAGCTGGAATAGCTAGACGTGCATTGGTTTAGGAATTGCATGTCGGCACCGCAGTATTTTAGTTTAGAAAGCCCACGGTTGCCGTTTTGACGCCCTCAAGGCTGCTTGTTGCTGACAAACGTTTTCAGACCGATAAGTCTGGTAACGGCTGGTGTATGATTAGCACTGAAGGCTGCATTTCCTTCCCCGCGTGTGGTTAAACTCAACACCCTCCTTCCGCTCCCTGATCTTAAACTGTTCTCCGTCCTCGTGCCCCGACCTCCACACATCCCCCCCCCCTCCCCCCCTTCCCTCCCCCCTCTCCCTCTCTCCTCCCTGTTTCTCGTCCCCACTCAACACTCGTTATTTCCCTCATCTGCCTCCCTTCTCTCGCAGTTTACTCGCAGTGTTTTCAGACAAGTGCCAACGGCCCACTCCGCGGCACCCCTCCGCGTCCTCCGCGGACCCTCTCTCCGCGCCGACGCCCGAGTGCGTGCAAGCGGCGCATCTAATCAATCACACGGTGGAGACCCGCCTCTCGTCCTCCTCCTCGACTGTAGCGGCGGAAGCGGCGGCAATGGCGGAGCGTGGCGCTTCTGCAGCCGCGGCTGCATCCGGTGGCCCGGGTGGCACTAGAGGTCCTGCTTCTGCTGCTCCTGCTGCTGCTGCTGCTGCTTTTGCTGGTGCTGATCCGCCAGTTGCGGCGTCAAGAGGCGTAGGTGTGACTGTGCTAGGAAGTGCTACAACAGGTGCCGCCGCAGGTGGAGGAGCTAACGGGGGAGGAGTTGCAGCGTCATCTAGCTCTGTGAAGGAGCAGCAGCCCATTGCTGCCACTGCGGCCAGAACCTATAGCCCCGATAGCCGCACTCCCGCTATTAGAGCAGCCCCGGCCCCAAGGCCCGCGGCTAGGGCGCCAGCTCCAGCACCCGCACCCGCTGCGACTGAGAGATGGGGATGGGGGAAGAGCAACAGCAGCAGCAGCAGGGGGTTGTGGGGCAAGATAAATAAGGGCGCGGGCAAGAAAGACGCGAAGAAGAAGGTGCAGAAATTGCCAGAGGCAAGCAAGGCGGAGCGGAACTCGATCATGGACGGAACCCTTGTCCCGGCCAGTCGCGCGGTCAACCCGCCCATGTCCCGCAACCCCATGTTCGAGCCCGTGGGCGCGTCTAAGCGGCGCGCGGCGAGGCAGCCGGGGCTGCGCGTGCCGATGTGCATCAAGACGGTGAAGGTGCAGTTCGGGGATACGCTGGCGGAGATTGCCCAGAACCACCGCACGTCGATTCGGGACCTGCAGAGGTTGAACAACCTTCGGTCGGACTTCATTGTTGAGGGCGACACGCTCATCGTCTCGTGCTGTGAGTGCTACCTGGGTGATTTGAGATGGGGTAAGATGGACGAGGAGTGAAGGGGGATGACGAGGGAAGGAAGGAGGGGAGAGGGGGGTTAGTGCTTTGTGATGGCGTGTATTCCACAGTCTCGGGCAGGACATGCCTAAGACTTTCTTCAATCATGTTACATGGCACGTTTCATTTTACCAGCGTATCCCATCACCATATGCCCAAACCGTGTTTTTCTAGTGTGTTAGGGTTCGATCTCGCTCTCCTCCCTTTCACCCTCTCACAACGCATTCCTTCATTCCTCCCCTCGCGCCCCCAATTTATGCTCTATTCATCTCAGCCAACCAACGTCGTTCCGTACCAGAGCTCAGGCCTGGCATTCGCCGGACCTGCCGCCCGCTCTTTTCCCGGCTCTCTCCATCATCGACTTTGCCAAAGCTGCCTGCAAGGCTCGGCGTGGGAGGTCCGGCAGCAGGCGCCATTGTGAAAGCGGGCTCAGCAGCAGGAGGACGAGTTTCTCTGCTAGAAGGTGTGCCTCGTAAACCACAAGTTGGTGATTATATAATGTATTCTCCTAGCCATGCCTGTCTTATGAGCTGTTTGTCGATCTGCGTTGACTGTTTGCTGCCTCACTTGTGTGAATAGTCCATGCCAGCAGTGCGTTTCTGTGTTGCTCCACCTGGCCCACGTTTCCACTTTCACCTGCAGTGACATTTTAGTCGTCTTAACTACTTGCAGGCATGTCATGCCATCATCATTGCTCTTCCGTCTGTGTTTCTTTTTCTGTTCTGTGCCGCCTTCCACATCTCCCTTACCACGTCCTCTTCCCCCATATCCTCCGCCCCATCTCCTCTCCCGCCTCTCCCCACACCCGCAGGGCGGTGGAGGCGGGGCCCCAAGGGCTTCCCCAAGTCGATGGACGGCTGGCGCTGTGCTCTCTCTCTTCCCCCCTCGCTCCCTCCCTCTCGTCTTACTATGTGTTGTCTCCCCACCGCCCCGCGTCCCCTCTCTCTCACCCGCAGGGCGGTGGAGGCGGGGCCCCAAGGGCTTCCCCAAGTCGATGGACGGCTGGCTGCGATTCAACTGCCCTGTCGTGGACGGGTGCGTTATGGGGGCGGGGAAGGGGGATAGGGTGGGTGTAGAATGCAGGGGGGAGGGAGAACGGATGGGGGAAAAGGGGCGAGAGGGTTGGGAAGGGGGAGGTGGGGGAAAGGTGACTCAGAACATACCTGGTGGACGGATTGTGGCGGGAGGGGGGCAGGGAGGGGAAAGGTGGGGAGGGGGAAGGAAGTGGGGTGGTGAGGGTGGTGGAGTGGGGCAGGGACTGTGGGAATGATTCAAGACTTGGCAGACTTGGCTGGGCTCTGCGTAGTGGAATATCTTGTGTTTGTACCGCTGTTTTTCTCACCATGATGGCCCTGCTGATTCACGTGCTGGCTTTCTCATTCTCAACTCTCCCTATCCCACCCCACTCCACCCCCACCCCCCCTCCCCCTCCTCCCCGCCCCCCTCCCCTCCTTTCTCCCCCACCCGGCCCTCTTCCGCGTCGCCTCTTCAACCCCTACAACTTTCAACCCTCTCCGTCCACCAGCTTCGTCAGCAGTCCCTTTGGCTGGCGATGGGGATCCTTCCACGAGGTACGCCCTCTCTTCTCCCTTCCATTACCCCTTCATTTCACCTCCTCCATACGTTTGCGCCACTCCTTCTCTCCCACCCCCTCGTCTGCTGGTCCTCTCTACTTTCCGCCTGATGAAAGAGAGAGCACTCGCGCATCTCGCTTTGCTGCTCTGCATCCCCTCTCTTTCATCCGCTTCGTCCTTAAACTCCCATTTTCAACCCTCCTGAAAGAAGAGTGTTTTTGAGACGTCTGAAAATCAATCTCGCATTGCCACTCTGCATCCCCTCTCTTTTCACCCGCTTCGTCCTTAACTCCCATTGTCGACCCTCGTTATCATCATCTTCAATCCGCGTTGCCAACCTCATCTTACATTGAGATTGCACTGAAATCACTTCTGTTCTTTTGCTCTCTCTCTCATCCCTCCATCCATCCATCCCTCCCTCCCTCCCTCCATCCATCCATCCCTCCCTCCCTCCCTCCCTCCCTCCCTCCCTCCCTCCCTCCCTCCCTCCCTCCCTCCCTCCCTCCCTCCCTCCCTCCCTCCCTCCCTCCCTCCCTCCCTCCCTCCCTCCCTCCCTCCTCTCCCCATCACCCAACCTCCAGGGTGTGAATCTAGCTGCGGTGTCTGGTGTGCCAGTACTTGCGTCTTTTTTTTTTTGTCAACACAAGTATTCCCTCTTTTTCCGTCTCTCTCCCTCCTGTTCTCCTTCCCCCCTCCCCCAACCTCCAGGGCGTGGATCTAGCAGCGGAGTTTGGGGCGCCAGTGCTGGCGTCAGACAAGGGCGTTGTGACGTTTGCAGGCTGGAGTGGAGGGTGAGAGTGTTTGTGCGTGTGAGCTTGTGTGTATGCACGTGCGCATATGTGTGTGTGGGGGGGGGGATGGAGGGGAAGGGGGGGTAGGTGGGTGGGATGGTGAAGGCCTTCACAACCCTCCCGCCCACCTCAGCTAAGCTCTCCTATCTCTCCAGGTACAGCAAGCCGGTGACGGTAGCACATGACAAAACCTTCATAAGCCTCCCCACCCCTTCCCCTCCCATTCCCATGTTTCATCTGCTCCAATCTCTCCAGGTATGGCAAGCTGGTGACGATAGCACATGACAATGGCTTCACCACTCGATATGGTCACTGCTGCATCATCAACGCACGTGTTGGGCAGGTGCGTGCTGGCTCTTGAGAGGTGGGGAGGGGGGGTGTTGTGCAGGAATGCGCGGTGATTGACGTGGCGTTTTCTGGCATGCAGCAGTGTGTGTTGAGGTGGGGCTGCTTCAAGTGGGGCTGACTTATGTAAGGTTGCCTCAAGGGAATTTCTGAGTGGCCTGCTTCCTAGCTTGCTTGCTACAGATTTGCCCCTTCACATCCACCCTCTCACCCATGAGTCTTCCTCCATCTGTGTGTCCATCTGTGTCTGCGTGTGTGTGTGTGTGCAATTGCATGTGTGTGTACGCATGGCCACTGCAGCGAGTGGCAAGGGGGCAGCAGGTGGCGTGTGTGGGGGCAACCGGGCGAGCCACAGGCCCGCACTTGCACTTTGAAGGTAAGCGCACCATCGGCCTGTTGTTCCCCCACTGCACTCACCCTCTCACACTTCCACCCTCCCGTCCTCACTTGTGTGTGGGAGCAATAGGGCGAGCCACAGGCCCGCACCTGCACTTTAAAGGTAAGCGCACCATTGGCCTGTAACCCCACCCACCAACCTTCCTGTTGACTTGCTCCCTCCATCCCACTCTCTCTCCTCACTTGTGTGTGCGTGGGCAACCGGATGAGCCACAGGGCCCCACCTGCCACCATTTGCCTTCCTCTCCTCCTCCCTTTCCCTTCTCTTCCCTGTCCTGTTGTCTCTCCATTCATCCCCCCCGCTCCCACACCCACATGTTGTCGCCCCCACTCCCACATGTATACATTCGCAAACCTCCCCCTTCCAACCCCCCCACCTTATTCGCTTTCTTGTGTCTTTGACTCCCTCCTTTCCCCCCCCTGTGGCACCTCACACTAATCCCCCCTTAGTGGCACCTCACACTAATCCCCCCTTAGTGGCACCTCACACTAATCCCCCCTTAGTGGCACCTCACACTAATCCCCCCTTAGTGGCACCTCACACTAATCCCCCCTTAGTGGCACCTCACACTTCGCCCCCCATGCCCCCCTCCGTCTTATGGCACCCCCCACTTATTAGCCTTCTGTCTACTCACACATATCAATCCCTTCCCCCTTGTTCCATCTCATACCTATCCTTTTCTTTCCCCCACCCCATGGCATCTCACACAAGTCCCCCACTATTCCCCTCTGTCATCTTCCTCGCTCTCTGCAGTCCGCAAGAGAGGGGAAGCATTGGATCCGTTCAAGTGGTGCAATCTATGACAGGATAGGTCTGGCTGAGAGGGGCTCTACGAGTGAATTCCAGGGCAGTTGTCAGAACGGGAACGCCCTGCTGAGTGCTGCTGCTGCTGCTCATACTGCTGCTCCTGCCCATCCAGTCTTTTCCAAAAGTAGTCTCACTAAAAGCTCCCGTTTCCATCACAGGACAGTGTCAAGTGAGCAGGCTGAAACGAGGCTGAACAAAGTTTGAACCCATGCGTCTGACTGGTGCTGCAAAAAGAGCACCGGTTGTCAAAGAGAAGAATTCTGGGGCTTGAGAGTCCCATAATGCCACCGCATGGAACAGTCTGAAGGACTCCAATTTACCATCTGCAAGACGTAGCTTGGTCACTTCACTTGCTTAGGTTTGGTAGGTCTAGTGATGCAGGCGACAGGAGGAGGAGGCAGACGCGGATTTTGGGGCTCGGTGGAAATCGTGGTGTGGAAAGTTGGGGTGGCTGGAGTCGTGTTTTTCCGTACGAGTTATCCATTTCCTCTCCTGCAAGGGAGCTGGTTCTGGATCACAGAGCACTACGTTCTATTCTATGCAAGCTGCATTAGCATGAGAGACACTTGGTTGTAGTATTCTAATACATGTGTAGCTTTGCGTATGAAGCTACTTATGTTGCTCTCATCATGGCACCGTGATGTGATCTCTTCAATAGTTCCTGAACAGCAGCCATTTCTTTCATGCTAAATGGTTGAATGCAATGAGATTCGTGGCACAAAGGACGAGAACATATGCATGCTCAAATTGTACAGGATCCTCCTGGGGAAAGAACAAAATCTGACAGTCTTCATCTTAGGAAAATCCAAGGATGCCAAAACGTACCGTATGTACAAAGAATGCTTGCATGCCTGCCATCTCTGCTCCCTCCATTCCTCCCCTTCCTTCTCCTCCCCTCGCTTTCCTCTGTTACCACCTGCAACCTTGGGCGGGCCACAGACCGTATGTGGCAACAGGACGACAACACCCAGGCCAGCAGCAGCAGCAGCGAGTGAGCCAAACCGGCAGCTGGCCAACCGATCAAACCCCACTACAGGCTGAGATCAGTTGAACCAAGCTCAGAGCTGGTCGGAAATGGCCCCTCCTTCTCCCCACTCTCCCCACTCAACTCTTCCTCCGCCTGCCAAACCAAAAACCTCCCAATTGCATCACGCAACATCACCACTCCCACCAGCTCTCCTCCTTCCCCTTCCTCCCGTGTGACGTAGATGCGATGCATGCGTGCCACCCGTAAAGCGCGGATAACATCGCGCAGTGACATCCCAACTATCACCATCACCATCCCCTCCCACTACAGGCTGAGACCATCGGAACCAACCTCAGTGCTGGCTGGAACCGGCTCCTCTACCTTCTCTCCCCGTGTCTCTCCCTCCTCCTGCCTCACCAGAAACCGTCCAATTGCATCCCGCAGCGTCACCACTCCCACCAGCTCTCCTCCTTCCACCCCCTCTTCCGGCTCCCGGGTGACGTAGATGCGGTGCACGCGTGCCACCCGGAACGCGTGGATCACCTCGCGCAGTGGCGTGGACAAGCGGCACGTCACGGGCGGCACCATGATTGGCCAGATGACGTCAGCAGCACCGTGATGCGGCCTCTGCGCATCGTGCACCAGTTCTGCCACCGTAAGCGGCCTGGGGGTTGGTGGGGATGGGACCAGAGGAGGGGAGGGAGGAAGGGACACATTCTGAACACGCCGAGATTTTTTAGAGTTCTCAAAAGAATCCTTGGAACATCAAGGACGAGGAAAGGGACACATGCTGAACATGCCGTACACTAAAGTTGCTGCGCGTCGTACATTAAGTCTGTCACTGTGAGGGGTCTGAGGGTTGGTGGGGGTGGATGGGGATGGGAGAGGAAGGGGGAATTGTGGGGGAAGGAGGAGCAGGGGATGCAGAGAAAAGGGAGAAAGTAGAAAAAAGAAACAATAGTTATTTTCTGTGGAGTTATATGAGGCTGTGCAAGGTGCTCCAGATCTGCCACTGTGAGTGGCCTGGAGATTGGTCAGGTTCGAGGAGAGTGAGGGGAACAAAGGGTTGAGGGGTCAATGCCGAGAATATGACCACCGAGAAAAGGATTGGAAAGGGGAAGAACAAGATTGCTGTTATGCTGACCATTTAAAAAACGATTGGGATGGGTGCATGTCATGCCTGCACCATTATTAAGCCGCATGGCATGCACCAGACTCACTACTGCGGCGATGGTGGGAGCGCGCAGGAGGAGGGGGGGAGGGTGGAGGGGGGGGAGTGTGGGTGAACGCAGAACAAGGGGAGAAACGAGCAGAAATTGCAAAATGGAAGCAGTGCAGTGGTACGGGGACACAATGGAGGCATTTTACTTGATATGGTGTTGCTCTGCAAGATGCGGAGACGTAAGCAGCTGCAGAACGTCCCTCGCGCTGACATTTGCCGTGATGCGATTGGTCCCCGGCGCTACCACGGGCACTCCACCAATGTCATGCTGCAGCATCAGACGGAACGGCTCCATTACCGGGTCCGACTCCTCCACCTGCCACCATAACGCGTACAGAAGGAAAAGAACCTTTCAGGCATGAATGAAGGCCCTCCTGCCTGGCAGGAGGCCCGGAAGGACCGTGCAAAGGATTGTAACATGCGATTGGTCCTCGGCGCCACCAAAGACCTTCCACCAATGCCATGCTGCAGCATGAGACGAAACGGTTTCATTACCGGGTCTGACTCCTCCACCTGTGATCATAACGCGTACAAAAGAGAAGAAACGCAGAGAAGCACTAAGGGCATGTTCGGACAATCACCACTCCAAAACGTCTAGAAACCCACTTGAACCAATCGTTCTAAAAATATACCACTTTGAACCGTTCTGACGGTCCGGTCCAGTCCGGAAAAAATCGAAAATGTAACACGCCCTAACCGCACCTGTGTGTGAAAGAATTTTTAAAACCCTGACACTTAATGTTTACAACTTAATAGCACCCTGCCATTAGCTCGGTGCAGACCCGGGTTCGATTCCCGGCTGGCACATGACCTTTTGATCCCATGGGATGCCCAAGAAAACCCATCGGCAATGCTATCCTTGCTGTCACCTGCCTCACACTAGGAAGATGAGCTTTGAAGACCGATCTCATTCCTCCCAAATAATATCTTCAATCATACCTTCCTCCCACCCACTGAACTCCCTTTGCAACCTGGTCTCACCATTACCACACCTGGTCTCACCGTCACCACACTTTCCCAAACTGGTCTAACAATCACCACTCCTTCCCAGAGATGGTCTCATCATCCCTTCCAAGAAATGGTCTCATCATCACCACCCCTTCCAAGAGATGGTCTCATCATCACCACCCTTTTCCAGAGATGGTCTCATTATCACCACACTTCACCGCATTACACCTTGCATAGCATGCACCAACTCACAAATGACACCCCCATTTCCCGGATGCACCAACTCACACATGACACCCCCAATTCCCGGATGCACCAACTCACCCATAACACCCTCATCTCCCAGATCTTTCTTCTCTGCTTGGCTCAGCCCAATCAGCATTCCATACAGAGAAATCCCATACTCTATTATATCAGCCCCCATTCTCTGCCACCTGCACACCCAGGGTTTAGCACCCACCCTTAAAGCCATGCTCTCACCTAAGTGACCACTTACTCCACTCTCATCCCTTGCCGTCCATTCCTTGGCACCATAAACGCCTCTTCCCCCCCCAATGTAGGCTAAGGCTGTCTGTCACCTATGATCCAAAGTCCCTAGGCCCTTTACTTGCTCCTACCCATCACCCATGTTAGCCTTTGCATGTCACATACCAGACTTTGCATCTCACATGTCCCTCACCTGAACAACTAATTCCGCCGTCTTGCTCAGCAGCCCCATGCATCTCCATCCCTAAAAGTTCACCACAGTATGATTGGGATGGCTTGCACTTTTGACGTCACTCAAAAATGACTCAAGAAGCAAGTGCTGTTGGTGCCGTCGTGTGTGAGTGACTCAAACATCGTGGAAATGACTCTTCAAACTCAGCCAAGCTACCCATCCTTCCGCTATCAGCGTGCTGCCATTCAGCTGTTGTCGTGATTACCAACAAGCAGTAATCACAGCATCTCAGTCCTTGTGTCGAAAATGGTTATGCTGCAAAAATCTTGAAAACATCTGATCAGTGCCAGTGGTCTAGTGGTAGAATAGCACCCACAAAAGGGGTTTCCGCACTCCAACGCAGCTACGGTGATTGGTTCAGCAGCAGCCACTCGTGAAAGTGAGAAGACAACCCACTATGCTGCAGCACTTCATGACCGTCCGGACGTCAAACTGTTTCCCCTTGCCATCGAAACCTTCGGTTGCTTCGGCTCATCGTTCAACAACTTCCTTCGCCAATGCAGCCGAAAAGGGGCTTCACAACTCCGCGACTTGAGTGGTGCTACAGATTCTCTTCCCCTGCTGTTTGAGACCAACTTCTACAAACGGATTTCTCTGGTCCATCAACGTGAGCAGGCTCGCACTGTTTGTCGTCGTGCACAAATTCGTTTTACCGAGGGCGTCAACCACGCACCACCCGAGGTGACTTCTCTTTCTGCAGCTGACTTTGCCTACTTTGGAGAGGACCACTGAAACATCTCAGAGGCCTATTTGTAGCCCTTACAATAGGATTAGCCTGCTTTCCATACACTAGGTCTCTGGATTTGCCTTGTATCCATTGTACATTTAGTATAGAGTTAGTAAAGAGATAGAATAGCACCCTGCCATAAGCACGGTGCAGACCCGGGACCGATTCCCGGCTGGCACAGGACCTCTGTTGTATCTTTTGAACGACACAACCATGACATGAGCAGCTAAGGGCGTGTGTGATTTAGCCGAACCTGACTGAAAGTTCGAACTTTTATAACGGTTCGTCACGTTAGGATACAATTAGAAGAGTTTTGCCACGGTGCAATGCGGTTTGAGTTCGAACTTTGTCAGGTTCGGCAAAAACACACACGCCTTAATCTCAGTGCTTTTCCGTGCCATAACATGTACCTTCAGCAGACGTCGCCTCAAATATGGTGGTCACCTCGTTACCCAAGCAGCCACCACCCACTGATATCCCTGGATGCACCTTCATCATTCATCTCAGCCTGATTTGAAGTAACTGATTTCACCTCGATGAGTCATTGTGGCAGGTTTATCATAAGTATGATTGTCCTCTCATTTTGGCCTAACCACACCTACCTTCCAACCACTATTCCCTGCGCTTATATTCTTCTTCACCCAGAAACTAACCCTGGAAAGAAACCATGCACTCACCTTGAACATCAACTCTTCCATTGTTCCCGGAAATCCTCACTTCACAAGACTGGACACGCATCCCCAAGTTCATCGCTTACCAGTCCGAGTAGTGATTGTAAACCATAGAAACGTAAGAGCAGTGCCAGTGGTCTAGTGGTAGAATAGCACCCTGCCATCAGCTCGGTGCAGACCCGGGTTCGATTCCCGGCTGGCACAATGTCTTTTGTTTTGTACTTGCTGTTGTGAAACAGAGCAACAGCAGTCCACACCCCTTCCCCTAACACCAGTTTTGTTTCACTCACACTCCCAGACCCCCAGTCTCACCTTCACAGTCGATTCTGCACCCATTCTTGGCAGCCCCATCTCCTGCAGACTCCTCCCCGCCACCCACTCAAACCACGGCTGCCTTTCACAATCCAAGAGCCTTGACCAGTCTCACCTTGACAGTCGATTCTGCGCCCATTCTTGGCAGCCCCATGTCTTTCAAACTCCTCCCCGCCACCCATTCGAACCACGGCTGCCCGTCACACTCCGCCAGGAAATTCACCACATCTGCCTGCGACACCAGCGCAGACAGGCTCGGCACCAGGGCGGACCCCGAGCCTGCTGACGAAGCTGCAGCTGCAGGCTCGGGAGACGAGGTGGGAGAGGCTGAGGAAGGGGAGGAGGAGAAGGGAGCGGAGGAGGTGGGAGGGTAGGTGACGATGGGGAGCACTTGGGGGCGGTGGGGCATGGCAAGGAGCAGCATGAGGGAGAGGACCGAGTCGGAGGAGGCGAGGGGCAGGAAGGAGCGCCAACGGAAAGAGCCCACCAGGTCCGACAGCTGTGGGAAGGCGTCGAGAGAGGGAAAGCCGTAGGAAAAAAAAAACAGGGGGGAATGGGTGGTCGAGTCAGAAGGAGCGTCAGCGGAACGAACCCACAAGGTCCGACACCTGTGGGGGAGGCGAAGGGTTGGAGGGAACAGGGGGGTGCGGGAAGGCGCATGAGTCAGAGAACAGAGTTACAGGCTGAGAGGGGCAGGAAGGAGCGCCAGCGGAATGAACCAACAAGGTCCGACACCTGTGAGAGGAGGCAGGACGTTGAAGGGAGAAGGGACAAGCAGAGGGGAAGGTGCAAGAGTAGGTGGTTATGGGAAGCATTTGAGTAAAGACCCCACCAGGTGGATATGGGAAGCATTTGAGTAAAGACCCCACCAGGTGGATATGGGAAGCATTTGAGTAAAGACCCCACCAGGTGGATATGGGAAGCATTTGAGTAAAGACCCCACGAGGTCAGAGACCCGTGAGGGAGGCATGTAAGGGCAGAACGCGAGAGGCGGGGTGGGGGTGCTTCTGAGTCGACTCCGGCACAGGAAGAAAAGCGAATCAACAGGGAAAGGGGGGCGGGGGTGGACGCAGGGGCGTGGAGACCAAGCGGGGATGAGAAAGGGCTCGGAAGGAAAAAGAAGTCTTTACGCCCCACCCCACACTCCACGTCCCCACCCCAATCTTACCTTAGCAGTCTGAAACAAACCCTGCGGCAGACGATCCAGCCCTCCTGCTGACAACCTCACTCGCTCCACCCCTCCCCCATGCCCCTCCATTCCCCACTTCCCCTTCACTTCCTTGCCCCCACCCTCCCCCTTTTACGCTTACCTTAGCAGTCTGAAACATGTTCCCCTGCAACAGCCGATCCAACCCCCCTGCCGACACCCTCAATCGCTCCACCCCTCCTCCCGCCTCCCCCTCCCCTGGCGCCTCTGCTGACGTGGCGCCCAGCAGCCCTCCCGCCATCGATCCTGCCCACATGGCTGCCAGCGTGGCAACATCTGGCGCGCCCAATGCGGCTGCCCCGAGCCCTCCAAACGCCAGCCCTGCCAGCCCCCCCCCTGCTGCCGCTGCCATCTTCACCTCAATGGATGAACGCTCGAGCTGAGGAGGGTGGGAAATAGGGGCGAGGGGTTGTAACGGGCGCGTAATGGGAGGAGGGGCGGGGGTCAAAAAGAAGGCAGTGATCAAAGCAGATCGGCATCAAATGAACCACCAGCCCTCCAAACGCCAGCCCTGCCAGCCCCCCCCTTGCCTGCTGCCATCTTAACCTCAATGGATGAACGGTCGAGCTGAAAAAAGAGGACATAAGGGGCATTGGGGAAGGGAGTGAGGGCGGGGGGTGGAGGGAGGAAGAGGTCAGAAGGAAGGCATTGGTAGATCACCAGTGGTGTTGCTCTGCCCAGCCTTGCCACCGCCAGTCCCGCCAGTCCCACCAGACCCGTCAGTCCCCCGCCTGCTGCTGCTGCCATCGGCACCTCTATGGATGAGCGGATCGACCTGAAAAGGAGGGAGGGCGGAAGGGGAGGGCTCAAAGGAACGCACTGAGCGAAGCCCAGCGAGTGTACTACTGCCCCACACCTGCCTTTCACCTGCCCCAAGACCCCCCTGCCCCATGACCCCCCTGCCCCATGACCCCCCTGGCCCATGACCCCCCTGCCCCATGACCCACAGCACGACCACCACGCCATCCACCATGCCCAGCCCAGGTACCGCAGAGGGGCATCGTCCCCCCCCCCCCCGCCACGTGCCCCTGCTCTAGTACCTACCTACCCCTAGTTGACCTTCCCCTACCCAACCCACGCATCACCTACGTCACGTCTCACCTGCCCCATGACCCACAGCACGATGCCGGCGCCGTCCACCATGCCCAGGTACCGCTGCTGCAAGGGCGCATCGTCCCCCACGCCCACGTCCCTGACTGGCGCTGCTGTGAGGCCCGCATGCTGCAGCATGCGCAGAGCGTCTGACAGACGGGCATCGGAAGGGATCTCGAGCACTGGGGGGAGGAGAGCGGGAGGGGACGGGAGGGGAGGGACGGAAAGGGAGGGGAAGTGGAGGGATTGGCAGGGAAAAGAGAGGAAGGCGAGGTACAGCTCAGGAGGAAGCTGAGAAGCTTATGGTAATGGATGGAAGCATATGGGAGTGGACAGGAGCACATATGGGAGTGGACAGGAGCGTTGAAGAGTGCAAGAAAACTCATAAGAGCGTATAGGAGCGTAGAGGAGCATAGGTATGATGGGTAAGAAGAAAGACAAACCTTTATGCGGGTATGGGAACACGGACACGGGCAGCTGACTGAACGCTCTGAGACGCCTCAAAAGTTGTAGGGTGGCAATTTGGCGAACCTTTATGCGGGCACGGGAACACGGACACGGGCAGCTGACTAAACGCCCAATTCAACGCCTCCAGCTCGCGCCGCTCCTCCTCCTTTCCCTTCTCCTCCGCTCCCTCGCCGCTCTTCTTCCTCTCCACTCCCTCCCGGCCCACGTGTCGCTCCTCCCCACGCCCGACGCGCGACTCCCACATCTCCTCGATGCGCTCCTGCAGCGGCACGGCGTGCGCGGGCCGGTACCCCAGCGGCACCAGGTGCCACTCCTTCGTCGGCGGCGGCGCCCGCGCCGCTGCTACCCCGCTCGCCGTTTTCTGCGCCGCAGCATCCGAGGCGACGCCCCGAGTGGTGGTGAGGCTGCTCGTCGCGCTGATGCGAGTGATCGAAGGCTGCTGCCGCTGCTGCTGTGACGCCGGCGCCAGCGGCGGCGGCGGCGGCGCGTTCACCCGGCCATGAAACGAACGCACGCTGCCGCCGCTGCATGCCGACGGGCTCTCCCAGAGCTCGTTCCAGTGAGAAGTCGCCGCCGCGGCGCGTAGCGTCTGCTGCTTAGGAACCGGCGATGCCGCACCCGCCGTCGCCGCTTCTGCTGAGTTTGCTGACGCTGCGAAGAAACGGGCGACCTGGCGGGCTAGCGACGACGCGAACGCGTGAGAGCAGAGCTTCGTCATGGCGACGGATTTTGCAGAGCCGACTTTTAAGTTGACTCAAAATACGGGTTGTGCAGAGTGTCAGAAACTGTTCGAAGGAGCTAATACAGAAGCCCTGAACTGACACTGTTTGCGAAGACTGACTGACCCGATCCGAGAGCCGAGCGGGACGGGTGGGCCTTATCGAGTAAACGATTTCATGCCAGGAGAAGCTGAGCTGCAGTTCTTTGAGGTGCCTCTCGCATGAGCCTCGTGGTGGTTGGTGATGGACTTTCTCAAGAAGAGAGATTTCATGGCTGGGAGAAAGCTGAGACCAGGGGAGCGGCGAGGAGAGAGTAACAGAAATTTGCGCGAGAAGATGCTGAATCTCGGGAGAATTGTGCGACAACGGGCGCAGACGGGAGCAAGAAGGCCGCTTCGGCCATTCTTGTAACATCAAGATGATGCTTCGTCTGGCGCCTCGACGAAGGGATGGCGTTGAGACGGCCGTGCATGGGGACATGCAGTGGAAGGAGAAAGGCAGGGGGCATGGCGCGAAGGTGGTTGTGAAAGGAAGGGGTCTCCTTGGCATGCGAGCGGTTTCTGACGTGCGCTGAAGCAGAGGAAAGCGCCATAGAGAGTGCGTGCTGTTGTCACGTTAACGGTAACGCTAACGCATCTCAGGATGACTAAACTCATCTCTCCAGCACCATGTGTGTTTACATCGTGGTCGTACGTTTCGAGAGATACCATTTTTGCCTGTAAGAGTGAAAGATGTGCGCCACCCGATGCGCCAGCGATTATATATGAAGGTCCTAAAAGTTGCAAATAGACGCACAAAGCATGCAACTACATAGGTATAGGGAAGGGAGCCCTCCATCAAGTTTCCGTAAGGTTCCTGAAAGGAAACTGCTCCAGACCAGAAACCGATGAGGTGATGATGTGATCAGTAACTGATTAGATGTGTGGGGGTTAGGGGGGATATGTGTTGCATGTTTGATTGCATTTGTGCAATGCAATGTGAAATTTCGTGCATTTGCGAGCCGCTTCGCGCTGCGTCGTGCTCGGGTCCGAGTGAGGTGGCGGAGCTCTAAACGACACGTGGAATTCTCGTTGTTGGGTTCAGCAGGAGATGCTGGTGACGTGGAATCAGCCATGCCCTTTCGTATCAACTTCTGTCACGTGGTCCCACCGCTGCAAATTTACGGGCAGACGAATATGTATTCATAAATATTGTGGTCCCACTTTGGCTGCCGTGCCTTGCCGAAATGAAGCCAACCACCACCACCAGATGGTGCCGCCAACCAACAGCAGAAACCTGCATTGCTTTCTCCGGGACTGGACTTGATTTCGAGCCACATCTTCAATTTTTCGCCGCAGCCGTTCTGCCCGAGAAACGTTGCTTGTTCTGCTCTCCTCCCCCCTCCAACATTCGGCACAATTCATCAATCCCTCCACAATCGATTTCACGCTCGAATTCACTCGCTCTACTTCAGTTTCAACTTCTCTTTTCAAGCTTCACAAAGCCTTTTCTCCTTCCACTCGCACCCAATACGTGACTTGTTTCCGTTGCGCGTCGCCTGGAAATAAATATTTTCGTCAGCAAAACGCCAGAGGAAACGTGAGCATGCCGACCCTCATGCCTAATAGTGTTCGACGGTGGAACCTCGCAACGGCTACTCTGGGCATGGCTTCTGCTGTCGCCGTGGTGTCAATCGGCACTTCCTACGCGATACATGTTAGTAACCAATCATGCTAAAAAAATCATTAGATTCCCTATGCGCAGAGGATTATTGGCCTTGTTTATTTGTCGTGGAGGGCTGGGTTGCTTGCCCCTTGTAGCCTTATTACTGACATCTTTTGCGGATTGGCAGAAATACGATGAGAAGACTCGAAAGAGGTAATCGGCATTTTCTAATCTTGTTTTTTTTTATAGCAAGGATAGCAAGGATCCTTGCTATCCCGCCAGTGTCACAGGATACATGAATATCCCCACCTCTGAAGTGATTTTTGTCAGTGTCTGCTCGTCGTGTTCCTCTCATCTTCCCCGGTCACCTGCTGCGCGGTCGCTCGTCTGTGTGCAGAAGTGGACAGAAGCTTGGCGAAAGAAAGTGAATCCTGGTAACCAGCGCGTGCAGGAAACTTCGTTCATCTACGAGCTAGCTTGAGTGGGGTGCTCTTCGCCTTAGCGTGATGCCTGCTGGTGAGGCAGAGGCTGTCCGTCCGCTGGTCGGTCCATTTGTAAATAGCATGCCTGGTTCTGCCTGGTTCTTATCATGCAGAGCAGCATGTGAGTGTGGTGGATGGATGCCCATCGCTCATTTTTGGTCTAGAGTGATCCGGTGCACTCTGATGCTGTACTGCTTTGGGCGGTTCAGAATTCTTCCTCGTAATATTGGCGGAACAAGTACTGTATAGATGTTGGGAAGTGGTGTTCTGAACATTTTGCCATTGTGATGCGTCATATTGCACAAATATATCAGGATACCATGCTAGGGTAGTGTTAGTGAGGTGCGTGCGCACACACCCAGATCATGACAGCTAGCAGAGTCAGTAATTGAAAGTACAGTGTGCGCTCGTGAATTGAACCCACTGCTTGTGTTGATTATGTTTCAGTGTTGCCGTCATGGGTGCTGCTATGGCATCTTCCGCCCCTCCTACTGCTGCTGTTACCTACTGTTGGTACCGGTAAAACCACCTACGCTCGCCTTATGCAACCACTCTAGGTACGCATATCATAATCAAACCCCAGTAGTACGCCCATCGCCCGTAGAAATGATAACCAGTACTGCGTTCGAAGCACCCTGAGCTTTCACCACAAGCTGCTAGCGTTCCCCTATCAACAGCCAGCCACGCTTCGTGGACGCTTCACTCCTATTACCACCGGGTTCAGGGTTACAGTGCACTCACAAAACCTTTCCTTCCTTCCACTCACATCCTCCTCTCACTCCTCTCCTCTCTTCCCAGATCTCATCTAAGACTGAGGTAGGCGACTCCCCTCCTCTCCACCCCCTTTCTACCCACTCCCCTCCTCCCCCACCTGCTTCAGCATCACCACTATATCCGCCAGGGACGGTCGCTCCTCAGCCTCCTCGCCCATGCACACACACCAGCGCAATCTTGCCTCCAGCACACTCAGCTATGTCCGCTACAAGTGACTTTTGAGTCGACTCAAAAGTCACCTTGCCTCCAGAACACTCAGCTATGTCTGCCACAACTGGATCCAACACGTCCCCTGCCGCCCCCTCCTCCCCATTCCCCTCCTCCCTGCTTCCCCCTCCTCCCTGCTTCCCCCTCCTCCCCTCCTCCTGCGCTGCTCCCCTCTTCTCTGCTGCTCTGCGGGTGGTGGCCCTCCTATCCACTCCCCTCACCCCCCACTCTTTCAAGCATCGACACTATATCAGCCATGGACAGCCGCTCTTCCGCCTCCTCCCCCACACACACCAGCGCAATCTTGAGCACCTCCAGCATCTCGCCCTAACACAATTCTCTCCACCTGCCCATCCTCCTACTCCCTGCCGCTGTGCTGGTAGGGGCCCTACCCACTCCCCTCATCCCCCACTCTCTCCAGCATCGACACTATATCAGCCATGGACGGCCGCTCCTCCGCCTCCTCCCCCACACACACCAGCGCAATCTTTAGCACCTCCAGCATCTCACCCTCGCACTCCGCTATATCCGCCACACGCGGGTCCAACACGTCCCCCGCCGCCCCCTCCTCCACGCACACGTTCACCCACCCTATCACGTCCCCCAGCTCGTTCTCCGCAAACCACGGGTCGAGCGGCGGGCGTCCTGTTAGAAGCTCCAAGAGAACCACGCCGAAGCTGAACACGTCGCCCTCTGGTGTGGCTGTTGTAGGGCCTGACATGTACTCTGGAAAGGGAGGGAGGGGGTAGGGGCAAGAGGCTCTCTGCAAACCACGGTTTTAGCGGCCAGTGGCCAGTTAGCAGCATGACTCCAAAGCTGAACACGTCTCCCTCTGGTGTGGCTGTTGTGGGGCCGGACAGGTACTCTGGGGAAGGAGCAGGTGTGCAGGGATATGGGGGAAGCGGGAGATGGGTGGTGAGGAAAGGGGGAAGGGGGCAGAGGGAGGGGGGCATTGAGAGCTTTGTTGCCTGCTGCCCGCTCCTCCACGCGATTACGTCCCCCAGAGGTAAGACACTCACCAGAAGACGTGTAGTGTGTCCCATATCCCAGCGTCTCACGCACTCACCAGGAGGAGTGTATCCCAGCGTCTCAGAAGCCACGTGCACATCATCAAAGTCAAGCGCGATGCACGCCCCAGCCGTATCCGTCAGCTTCGCCTAGCAGGATGTTCCCCAGGTGCAGCGACCCGTCCACCATATATTCCTCCACTGGACGTCTCTCCCAAGGAGAAAGCACTCACCAGGAGGAGTGTATCCCAGCGCCTCAGGAGCCACGTGCACATCATCCGAGTCAAAGGCAATACGAGCCCCAGCAGTATTCGCCTCCCCATCATCCCCCAGCAGTGTCAGTGAGCTTCACCTCTCCATCATCCCCCAGCAGGATGTTCCCCGGGTGCAGCGACCCGTGCAGCAACGACCCGGGCACCTTACACTCCTCCCCTATACGTCTTTCTCAAGGGAAAAGCACTCACCAGGTGGCGTGTATCCCAACGTTTCTGGAGCCACGTGCACATCATCGGAGTCAAAGGCAACGCGCGCCCCAGCAGTGTCAGTCAGCTTCGCCTCCCCATCATCCCCCAGCAGGATGTTCCCCGGGTGCAGCGACCCGTGCTGCAGCGACCCATACACAAAAGAAGAGTTTTACCCCTGACCAGACACTCACCAGGAGGGGTGTACCCCAGCGTCTCAGGAGCCACGTGCACATCGTCGGAATCAAACGCAACGCGCGCCCCAGCAGTATCAGTCAGCTTCGCCTCCCCATCATCTCCCAGCAGGATGTTCCCCGGGTGCAGCGACCCGTGCACGAGGGGGTCGGGGGCGAGCTGGGACCCAGGCGGGAGAGGGAGAGAGAGCGTGTGCAGATGTGCCACTCCCTGGGCTATTCCGAGAGCCACGCGCCTTCTGGCATCCCATGTGAGGGAGTTTTCGGAGAGCTCCTGTTGTTAAGGGAGAACGGAAGGAGAGAAGAACGGGAGAAAGGAGGGCGGAACGGGAGGATGGAACAGAGAAGGCGGGAAGTGAGGAGGGGTGGAACAATCCGTGCATGAAGGAGTCGGGGACGAGCTGGGAACCAGGCGGGAGAGGGAGAGAGAGCGTGTGCAGATGCGCCACTCCCTGGGCTATTCCGAGAGTTGACTATTGAGTCGACTCAAAAGTCAACTCCCTGGGCTATTCCGAGAGCCACGCGCGTGGCTATCCCAAGAGCCACGCGCCGGGTGGGCGAGGGAGAGAGAGCGTGTGCAGATGCGCCACTCCCTGGGCTATGCCCAAAGCGACTCTTCTCCTGGCGTCCCATGTGAGGGAGTTCTCAAAGAGCTCCTGCCATGAAAGGAGAACGGAGAGCGGAACGGGAGGAGGGAACGGAGAACACGGGGAGTGAGGGGTGAGAGAACACGGTGTGAGGAGTGAGAGAACACGGTGTGAGGGGTGAGAGAACACGATGTGAGGGGTGAGAGAACACGGTGTGAGGGGTGAGAGAACACGGTGTGAGGGGTGAGAGAACACGGTGTGAGGGGTGAGAGAACACGGTGTGAGGGGTGAGAGAACACGGTGTGAGGGGTGAGAGAACATGGTGTGAGGGGTGAGAGAACATGGTGTGAGGGGTGAGAGAACACGGTGTGAGGAGTGAGAGAACACGGTGTGAGGGGTGAGAGAACACGGTGTGAGGGGTGAGAGAACACGGTGTGAGGGGTGAGAGAACACGGTGTGAGGGGTGAGAGAACACGGTGTGAGGGGTGAGAGAACACGGTGTGAGGGGTGAGAGAACACGGTGTGAGGGGTGAGAGAACACGGTGTGAGGGGTGAGAGAACATGGTGTGAGGGGTGAGAGAACATGGTGTGAGGGGTGAGAGAACACGGTGTGAGGAGTGAGAGAACACGGTGTGAGGGGTGAGAGAACACGGTGTGAGGGGTGAGAGAACACGGTGTGAGGGGTGAGAGAACACGGTGTGAGGGGTGAGAGAACATGGTGTGAGGGGTGAGAGAACACGGTGTGAGGGGTGAGAGAACACGGTGTGAGGGGTGAGAGAACACGGTGAGGGGTGAGAGAACACGTGAGGGGTGAGAGAACACGGTGTGAGGGGTGAGAGAACACGGTGTGAGGGGTGAGAGAACACGGTGTGAGGGGTGAGAGAACACGGTGTGAGGGGTGAGAGAACACGGTGTGAGGGGTGAGAGAACACGGTGTGAGGGGTGAGAGAACACGGCGTGAGGGGTGAGAGAACACGGTGTGAGGGGTGAGAGAACACGGTGTGAGGGGTGAGAGAACACGGGGTGAGGGGTGAGAGAACACGGTGTGAGGGGTGAGAGAACACGGTGTGAGGGGTGGAACAATCCATGGACGAAAAAGTCGGTGGCGAGCTGGGAGCCGGGTGGGCGCGGGTGAGTGAGCATGTGCAGAGGGCATGACATGAGCTCGTACCGCAGCACATGCCTGCCTTCATGTCATCACCACACCGCCGCTGATGCCCTGATTACTGCTCATGCTGCTGCTCGGCTTGCTGCATGCCATCACCCAAAACCCGTCTCACCTCGTCATAAAGAAAGTCGTTGAGGTCCCCATTGGGCATGAGCTCGTACAGCAGCACGCGCTTGCCGGTGATCTTGCCCTCCCAGCACCCCAACACATGGCTCCCACGTATCATCCACCTTGCATGCCCGCCCCATCTCACCTCATCATACAAGAAGTCATTCAAGTCTCCATTGGGCATGAGCTCGTACAGCAGCACGCGCCTGCCGGTGATCTCGTCCTCCCAGCACCCCAGCAGCGGCAGCACATTCGGGTGGTCGATCTCCGCCAGCGCGCGCATTTCCTGGTGGGTGATAGGCATGGGGGTATGGATGAAGGAAACAAATCAATGGGATAAGGAGACATTTCACTAGAGGAGATGATGAGCACGTTCGGATGGTCTATCTCCGCCAGCGCGCGCATTTCCTGGTGGGGTGATAAGCATGTGGGGGGCGGATGAAGGAAGGAATTTCTGCAGTTAGGTGATACAACTCGCAACACTGAGGACGTGGGCAAGGGTTAACAGGGGATGTATCAGAAACCAGACGGATGGGCACGAGCATGGGCCCATCCGCCAGCATGTCAGCCACAAACACACATTCACATACACTCACTCACCTCCACGTTCAGATTCATAGGAACAGGAAACTCCTCTCCATCCTCCCTTTGCTCTGTGACAGTCGACAGTAGCTTCGCCACCAACATTGGACCATCCGCCAGCATGTCAGCCACAAACACACATTCACATACACTCACTCACCTCCATGTTCAGATTCATGGGAACAGGAAACTCCTCTCCATCCTCCCTTTGCTCTGTGACAGTCGGCAGTAGCTTCGCCACCAACATTGGACCATCCGCCAGCATGTCAGCCACAAACACACATTCACATACACTCACTCACCTCCATGTTCAGATTCATGGGAACAGGAAACTCCTCTCCATCCTCCCTTTGCTCTGTGACAGTCGGCAGTAGCTTCGCCACCAACATTGGACCATCCGCCAGCATGTCAGCCACAAACACACATTCACATACACTCACTCACCTCCATGTTCAGATTCATGGGAACAGGAAACTCCTCTCCATCCTCCCTTTGCTCTGTGACAGTCGGCAGTAGCTTCGCCACCAACATTGGACCATCCGCCAGCATATCCGCCACATACGCCGTGCTGCCGCTCGGCCCCCCCTTCCCTCTTTCCCTCACCTGCCTTGTGCACTCACCTCCATATTCAGGTTCATAGGTACCGGAAACTCCTCCCCATCCTCCCCTTGCTCCGTGACTGTTGGTAACAACTTGGCCACGAGCATGGGGCCATCCGCCAGCATGTCTGCCACAAACGCCGTGCTCCCGCTCGGCCCCGGCCCCCGCGTGATCATCTTGCTCGCGCCAAACTCGTCCGTGGCAGCTAGTAACGCGGATGCCCGCACCGACCGCCCGTCAAACATGGTTACCAGTGACGAGCTGCCCTCCGCCCCTGCTCCCCCTGCTGCTCCTGCTCCTGCGATGGCAGCTATGGCTATATCCTCGTTAGAGTCATCCTCGCCTGATCCTTCTGTTGATTTTGAGCGCGTGGCGGCTGCTGCTGCAGCGGCGGCGCCTATACCAACTGCCCCTGCAGCTGCTGCTGCTCCTAGCAGTGCTGCTCCCTCTCCTCCTCCTCCTCCTCCTCCTCCTCCTCCTCCTCCTCCTCCTCCTCCTCCTCCTCCTCCTCCTCCTCCTCCTCCTCCTCCTCCTCCTCCTCCTCCTCCTCCTGTTGTTCCTTCTCCTCCCGTTCCTCCTCCTCCCTCTGTACCCTCCATTCCATACTCGTTACTGTATGGCCCGCTATAAGCCCCTGCTCCTGCCCCGCCTGCCGCCCCCGCTGCTGCCGCCGCAGCTGCTGCATCAGCTTCTGCTTTCAGAGCCGCATCCTCGTTAGTAGGCACCCCTTTATACCTATGCTTCGCCCGGGCTGCCATGCCGCACAGATAAGGACAGCCGAATGTGAAGAGCGCTGCAAAGAGCAGAGTTGCTAGTAACGAGGCAGCACATAGCGCCAGCAGCTGCCACCAGGCCAGGTTGTTGTTACCATAGGGGTTGGTGCTTGTAGTGGGCGGAGGAGGTGCGGGGGAAGAGGATACATCTAAGTTTCCAGACGAGTCGAGAGGTGGTGATGGTGGTGGTGGTGGGGAGTTGGAGGGAGGAGTGGGAGGAGGAGAAAGAGGAGTGGGGAGAGGAGAGGGTGCTTGGGAAGGAGTGGGAGTGGGGGAAGTGGGCGGTGGAGCAAGAGGAGGGAGAAGGGGAGCAGGAGCAGGGGCAGGGGAATGGGATGGGGAGGGGGTGGGAGCAGGGGAAGGGGACGAGGTGGGAGCAGGGGAGGGGGAGGAGGCGGGAGCAGGGGAGGGGGAGGAGGCGGGAGCAGGGGAGGGGGAGGAGGAAGGGGCGGGAGCTGGTGTAGACGAGGGGGAAGGGCTTGGGGAGGGGGAGATGGCGGGGGAAGGGCTTGGGGCAGGTGCAGGGGAAGGGGCGAGTGGCGGAAGGGCAAGTGGCGGTTTGGGGGGAGGTCGTGGAGGAGTGGGGGGCTTGCGGGGGGGAGGAGGAGGATGTTTGGGGGGCCGGGGCGGGGGGACGGGTTGGGGGGGAGGCCAAGGGGGGCGGGGGTGGCGGGGGGGCCTTGGGGGGTGAGTGCGCTTGGGCGGGGGGGGAATGGGGGGGCTTGGGGGGGTGATTTCGGGGAAGAAAGGGGAGGTTGGGGAGGAAGGGGGCGGATGGGGAGGAGGAAAGCGGGGATATGGGGGCGGGCGCTTCCGGGGGGGAGAGGGGGGCTTGGGGGGAGGGAAAGGGGGAGCTGGGAGAAGCACGGGCGGGGAGGGGAGAGGCGGACGAGGAGGGGGAAGAAGCGGGGGGGGAGATGGAAGGGGCGGGGGAGGTTGAACGGGGGGAGGGGGTGAGGGCGAGACAGGCGGAGGGGGGAGAATCTGAGGGGGAGCAAATGGGGAGACAAAGGGGGGCGGGGGAGCCCTCGGGGGAGACATGGGCGGACTGGGCAGCCACCAAGGGGGGGAGGGCGGACACTCCCCAATACACAACCCCGGATTGCCTTCAAACGAGGATGGAGGGAACTTCGCCAGAGGCCCTTCTGTGGGCGTCGACCCGAACAAATCATTATTCGAAACGTCAAACTGAACCAGACTCTCCAGCCCATTAAACCGGGGAAGTTCCCCTACCAAATCATTTCCGTTCAGCATCAGCACCTGCAGCTGGCCCAGCGTATTCAGCCTTGACGGAATCGTCCCCCCGATCCGATTCGAGTCCAACCGAAGAGACGTCAAACTCCACATCTGCCCAAACGTCTCGGGAATGCTCCCTTGCAGCCTGTTCCCGCCCAAATCCAGCCGCGAAAGCCGCTGCGCATACCCAAATTCCTTCGGCACCTCCCCTTCGAACCCGTTTCCCCGGACCGAGATGGTCTGGACGATAGGGAGCGAGACTAGGAGCGCTGGCGCGAGGGGACCGGATAGCTGGTTGTAGTCAAGTAAAATGTCCTGCACCTGTCCCAGTGACTGCATTTCGGAAGGGAGGGAGCCGGAGAGGGCGTTTTCTCTCAAGTCTAGCTTGATTAGGGAGTTGAGAGCTGAGATTTCCGGGGGTATTGGCCCCGAGAGGGCGTTCTTGCGCAGGTCTAGAACGGCGACGCGGCGGAGGGCGGAGAGGGTATTCCCCGGGATTTCCCCTGAGAGCTCCGTTTCTGCTAACTCCAGGGTTTGAAGCGAGGAGAGGCGGGAGAGGGCGGAGGGGAAGGAGCCTGGAAAGGAGTTTCCGGGGAGGGAGAGTTGGAGGAGGTCTGAGAGGGAGGCAAGGGACGGGTCTGGGAGGTCGAGGGTGCCGGAGAGAGTGCGGTAGGGGAGGGAGAGGGAGGTGACGCGGCGAGAGAAGGGGTTGCAGTCGACGCCCGTCCAGCTGCATGGGTCGGGGTCGTTGGGGTTCCAGTTGTCAAGCGCACCTGTGTGATTGGGAGGGGTGGGGAAGGGGGAGGGAAAGGGTGGCGTGGGGGAGGTGTTGTGGGAAAGGACCAGGGAAAAAGGTTAGGGAGAAGAATGCGGTTAACGCCCGTCCAGCTGCATGGTTCGGGGTCGTCGGGGTTCCAGTTGGAAAGAGCACCTGGGGATGGGGAGGAGGGGTGTTGGGAGAGCGAGGAAAAAGGACATGGAGAAATGAGAAGGGGTTGCAGTCGACGCCCGTCCAGCTGCATGGTTCGGGGTCGTCGGGGTTCCAGTTGGAAAGAGCACCTGGGGATGGGGAGGAGGGGTGTTGGGAGAGCGAGGAAAAAGGACATGGAGAAATGAGAAGGGGTTGCAGTCGACGCCCGTCCAGCTGCATGGTTCGGGGTCGTCGGGGTTCCAGTTGGAAAGAGCACCTGGGGATGGGGAGGAGGGGTGTTGGGAGAGCGAGGAAAAAGGACATGGAGAAATGAGAAGGGGTTGCAGTCGACGCCCGTCCAGCTGCATGGTTCGGGGTCGTCGGGGTTCCAGTTGGAAAGAGCACCTGGGGATGGGGGAGGGGAGAAAAAGGGGAGGGAATGGGTAAAGTACATGGGCTAGCAACACAGGTAAGGAACACGGGGGAGCATGGGTGAGGATGGCCGAAATGTGCAGTAAAGAAGTACATTCTAAGGGGTATGTTGGAGTATCGCCTTTCTCACCTGTAGGGTCGTCTGTCACGTGGGCTTTAAAGTTCAACAGTGCAGCTTTATCAATATCCGCAGGGCTCTGAGCAGCCGTCCGCTTTATAAGAAACACTTGTATAAACACAAGAAGAAAAAGCTGTAGTCTATGTGATCTATGTAGTCTCCGGAACCAGCTGTTTATTCTCCGCCGCGAACTTGCAGGTTCGGCAGCCATGCCTGCTGGGGAACCAGGTTCGGCAGGGACAGGCTCGGATTGGTCAGGTTTGGCAGTCCCTGGAACCTCAAGTGGGTGTGCTATCTAAGAATACATGTCGCGGACATTCTATGGCTTACGTTTGTGGCTGTGACTATAACGAAGCTTCTGCGTTTTGACCTTGAACTAGCCTTAAAGGTCGTCGCCCTGTCGATGCCTCTTGCTACAGAGTCTTGTCTATGAGTTTCGATAGCGCATTCGCTTCTAGAACCAAGCCTATCAGTAT
Organism: Closterium sp. NIES-65; assembly: GCA_948144175.1. NCBI lineage: Eukaryota > Viridiplantae > Streptophyta > Zygnematophyceae > Desmidiales > Closteriaceae > Closterium > Closterium sp. NIES-65. The sequence goes on from CANXME010000416.1 coordinate 41,608, forward strand.
GTCTGTTACTAGTGCTACTGCTATTTCTGTTACTAAATATAACAGACTTGCTTCTCTCGTTTCCGCTGCAGCACGTGATCGGGTGGCTATTCGTTACTATCACAGTCAGCGACGTCGTCATGATCTGCGACAATAAGCAGCGACTGCGACAGAGGTGCGAGCGGTCAAAAGGAGCGACACTTTATAGAAATGGAAACGCGTGATGTCACGGGAATGGTGAACGTAAAGGTGTCTTCTGAGTGGACTCATAAGGAACGCTTGACACTACGGGAATGGAGTTTGGCTTGAAGGCGAAGAGATGCTTGCGGTATCGTATCGCATGAGCTAGTACAAAGCCAATCCCAACGGAAATTGAAACCACGGTTTGCTAGTCACCAAATGACGTGTTGGATGAATATAAGAAGCGCGGTATGGACAAAGCAGGTTCTAGGTGAGGTAATCAGACAATATTAGTGAGTAGGTATCTGGTTGGTTGTAGGCCATTTTGTTTGAGAAAATGCCTGCGGGATGCTATGCCACCAACACCAGAGACGAGGTGGTGTTCCTGCTCCTGGTATCTCACCGTCCCAAAACAGTACTCTTCGTCATTTGTTGTTTCATCAACCAGAAGCCACAACCCAGAATCCACCCAGTACAATGCGGCTGAGTGGCAAGTTCCGTAACTCGGGCACTCTCACGACATTTTTCTTTTCGACGCTTTGTTTCGAATACGCCTTGCAGAAAATGGCCCTTGAAATTGCCGAGACGCAGTAGCGTCGTGTGTACAGCGAACTCAACTCACCCCGCCGAAGCAGACCGCAACCGCGTCAAAGCTGAATGGCTGTGTGGCCAATGACCATTCAATCGGTGCGGTCCTATTTGGCGGGAAGAGCTGGTCACTACCCTTCTACAATAAAGCTCGAGACTGGATTTCAACACCTTCAATAATAATAAATGAAGTAGCATATACTACATTTTGCCAACGCAAATCCTAAAAAACAAAGCACAATTACTTTGTGAGTGGCTGAATCTAGGAAACATACCGTACCCGCACAGCAACACCAGACGACAGGGCACCTGAAAAGCATAATGAGAACAGGTGAAGCACTGCTAATACTAAGGTCTGCGGCTGTGCGGGGCCACAGGTTCATCTAGCGGAGACCTCTATATGAAGGATGAATGCGGTCAGCCCGCGGAAACTCGCAGCTGGGCAGATAGCTGCGCAGAGGGCAAGTCGGAGGGGAGCTGGTGCATGGGATAATTGGGTTGAAACAGAGCCATCCAATCGCTGTTGCTGCTGCTGGGGTTGAGAATGGGATTCATGTACGTCTTACTGTGTTGAAGAATGGTAAGTTTGGTCCATAGTAAGTAGGCTTATGCTCGGGCGGGATTGGCTGGATGGCAGAAGGGATGAACGGATGGATGGGCGGGCTCTTGACGGATGTGCAGTGTGCACGCATCTTTCATGGTGGTCAATGGTGGTACATCGTAGTGCAGAATGGTGCTCACTGCTGCAAGGTGCTGCAAGGTGCTGCATGGTGCTGCATGGTGCCGCAAGGTGCTGCATGGTCAGCTCGCAGCAGCACAGCACACATGGCTGCCTGGTGAAAGGATGGGCGGTGGTGCATGGCACAATATGGAACGGATGGAAGGGAGCTGTGGGTTTGATGCTGGCTGGCAGACTGCAGTTATGAAATCGATGGTTTGATTGCACACACCCACACACGTGAGACGCCTTCTGTCTGAGGCAGCTAAAGAAACATGGGGCGGATGGAAGGGTGTAGCTATGGGTCAGATGCTGGCTGGCAGGCTGGCAGGCTGGCAGTGATAAAATGGATAATCCAATTGCGCACACCAACACATGGTGTTCCCTGCTCCAGCACACAGGCGCAGTGCTATCGCTGCCATTGCTGCTGTTGCTTCTGTCACTGCTATGCATGGTGCTGTGGTGGCAGTGTTTAATTGTGCTAGTGGAGGTGGTGTGGTGTGGCTGCTGCTCTTCACAGATGCTGCTGCTCTTCACAGATGCTGCTGCTCTTCACAGATGCTGCTGAAGATGAATAACTTGAATGAATGATGCCCCGCAGTGAGTGATGAATTTGGTCGCAGTGGTTGACTCAGACTCTATATTTTCAGTCGACTCCAACTCAAAAGTCAGAAGTCATTTTGAGTCGACTGAAAAGTCGTTCTGGAGTGAGTGAGTGATGGAGATGGTTGCAGTCGTTGACTGAAAAATCATCTGTGGTCATGATGGATGGTCACTGTGCCGATGGTTGCTGTGATGGTCGCTGTGCTGATGGTCAATCTCCAGGCGCCTCATCAACACATTGGGGCGGCTGATGCCGTTGGGTGGCGGTGGAATGGCCAGATGGCATCTGAGGCGCCTCAAAAGGAAAACTACGAGGGGCAGTGGCAACAGTGGTGATGATTTCTTGGCCGCTTCAAAGACAAAACGTGGCTGCAGTGGTGTTGGGTGTCGTGGGAGTGGTGATGATGGTGGTTGGTGGCAGGGAGCAGTCGTGATGATTCCTTGAGCAGCTCAGAGATGGAATGTCGCTGGTGGTGTTGGGTACCGTAGAAATTAGAACTGATCACGATGGTTGGCGGCAGGGAGCAGTTGATCAACGGTGGTCATGAAACCCACACAGGGTACGGTACCCCCCTCAGCCAAGTTCCATCCGCCAGCCCAACTACTTGCTCCGAATCGCAACCCGTGCAACCTGCTTCGGAGCCGGCCCCGCCCCCGGCCTCTTAGGCTCGTACCGCCGACCCCAACCACCGAACCACCCCCGAACCAAGGCCACAAGAGGTGGAATAGAGACGGCAATGACCACTGACAGGAGCACATGGGTGATCCGGTTCTGCCTCTGCACTCTATGCACCATTTGCCTCAACTCCTCCACCCCATCCTCCCCTTCCTCCTCCCGTTCCTCCACCTCCAACTGCTCCTGCTCCTCCTCTGGTTTTGTCCTTGGATTTCTATCCACAACCACACCCAGAGCGCCTCTTCTGACCACTGCTTCATGCGTCAAGTCGCCTCCCTTTCTTGCTGCTGCCACCACTCCACCTTCCGCCGTGCCTCTTCCAGTAAACTTCGAGCCCAGAGCTGCTCCATTTAATTCGCCTTCCACTCCTGCTACTCTGTCCCCTCTTCCGCTCAACTGTGGTGATTGCTCCCTTTCGTCTTGATTTTGCCTCCCTGCTTGCTGCTCCTGGAAGAGGGCTTGCTGCTGCTGCTGCTGGCTGTGTTGGGAGGTGGCGCTGCTGCTGCTGGAGCGAGTGAGGGAGGCGGGGTCAGGGGAGGAGGAGGAGGCCACGGGGGAGAGGCGGAAGGAGATGGGCGACGAGGACACGAGGGACGGCGAGCGCTTGTGCTCGTCCATAGGGCAGGAGTTCTGGAGAGGCAGGGGGGGGAGGGAAGAGGGAGAAAGGGTAGAGGGAGGGAGGGGTGAGTTCGAGGCGCCTTACCCATGGGCGAGGAGGAGACGAGGGAGCGCGAGCGCTTGTGCTCGTCCATAGGGCAGGAGCTCTGGAGAGGAAGAGGGAGGGAGGGAGGGAGGGAGGGGGGAGTGGTTGTGATGTGATCGTCCATGGGGCTGGCGCTCTGGTGGGGCAGAGAACATGGCGGGTAGAGCGAGGGAGGGAGGGAGGGAGGGGGCACAACATGGGAGGGTGTTTGGGCACAGTGAAGACGGGCGAGGATGACACGAGGGAGGGCGAGGATGACACGAGGGAGGGCGAGGATGACACGAGGGAGGGCGAGGATGACACGAGGGAGGGCGAGGATGACACGAGGGAGGGCGAGGATGACACGAGGGAGGGCGAGGATGACACGAGGGAGGGCGAGGATGACACGAGGGAGGGCGAGGATGACACGAGGGAGGGCGAGGATGACACGAGGGAGGGCGAGGATGACACGAGGGAGGGCGAGGATGACACGAGGGAGGGCGAGGATGACACGAGGGAGGGCGAGGATGACACGAGGGAGGGCGAGGATGACACGAGGGAGGGCGAGGATGACACGAGGGAGGGCGAGGATGACACGAGGGAGGGCGAGGATGACACGAGGGAGGGCGAGGATGACACGAGGGAGGGCGAGGATGACACGAGGGAGGGCGAGGATGACACGAGGGAGGGCAAGGATGACACGAGGGAGGGCGAGGATGACACGAGGGAGGGCGAGGATGACACGAGGGAGGGCGAGCGAGCGCTTGTGCTCGTTCTGGGGTTCACACATGAACGTTCTGGGGTTCACACATGAACGTTCTGGGGTTCACACATGAACGTTCTGGGGTTCACACATGAACGTTCTGGGGTTCACACATGAACGTTCTGGGGTTCACACATGAACGTTCTGGGGTTCACACATGAACGTTCTGGGGTTCACACATGAACGTTCTGGGGTTCACACATGAACGTTCTGGCGTTCACACATGAACGTTCTGGGGTTCACACATGAACGGTTCTGGGATTCACACATGAACGTTCTGGCGTTCACACATGAACGTTCTGGGGTTCACACATGAACGTTCTGGGGTTCACACATGAACGTTCTGGGGTTCACACATGAACGTTCTGGGGTTCACACATGAACGTTCTGGGGTTCACACATGAACGTTCTGGGGTTCACACATGAACGTTCTGGGGTTCACACATGAACGTTCTGGGGTTCACACATGAACGTTCTGGGGTTCACACATGAACGTTCTGGGGTTCACACATGAACGTTCTGGCGTTCACACATGAACGTTCTGGGGTTCACACATGAACGTTCTGGGGTTCACACATGAACGGTTCTGGGATTCACACATGAACGTTCTGGCGTTCACACATGAACGTTCTGGGGTTCACACATGAACGTTCTGGGGTTCACACATGAACGTTCTGGGGTTCACACATGGCGTTCTGGTGGGGCAGAGAAAATGGGGGGTAGAGGGAGTGAGTACAGCAAATAAGATTGAGTGAGTGAGTGAGTGGGTGAAGGGTAAAGAGGTTGAGGGAAAGAGGAGGAAGAGGTTACTTCATTACTATCACCATATACCATCACCACCAGACCAGACAACATGATCACCGCATACCAGCATGGCGGCCATCTTTGCCTCCAGAAGCTGCACCTGCACTGCTCGCCATGAGAACTAGTGCGTGCACCGATGCATATATCACAGCCACATCCCACCTTGCCTCACCACATTCCACCGCACAGCATCACATACCAGCATGGCGGCCATCTTCGCCTCCAGCAGCTGCACCTGCACTGCTCGTTGCTCTGCCTCCCTCTCTGCCTTCTCTGCCCGCCTCTCTGCTGCCTGTGGGGGAGGGAGGCACAAAGACAGACAAGCAGAGAGGTTGCAGGGGTGGGAAGAGGGAGGGAGGAAGAAGCTTCCTTCCTTCCGCACCTTATCTGCCCGCCTCTCTGATGCCTGGGGCAGGAAAGGAAAACGATGCCTCCTTTGCCTAAGAAACTGGGACAGAAAAAAAAGGAATGAGGCCTCATTGCCTAAGACCCATAAACCTTCAACACCCCTGCACAGCATTACGGAATTGGGACTGTGGTGTGCAAGACCCTGCTGTTCCCACAACCCACGACAGTTGAACTCCATGCCTCCACTCCTCCTATTAGCTGAGGTTGTTTTTGAGACGTCTCAAAAACAACCTCGCTTCACATTGGCTGGGGAGAGTTTTTGAGACGTCTCAAAGACAACCTCGCTTTACTCGATGCCTCCACTCCTCCTATCAGCCGAGTTACATCCTCCTGAGTGAGAGACGCCTGGTCAACACCTCTTGCAGCTCCTCACAGCCCCAGCCACCTGCATACCTCTCCAGCTCTCACCCTCCAGCAACCTGCACAACTCTCACCCTCCCTCCCCCAACGAGGTGACTTTTGAGTCGACTCAAAAGTCGCCTGCTCCACCTCTTGCAGCTCCTCACAGCCCCAGCCACCTGCATACCTCTCCAATGCACAACTCTCCCACCCTTCCTCCCCCAACCCCCAATCCACCCAAACAACGCACCCCCCATCCCAGCCGTGTTACGCCCTCCTGAGGGAGCGACACCCGGCCCAGCTTCAGCAGCTCCTCTCCTCTCCTCACCTCACAGCCTCAGCCCTGCCTGCCCCTCCCTCACAGCCTGTATTGAAATCACTTTTGAGAATTCTCAAAAGCTTCAGCAGCTCCTCACCTCACCTCACCTCACAGCCTCAACCCTGCCGGCACCTCCCCCACAGCCTGTATAACTCTCACCCTCCACCCAACTGCCGCCCCGCTCAGAGCCCCCACAAGCGCACCTCCACGGTCTCCATGAGGCGAGTGACGTCCTCCTGGGTGAGCGACGCCTGCCCCAGCTCCAGTAGCTTCTAGCTAGCCTCATCCCCCATACCTCTCCTCTCCAGACCCCCCTACAGCCCCCCCCAGCGCACCTCCACGGTCTCCATGAGGTGAGTGACGTCCTCCTGAGTGAGCGACGCCTGCCCCAGCTCCAGTAGCTCTTAATATCGCCAACCCCATACCTCTCCCGCCCATCTCACAACCCCTCTCACAGCCTCCACCTCCCCACACACCCTCCAAGCGCACCTCCACGGTCTCCATGAGGCGAGTGACGTCCTCCTGAGTGAGCGACGCCTGGCCCAGCTCCAGAAGCTCCTGCACCACTGACTCGTCACACTCCATCTGATATGGCGAAGGGGGGAACAGGGAGAGGCAGACAAAGGGGAATGGAGCCCTGTTGACGCCTGCCCCAGCTCCAGTAACTCGTCTACCACTGACTCGTCACACTCCATCTGATGTGGCGGAGGGGGGAACAGGGAGAGGCAGACAAAGGGGAATGGAGCTCTGTTGACGCCTGCCCCAGCTCCAGTAGCTCTTGTACCAGTGACTCGTCACACTCCATCTGATGGGCGGAGAGGAAACAGAAAGTGTGCCGGGGAGGGGGAGGAGAAAGGGGAGCAGGGGAATGGCAGGGACGGGACAACAAGGGCGTTACGTTCAAATACCACGGCACAGGCATGGCATGGCATGACGGGCATGGCAGGGCAGGGCATGGCATGGCATGGCATGGCATGGCATGGCATGACGGGCATGGCATGGCATGGCATGGCATGGCATGGCATGGCATGGCATGGAATGGCATGGCATGGCATGGCATGGCATGGCATGACATGACTCACCATGACAGGGGTGGTTGCTCGGCCTGGTGCATCCTCATCACTGTCGTTGCTGTGCCTGCTCAAGCAGCAGCAGCAGCAACAGCAGTGAGGAAAGAAAGACAACAGATCACTTAAGTCGACTCAACATGCCCTCGAGTCAGCTGAAAGATGAGATCATCGTCATCACTCAACTGTTGAACAGTGCACTGCTGAGTTTTGAGGCGCCTCAAAACAATTCTTGAGGCGCCTCAAAAATCGACTCAAGATGCCCTTGAGTCAGCTGAAAGATGAGATCATCTTCATCACTCAACTGTTGAACCGTGCACTGCTGTTTTGAGACGTCTCAAAACACTACTTCAAACACTGCAGTTTCAACTGCGTACCTCCTCGCTGCTCTCTGCGTCCCTGCTCTCTAAACCCGAGCCCCTAAACCCTCAACCCTCCCCAACTCTCTGCTTTTAAAGCTGCCTTTTCCCGCTAGAGACATGCCTGACGCCTCTGACTCCCACCGGCTCTCTTTCTGGGATTCCCTTAAGCTCACCGCTCGCTCACCCCCTTCCCCTTCATGCGTTTCCTCAGTGCATCCCCTCCCCTCACTCCGTCTGGTGCGTCTCTTTCTTCTCTCACTCCTTGCACTGTCGCCTCACGTGCAGTGAGGTGTATTTTGAGGCGCCTCAAAATACACCTCACTGTCCTCTCCTCAGTGCATCCCCTCCCCTCACTCCGTCTGGTGCGTCTCTTTCTTCTCTCACTCCTTCAACTGTCGCTTCACCCCTCAAGAGCCTTGAATCACCGCCTCCCACCCACCTCTCTGCGTCTCTGCTCTTGAAGCTGCCTTCTCTCGCTGGTGACATACCAGACGCCTCTGACTCCCACCGGCTCTCCACTTCCACTGGGGGACCGTGGACGGAGGTCGGGGTAAGAAGGTCAGGGGTAGGGGAGGAGAGGGCGGGTGTGGGGAGTTGACTTTTGCGTCGACTAAAAAATGTCTCTGACTCCCACCGGCTCTCCACTTCCACTGGGGGACCGTGGAGGGAGCTCAGGGTAAGAAGGTCCGGGAGGGGAGGAAGGAAGTGGGGAGAGAGCAGTGAGTGCAGGGATGAGGGCGTTTGTAGAGGGCAGAAGCACACATGCTGTGCACAGCACTATACAATACACCCATTATTTTCTTTCAACAGCGACACAAGCATATCAAACCCAACTGCCCCCTCTGCAGTAGAATACGCACCTGGCCCCTGCAGTCACCTGTCCCCTCCCCTCACTTCCCCCCCCCCCCCACCTCACCTGCACTGCAAACCTCACCTGCCCTCTTTGCTCACCTGCCCCCTTTGCTCACCTGCCCCCTTTGCTCACCTGCGCCCTGCTCCAGGCTGCGGTAGAGCTCAAAGCGCAGCACCTCTCTACACCCTCCCTGCGCAACATGCACCAGACACGTCTGCCCCCTGCGCAACATGCACCAGACACGTCTGCCCCCTGCGCAACATGCACCAGACACGTCTGCCCCCTGCGCAACATGCACCAGACACGTCTGCCCCCTGCGCAACATGCACCAGACACGTCTGCCCCCTGCGCAACATGCACCAGACACGTCTGCCCCCTGCGCAACATGCACCAGACACGTCTGCCCCCTGCGCTAAACACCCCTCACCTGCGCCCTGTCAACCGCACCCCTCACCTGCGCGGCTGCTCCCACCCTCACCTGCGCCCTGCCCCCCCTGCCCTCACCTGCGCCCTGCCCCCCCTGCCCTCACCTGCGCCCTGCTCCAGGCTGCGGTAGAGCTCAAAGCGCAACACCTCGGATTTGGCCAGCTCGTCCCGCAGACGAGCACACTCCACCTGCCACGACACGCACGCACATGGGAGAGAGGGAAAGAGGGGCATTTTGAGTCGTTTAGGAATACAGCTCGTCCCTGCATGGTGTGCACACACACACGCACGAACGCACGCGTGCACACATGCAGGGAGGCAGAGACGGGGCGAGCAAAGGCTCACACAAGTCGTGTTCTGAGTCGACTCAAAACACAACAACCCCCTCACCTGCAGGGCGAGCACGCCAGAGTCATCGAGCTCCTCCAGTCGCTCTTCCAGCAGCGCCTGCACCAACACGGGATTCATCTCCGCTGCCCTCTCGCCCGCCCTCCGCTTCCACTCGTCTGTGCACCCACGGTAGGGAGAGGGGGTGGTGAGGGTGGGAGGGGGGGGGGGGGGGGGGAGAGGGGGGGGTTGAGGGGGGAGGAGAATCTGAGTCATCGAGCTCTTCCAGCAGCGCCTGCACCAACACGGGATTCATCTCCGCTGCCCGCTCCCCTGCCCTCCGCTTCAACTCATCTACGCGCACAGGGGTGGGGGGGAGGAGGGGGGGGGTGGGGGTGGAGGGGTCGAGGGGGGGAAGGAGGAGTCATCGAGCTCCTCCAGTCCCTCCTCCAGCGCGCCGGGTTCATTTCCGCTGCCCGCTCCCCCGCCCTCCGCTTCCACTCCTCTGCGCACCCAGTGAAGGGGGGGGGGGGGGAGAGGATAAGGGGAGATGGGGGAGGAAGAGAGAAGGGCAAGAGAGAGAAGGATTTGAGACGTGTCAAAACTCGACTGCTCCAACGCTGTATTCATCTCCGCTGCCCGCTCGCCCGCGCTCCGCTTCCATTCCATGTCTCTGTTCTGTGCGCCCAAGGGTAGGGTGGGGGAGAGGGGGAGGGAGAGGGGAGGAGGGTAATAGGAGGAAGGATTTAAGACGTCTCAAAACAAGGCTGCGCCAAGGTCTAATGCTCGCTCGCCCGCCCTCCGTTTCCACTCCTCTGCACACACACCAGGGAGGAGAGTGGGGGGAAGGAGGGAAGGAGGGGAGTAGGAAAGGAGTCTAAAACTCGTCAGCACCACGGAGGCAATGGGATGCCCTCGAGTCGACTCAAACCACATCTTAGATGCGCAAGCAGGGCAGGGCATGGCACGGCACGGCAGCCCACTCACCGCAGCGAGAGGCCATGGCTTGCAGCTCCATCTCCAGCGCTGCTGCTTGTGCCCTCGCCTCCTCCACTTGCTTGTCCTGCCAGCCCAACCACATCAATCACATCACAGCAATCACATCAACCACGATATGGACGCTTCAAAAACCATCTCCAGCGCTGCTGCTTGTGCCCTCGCCTCCTCCACCCATCTGCTTGTCCTGCCAGCCCAACCACATCAATCACATCACAGCAGACCGGCGAGGCGAGGCAACGAGACAGATTCGATGCTTGACAAAACTAACAAGGGAACGGAACAGCGAAGAGACAAACGAGCCCTAAAATGTGCAACCGGAAAGGCAATGTAGCAACAGCGTGGTGAATGAAGGGCGCCATGTTTCCCTCGAGGCACCTCACAAAACGAAAGGAGGTGTAAGTCGTTGGATGGCAAGAGGAAGGGCTCACAGCAGGGGTGCCATTCTTGAGCTGCTCCTGTAGTAGCAGGTCCTCTAAGGCGTCCCTCTCCTCGCACACCTGCACGCACGCATGGTCACAAGTATCATGTGGGACAAACAATGTTAGAGGCGAGTCGATTAAAGCAGCTCCTGCAGTAGCAGATCTTTCAAGGCGCCCCTCTCCTCGCACACCTGGACGCATGGTCACGGAGTCACGAAATTCACAAGGGGAGGCACATATGACTGCATGATGGGAATGCACGACGGAAAGGCATGACCGGAATGCATGACGCGAATGCATGAGGGGTATGCATGATGGGAATGCATGATGGGAATGCATGAGGGGAATGCATGAGGGGGCATGAGGGGAATGCATGATGGGAATGCATGAGGGGAATGCATGATGGGAATGCATGATGGGAATGCATGATGGGAATGCATGAGGGGAATGCATGATGGGAATGCATGAGGGGAATGCATGATGGGAATGCATGATGGGAACGCATGAGGGGAATGCACGACGGGGATCAACGCTGGGAATGCACGACGGGAACGCATGCGCGTGAGACCATGCGAACACACAGATGCATCAGCGGGCGGTTACACATCGAATACTGCCTGTGAACCAACAGTCACATCAACGTGAGAAGGTACAGGACGGATATGCGAGCATACGTTGATACAGATACGGATGAGTGCAAAACTACAGTCACCCTGAACCGCGTACAGACTGCATTATCATACATGAGGTTTCAAACATGGAGCTGAACCCTAGAAAAAAGCAACAGAAACGTTGAACGGTAAAGCGACATTAACGAGGACCAATACTTACGAGAATAGCGCGCGGACAGGGCGACGCGGAGACACACCTGTTGGTAGCTCGCTCGAAGCTCCTCTAGCTCTCTTCCCATGTCCGATAAGCTGTTGGCCGTTGGACCCTGGTGGCAGCGAAGAGGTACGCGAAAGTGGGTAACGAGACGTATATCGTCTACGTGTGCGTGATCGGGGGATCGGAAATAGTAAGACTCGCGAGAAAGGAGGATCGCTTTGGAATGCGTTTTGAGACGTCTCAGAAGCAGGTGTGCGGTATAGGACAACGGATGGGATAGCTCGACAAAGAGATGAAAGAGCTGTTCAAAGTGCCGACATACAAGAAACGACCGCTCCGAGATTTCGTTACAAACCGGGGAGGCCTACGCTGCAGCGCAAGACATGCACTACAAACGCATCGCGGCTCTGACATCACAAAAAAACTGGAAAGAAAGGTGTCAACGGACACATCAAAGGAGGCGTATCAGCGGACGCATCGGAGATGCATATACACGGAGGGCTGTAAGAGAATAAGGACTAGCCTGTGGGACGTAGTACGAAGCCATGGTTGCCGCCATCATCTGAGTGTTGCTCTCATGAAAGCAGGAAAGAAAGGTAACCTCTAGACCAGAAGAACCCAGGGGAGGACGTGGATGTGAGTATGCTTTGGGGTATGTGATAAATGTGAGCCAGACGAAGCAGGAAGAGCCGTTGAGTGCACTGAATGCATGTGTGGATTGGAGTGGATATGACTTTCTGCGCTTTGCCGAACCAGGTGGGTTTGGTCCATGGCGGAAGGGCTTACGGCTGCCGAACCTGATTTGTGATGCGAACCTGCGGTTCATCAACACCCCAGTTGGTCTGGTGAGGTACTGCCACATGGAGGATCCGCCAGCCGTGATGGGGGAACGAGGCGAAATCTGGCGAAGGAATTTGGCGATTCCACCGACCTGGACACAGTCACAAGGAACTGCGCCACATCTCCTGCCTTTTGGTTGTGGTCAGCCTGTGGCGTTGTGTCTTCGTTGGTTCGTTGGTTGGTTGGTTCGTCGAGTTTGCTCCCGTTCGGAAATGTCTTGTTTTGTCTGGTCACGTCGAAATTGACGCTCTTGCGCAAATAGCGGCTTCGTGTCTTCGGGTTCAGCCTTGTACAGTACCCTTCTCGTCGTCACCACTCTGGTCCGGAACTTCGGAATTACGGCGTACGGTCAGGAGGGCCCGCCCGTTACACTCACGCGTCGTATCGTAGAAGCAACTCTGGGTGCTGAAAGCGCCTGTGTTAACGGCGGACATCCCTCGAACAAAACCCCATTTTCTCCGACCCCTCTAAAAGGTCATCGAAACGACGCACCTTGAAGCTACACGCTGAGTAGTTGTGTCAATAAAGCATCACAGGTTAGCATAAAACAAATCAAGCCGCTCCATTTAGGTCGTCTGAGAGATACAGCAGGTAAGAATACTCCTGGTCCATTGTTGGACTTCACCAGTCTCGCCTCACCTCTGCAACATTTCCTTTGAGGCAGCGTGTAAGGAATTTTCTCGGCATTCCTTACGGGGCCGACTACATCGCGTACAGCAACAGCCGATTGTTCGCCCGTTACTGCTAACGGAACTTCGCCGACTTCGCGCGCACTGTTTTGCCAAACCTCGCACTGCTGGCATGGCCGTATCGGCCTACGCTTCGGGACTAGCCCGAGCCTCGCTCCAGCGTAGCACTAGCAAGCTCGCACGCACCGCATAACCGTTTTGCATGTTTCGCGTATAAATGTTCGCTCATGCCTTCGCTCACATTTGGTACTCGTTTGACACCTTAGTGCAATTCTCGCTACTTCGATTCATTGCACCCGTAACACTTGGTTATCAGAGCCCCTTTCTTTCGGACCGCGCATCTCCGCACACCAGGAAATCAACTTTTGATTTTTCACTCGAAAGGACTCACGCACCTTAGCCCCTAGGAGCCGCTGTCCTCGCGTTCTCTCGTAAACGCGTGCAGCCACGACTGCGCCTAGACTAAGACGAGCCGACGCCCTTCGTCATGGCTGAAAATATCGACGTCACCACCCTCACGCAGGAGCGTTTGAACGATCTGCTGCGACAGCTGCACGAAAGCTCCGAGGAAATCGCGGCATTAACGGCAGAACGCTCATCGCTGCAAAATGACCTCATGAGGGCACAACAAGCACAATCTCAAGCACCTGGCACTCCGATTCAACCTGCACCCTCAACATCACAACACGGGAGTGTGGGGCAACCCGCGAGCGCGGCCAGCGATGGCGTCGTCCGCCCCGACGGAGACGACGACCACGGCACGACACACCCCATAGCGACGCATGCGGCCCCAAGTCAGCCTCGCGTCACGATTTCGGCACCAACCCACGACTCGGGACTGCCGTCACCGATGCCGCTGAAGCCGCAGCGCCCGCCATGCTTTGACCCGAGTCAACGGGGTGGTCCTACCGTTCAGGCGTGGTTGTTCACAATGAATGTCTTCTTCGACGCCAACTACGTCTCGGAGGACTCGGCGAAGATTCGATACGCCGTGTCGCTGCTACGAGGACCCGCCATGGACTGGTGGCGCGTCATCGTCACGAAGCCGACAGACTACGCGACACTACCGACACGGGAAGGACAAACCGGACCCTGGGCGCCGTCGTATTTCGTGGAGGTGCCCCAGTATCGCACGTGGGACGCGTGGTGCGCAGGTTTGCGCGCTCGATTTGAGCCAATTGCGGCTTCGATCGCGGCGCGACAGAAGCTCCGCACTTGGCGCCAACTCGGTTCCGTCCAGGACTACACGAGCGGATTTCTGGCGCTATGCGAACAGGTGGGCTACATGCATGAGAGCGAGCGCATCGACCGCTACATCGGCGGCCTGAAGCAGGACATCGCTCAGGAAATCCAGCTTCGCGGCGTCACCGAATTTCAGGAAATTCTCACTATGGCGGAGAAGCTCGACTTCTTTCGCCGACCGAGACCGGGGTCCTACGGAAACAACAACTGGGGACATCGGCCTCGTGGGACGAACGAAAGCGCCACGATACGCGCCGTCGCCGCAAATGCCGCTGCCGCACCGTTCAAAGGGCGCTGCTTTGCGTGCAATCGGCCGGGACATCGCAAGAGCGAATGCCCGGAAAACGCTAAGGGAAAGGGGGAAGCTGAGCAGCAGACACAGACCAAGCAGCAGGGAAACGCTGGAAGTCAGTAGCAGACGGGCCCCCTACTGACAGGTCACGCCGCTCGCCCGACCCAACCGACCCTCACCGAGTGATTGTGCCGGTTCACGCAATCGACCACACCCGGCCGAATAAGGAGGGTACCACGGTAGACAGCCCTATACTGCTCAGTGGGAAAATTGGGACGGACTTAGTTAAAATCTTCGTAGATGGGGGAGCCAGCCACAGCCTCATTAACACTGCTACGGCACGAAAACTGCGACTGCCACTGGACAGATGCTTACCTGAGATCGACGCACGACTGGTAGACGGCACGCCACTGGCAATACGGGAACGCGTAGACTGAGTTCGGATTCGATGCGGGGGTAACTTCACGTTTAGCCAGGAAATGCTCGCAACGACCCTCGACGGAACCGACATTTTACTCGGGCGTGATTGGCTGCGACGACACAATCCGCGAATTGACTGGACGACGGGTGACTGCACCGTGCGAGTGAACGGTAACAACATCGCCTTACCTCGCTGGGGCTCGCCTGGGTCTTCGTCGGTGCGTGTCAATGCGATCACGATGAAACGCGCTGTAGCGGCCGGAGCTGACGTGTACGCGGTTGACATTCGGGAAGCCGAGGCAGCAGACAAGGGAGGGGATTTACAGAAACTGCTGACCGACGTACCGAGTGATCTGGCAGCACTGTTAACACGATACAGTGACATTTTCCCGGATGACTTACCGACGGGACTGCCACCTCAGCGACCGCACGATCACAGGATAGAACTGGAACCGGGGGCACACCCAACAGTACAGCGACAGTTCAGACTGACCCAACCCGAACTAGACGAACTAAGGAAGCAGCTCGATTACCTGCTCGAGAAAGAATTCATTCGCCCTAGCTCGTCGCCCTTCGCCGCACCAATACTGTTCACACCGAAAAAGGACGGGGGTTTTCGCATGTGCATCGACTACAGAGCACTGAACAGGGTTACCATCAAATCCCGTTACCCCATCCCACGAGCCGACGAACTGATCGACCAACTGCGCACAGCCCGGGTTTTCTCGAAAATTGACCTCCGGGGAGGCTACCACCAAATCCGCGTCAACCCACCCGACTGCCCTAAAACCGCATTCCGAACACGCTACGGATCCTTCGAATACACCGTCATGCCATTCGGACTGACCAACGCCCCCGCCACTTTCCAAATGACCATGAACGAAGCATTCCGCCCACTTTTAGATAAGTGCGTCATCGTTTATCTGGACGACATACTGATTTACAGCCCTGACAGAGCACAGCACTTACAAGACATCGAAGCAGTTTTAAAAATCCTGAGTGAGAACCGCCTACTGACCAAAGCATCTAAGTGTGAGTTTTTACAGGACCGCCTGGAGTTTTTGGGACATGTTATTTCAGCTGCAGGAGTGGAAATAGACCCGAAGAAAATTGCGACGATTCAGGCTTGGCACGCGCCGACCAACTTGACCGAGTTGCAGAGTTTCCTGGGGTTCGTCAACTACGTGCGCCGGTTCGTCCCCGACATGGCGAAGCTGACTGCCCCGTTGACCGACCTGCTGAGGAAGGGGGTTGAGTACACGTGGGGGGAGAAAGAACAAGCTGCCTTCTCGGCTCTCAAAAACATTTTGTGCTCACCGCCCGTGCTTCACATCGCAGATCCACACCGTCCGTTTGAGCTCGTCACTGACGCAAGTGACATCGCTGTGGGAGCAGTACTGTTGCAGGACTTCGGGAATGGCCTCCAGCCAATCGCGTACGAGTCCCGCAAGCTACACCCGCCCGAACGCAACTACCCGATACACGACCGTGAAATGCTGGCGATCGTGCACGCGTTCAAAGTTTGGCGGTGTTACCTGACTGGCGCCGACGTGACAGTACGGACAGACCACCGTTCACTACAGTACCTTCGCGCCCAACCGAATCTCAACCCACGACAGATTCGCTGGTTGGACTATCTTGAGTCCAATTTTCACTACACCGTCACGTACAAAAAAGGAGCATCCAACATCGCCGACGCTCTCACCCGCCCCACCGCCCAACTCCACGCCATCCTACTCGCCCAGACCAACCCACTTTTAACTGGCCTATTCACCCACGGATACCGCACCGACCCATTTTTCACGACCGGAAATTCACAGCAACTGGCAGAAGCAAAAGGGGTCTATTACGTAAAGACAGGCACCAACCGCATTTGGGTACCCGCGTACTCACTACTGAGGGAGCTGCTGCTGCAGGAGGCACACGACGGGATTACCTCGGGACATTTCGGGGTAGAAAAAACACGACAGCAACTGCAGCGGTACTATTACTGGCCGGAGCTGTTGATCGACGTACAGCAGCACGTGGGCTCGTGCCCGACGTGTCAGGTGATAAAGAGTTCAAGGAAGCGGAAGGCGGGTCAATTGCAGCCGATCCCACCGCCCGAACGCGCCTGGCAGCAAGTAACCATGGACTTCGTCACAGGGTTACCTTCGAACCCTGGGGGTAACGACGCGGTGATGGTCGTCGTGGATAGGCTGACGAAGATGGCACACTTCGCTGCGTGCAAAAAGTCGATCTCAGCCGAGGAGACCGCTCGCCTGTTCATCGCAGCCGTTGTTCGCCTGCACGGGATACCAGCAGCAATTATCAGCGACAGGGACACGAAGTTTACCAGCAACTTCTGGAAGAACCTCTGGGAGCAGTTCGGGACCAGGCTACAGTTCAGTTCGTCGTACCACCCCGAGACCGACGGCCAAATGGAGCGGACGAATCAGACGATGGAGCAGTTGATTCGTGCCACGTGCGACGACCCCACGACCTGGGAGCAGCAACTGCCGCTGATCGAGTTCGCGTACAACAACGCCACATCAGCCACGACGCAGCAGTCCCCGTTCTACCTGAATTATGGGCAAAACCCCACAGTGCCCATGACGCCGAGTCCAGACAACCCAACGCCACGTGCACAACAATTCGCCGAAGTCCTGCAAGCTGCCCGCGCCAGAGCCGCCGAAGCAATAAAAAAGGCCAACGTCATCGCTAAGCGCAACGCTGATCGCCACCGCCGCCCTGTCACGTACCAATCTGGAGATTACGTGCTGCTCGACACGCAAAATCTGCGACTGCCCGACGTACCGAAATTACGACCGCGCTACTGTGGACCATTCCAAATCAGTCACATGATCACACCCGTCACCGCACACCTCCTGTTGCCAACCGACTGGTACATCAGCCCTTCGTTCCACGTCAGCCTACTTCGCCCATACGTCCCGACCACAAGTCAACTGCCGCGTCACCGCCCACAATCAATGACTCGCCCTGCATCGGAGCCGATCATCGAGCCCGAAAAAATCCTAAGCCATCGGATCCGCCACCCCACGGGAATCAGGAGGATTGAATTCCTCGTTCGCTGGAAGGACCGCACGCCAACTGAAGACAGCTGGGTGCCCCTGCCCAACATCGAAAACCACTCTGCCCTGCAAGTGTACCTGAGGAGCCGGGGATTCCGCGATATACACGCACTCGCGTAGCGGAGGGGGCTTCTTAAGGGGGGGGGGGGTAGTGTAAGGAATTTTCTCGGCATTCCTTACGGGGCCGACTACATCGCGTACAGCAACAGCCGATTGTTCGCCCGTTACTGCTAACGGAACTTCGCCGACTTCGCGCGCACTGTTTTGCCAAACCTCGCACTGCTGGCATGGCCGTATCGGCCTACGCTTCGGGACTAGCCCGAGCCTCGCTCCAGCGTAGCACTAGCAAGCTCGCACGCACCGCGTTACCGTTTTGCATGTTTCGCGTATAAATGTTCGCTCATGCCTTCGCTCACATTTGGTACTCGTTTGACACCTTAGTGCAATTCTCGCTACTTCGATTCATTGCACCCGTAACACAGCGCAAAAACTGATTTTGCATTACCATTTTGATTTTTTTTTTACCATTTCATATTTTTGTAACAAACTTGCGAATCATTTCCATGATCTCCGTTCGTGCAGTTTGGAATGCAGGAGCTGATGTGACAGCACTGAGTCAAGAAGTGCACTCCCCCCACGCCTCCACATCTTCTCGCACCAATCAGAGACCTCCACCTGGGCATTTCAAGGACCAATGGAACAAGGCGTTTGTTCTAGTAAACTGAAAACATAGAACATTAACACCGTTCCAAAAATAAGGATTCAGGAGAAACGACCATGAAACATGTGCACGTTCTTGGCGCAAAAGCACCGAGGAAAAAACACCACACAAAAGATGATAGGCAATTTACCTCAAGAAATGGCTTGTTGGAGAGGAATTGGCCATCCACTGTGTACTCTCGATCGCCCAGGTCCACCACGAGAGCAAGAGGCAAAGAGTCCACACACGACGACAGCTCCACATCCAGTGCTGCTGCCCCTGCTACGTCTTCTTTGCCTGCCCCTGCTGGCCCTGTCAGGCCTCCTTTGGCTGCCCCTGCAGCATCCCCCTCTCCTCCTGCCCCTGCGCCTGCTGTGGGTGGTTTCTTGCTCATGCTGGAAATAGCTGCAGAGGAGGAAGAAGCAAGAGAGAGGGGCACGGGATGGATGCGTGGTGTGAAAAGATGGGATGAGTGGCACCGTTTTTGAGGTGAGCAGGACAGGAGGGTAGTCATCCAGTTTTGTAATGCCACATTCTCACGCTTTTCCTCCAAAACTTAGAAGACGTGTGGGACAAAAATTTGAAGACGTGTGGGACAATATGGGCACTTTGGTTTGGGAGACATCGGCCAGAGAAAACGAGCATTGGACACCACCCAGGCACGCACCTGTGATTCGTCCCATGCAGTACCCTGTGCCGCCCATGTGCTCGCCCTTCCTGCCCAGCCTCTCACCCACAGCTGTCGACACTCTCTTTCTTTCTCCACCCTGAGTCACCAACCAGCTCTCCCTACACTCAACGCGCACCTGTGATTCGTCCCATGCAGTACCCTGTGCCGCCCATGTGCTCGCCCTTCCTGCCCAGCCGCAGCCGCAGGAAGCACCCCGTTGCTTGCGCTGACAGCTCGCCCTGCGCCTGCCACCTGCCACGGGGAAATGGTAGACAGCAGAGAGAAGGAATGGGAAGGGTGAATTAGGGTGGCAAGAAATGGGAGGGACCTGAGAAGGAGCATGAAGTGGGAGTAAGAAGCGCCCGGTTGCCTGTGCTGACAGCTCGCCCTGTGCTTGCCACCTGCCACGGGGAAATGGTAGGCAGCAGAGAGTAATAGCACACAGTGAACAGGGTGACAGTGGGATGGGTTAAAAAAAAGGAACATGTGAAGGAAGCAGGGAGCACCCCGTTGCCTGCGCTGACAGCCCGCCTTGCACCTACCACCTGCCTCAGGGAAATGGTAGGCACCAGATAGTAATCGCACACTGTGAATCAGGGTGGAAAGGAATGGGCAGGGTCTGAAAGGGAGCATGTGAGGGAAACAGGAAGCATGCAGGGCGGCAACAGCGCAGGCAGGGCCTGCGCTGACAGCTCGCCATGTGCCTGCCACCTGGCACATGGCGACACGGGATGACATGAAAAACAGGGGGCAATGGGCCGAGTCTAAGAAGGAGCATGTAGAGGTTACAGGAAGCACCCCACTGCCTGGATTCCCTTGCCACCCTGCCACATGCCCTCTGCCCCCTTGCCACCCTGCCCCCTGCCCCCTGGGAGCTTTGCTCATGCCTTGCCTGCCTCCAATAGCACACCAGGGAGCTTTGCTCCTTCTCTTTTCCCCACAACTGCAACCCACTCATCTTCCCCACCCACCACACACGCACCTCTGAAAGTCTCTCCTGGACAGGCGAGCCCCTTCCACTGCCTCCAATAGCACACCAGGCAGCCTCGCTTCTCCTCTTTCTCCCACACCTGCTCCTCCTTCCTTCCCCACTTCCTCTCCCTCCACTTGTCGCCCTTCTCCTCCATTCCCCTGCCGACCCTCCCCACCCCACATCTCCCAATCCCATGCCCCCCCACTTGGGCCCCTCTGCTGCCGAGCCTGCTGCTGCGCTTCGTGCGTCCGAGCCGGCTGCCTGGCTGTGAGCAGCCACGCCCAGTCATACACCGAATCTGGTGCCGGACCTGGCACTGGGGCTGCCGAACCTGACGCCAAAGCAAGGGGTCCACAGGGATGGTAGCCTTGCTCTGGCTGTTGTGTGGCCCCCCCTGTGAGGCCCAGAGCATGAGGGGGAGGAGAATAAGGAGGGCGAGGGGTGAGAGGGGGAGGAGCATGAGGGGTAGGAGGGGTGAGAGGGGAGAAAGTGGGAGGTTTGGAGGAGTCAGGTCTTTCGGGTACCTGATGGTTCACTGGTGCCTTCTCAACATGCATGCCTGCTGCTGCAACTGCTTCTGCTGCTCCGGCTGCTGCTGCTGCTGCTTCTGCTGTTGCTACTGCTGCTGCGTCTGCCCCTGCTGTGGCTGCTGCTGCCGCTTCAGCTGCTGCTGCTGCCATATGTGCATAGCCTGCAGTGGCGGCAGCACCACCTGCAGCACCATCTACAGCAGCAGTGCCAGCAACAGCAGTGTCATTTATAGCGTGACAGGAGGGCCGGGTAGGAAGCAGAGGCAGGACAGCAGCGTGAGAAAGAGCGAAGGGAGAGCATGCATTCACAGCAAGCTCCTCTGGAGCAGCAGGGATAGGAGCAGCAGGAGTCAGGTCAGGCAGAGCAGCAAGGGGAGGGAGGGGCTCAGGAAGGACTGGAGGAGCAGGGAGAGCAGGAGCAGTGGGGCCGGCAGGGGCAGTGGGGCCGGCAGGGGCAGTGGGACCGGCAGGGGCAGTGGGGCCGGCAGGGGCAGTGGGGCAGGCAGGGGCAGTGGGACCGGCAGGGGCAGTGGGGCCGGCAGGAAGCTTGGGGTTGGTAAGGGGAGTGGGAGCGACAGCAGGGGAGGGGGCGACAGGGGTAGTGAGGGCGACAGCTATCTCAGGCCCGATGGAAAACAGGCTCCGCTCCTCCTTCAGCACTGCGCAGTCCGCCGCCCAGTGGCTGCCGCCCACCCCGCACCAAAGACAAAAGTACAGCTCCTCTTTTGTCCATCCCATCCTCCTCACCCGCTTCACCTCCCTCACCATCCTCGCCACCCCCACCATCCCCTCGCTGCCCACACTCTTGCAGTCCTTGTCTCCCCCACCACCCCTCTCACTCCCTTTACCGTCCTCGTCTCCCCCACCACCCCTCTCACTCCCTTTACCCTTCTCTTTGCACTCTCTCCTCTTCCCCTCCTCCAGCCCTGCTCCCTCCTCCCCTCCTCGCATCTCCTCCTTCCCACTCCCCTCTTCGCCCCCTCCTTCTTCCATCCCTCTTCCCTCCCTCCCTCCTTCCCCTTCCCCTTCCCCATTACTCCGACATCCTCCCACCAAAACTCCTCCCAACACCTCTCCACCGCTCTCAACCCAGTCACACAGCCGTGCAACCAGCACAAGCACCTCTCCATCGCGGGTTTCAGAGCACCTCAGTACAGTGTGCCCCACCGCCCCACAGAACATGCACTGTGGAGAGTCAATCCCAGTCCCAATGCCAATCCCAACGCCATTCCCAACTTTGACCTCCAACTCCTCCTGGTGTTCAGTTCTCAAACTTCTCCTGGTAGGATTAACCAAGTCCCGCGACTCTCCCTGCTCCTCCTTTCCTTCTCGCTTGAGAATTCCCCCTTCCTCCTGCTGTCTGCTTTCCTCCCTCCTCTCGCCTTCCATTTCCTCCATCTCCTCGCCCTCCTCCTCCATCTCCTCTACCTCCTCCTCCTTCTCCTCCTCCCCCGCATCCTCCTTCTCCTCCTCCACCTCCCCCTCTACCCATCCAGACAAACCCAGGTCGCGCTCTTGCTGTCCAATCAGCTCATGCCACGTAGCAGCATCCTGAAGCCACGATCTGATAGCTGCCACGTTGGCAGAGTGGTGCGACCAGCTGAGAGACTGGGGCCCAGGAGAGGGAGGGAGAGACGGTGGGTAGAGGGGGCTATTGAGGAGGAGGTGGGGAGGTGGGGAGAAGTCAGTGCGGAAATGAGGTGGCTGATTTGCCTCAGCTGAGGGAGGCGGAGGTGGGGAGGGAGAGGGAGGAAGCTGTAGGTTTGGACGTTGAGGGCTGAAGGGAGCAGCAGGAGCAGCAGCAGGAGCAGCAGGAGCAGCAGGAGCAGCAGCAGCAGCAGCAGCGGAATCAGAAGCCAGAGCAGGAGCATGAGCAGCAGCTGCACCACCAGGATCCCCATCACCGAGAGAAGCAGCAGCTGCTACATCATCATCATCATCAGCAGCAGTAGCAGCAACAGCAACAGCAGCTAAATCAGCAGCACAGCCAGAAGCATCACCAGAAGCATCATCAGCAGCAGCTGGCAGCATATCAACATCATCCACAGAACCCGCCTCAATGGAGTGTGAGGGCCTGGCGCCCTCCTGCTCCTCGTCCAGCACTGCCCTCCGCGCCACTGCTCTCGCTATCAGACACGCCCTCTCCACCAACCCTCCCTGCTCGCCCTCTCCCTCTCCACATTGCTCCCCACCGCAGCCGCCACCAGCAGCATCAGCACCAGTACCAGCACCGGTACCAGCTCCAGCACCATCGCCAGCGCCAGCAGCATCACCACCACCAGCGCCAACAGCAGCATCAGCAGCACCACCACCAGCACCACCAGCAGCAGCACCAGCAGCAGCACCACCACCACCACCAGCACATCTCCTCTGCCGTTTGCCTCTGCGTTTCCTGCTCCACACCTCGCCAGGCACCGCCCTCTTCTGTGCAGAGGCACCAGCACACCTGCTGGCTGCAAACATCGAGTCTGACGCAGCCGCTCCCGCTCCCACTCCTGCTGCTGCTCCCGCTCCCGCACCCGCTCCCACTGGTGCTGCTGGTGGTGCACGAACGCACGATCCTGCTGCCTCCACTGCTCTCCGCCTCGACGGTTGGCGCCTGCCTGTGAGGAACGGAGAGAACCGAGGAATGCTTGCTACCAAGTGTTTTGCTGCTTCTGCTGCTTCTGCTGCACCCACTTGCTGCTGCTCATCCTGCTGCTGTCTCTCCTGCTGCTGTCTCTCCTCCTGCTGCTGCTGCTGCTCTAGCTGCTGATGACCCATTTCGTTTCGAAGTCCCGCAATATCCCCTCCTCCTGCCTCCCTCGCAACGCGAACCAGTTGCACTCGTCCCTCCATATCCTGCCCGCCCAATCCCAAGCCTGCCACCTGCTGTGGTGCTGCTAGTAGTAACCCCTGCTCCCCTCCCCTCCTCCCAACCCCACCTTCTCCCCTCTCGCCCCCACTTATGTCAAATGCCAAACGAGGCCCGATCAACCGCTCTATCCAGCTCGCCCCGTTTCCCCTCCCCACTGATCCCCTCCCCCCACTTCCCCTTCCCCCCATTCCACTCCCCCCGCTTCCCCTTCCCCCGCTTTCCCTCCTCCCACCTCCACCACTTCTCACTCCCACTGCTTCCTCAGCAGCCCCTTCCCCTTCCCCTTGCCCCGATCCTGCTCCTGCCCTTGCTACTCCAGGGGGAGGCTCTACCCTCAATGCAGCAGGGGGAGGCTCTATCTGTTGATCGTCTGTGCCCTGTTCCGTCACCACGCCCAGGCCGCTGCCACCCAGGCCACTGCCGCCCAGGCCACTGCCGCCCAGACCACTGCCGCCCAGGCCACTGCCGCCCAGACCATTACCGCCCAAGCCGCTGCCGTCACCCAAAACGCCTGAAACACCACCACGAATGCCACCTGACGACCCAGCTGCAACACCGCCTGCGATTCCACCTGAAGCACCACCTGCGATTCCACCTGAAGGCCCGCCCAGAATTCCAAGAAACCCTAAATCAGGGACAGGGCAGCTGTTGCTCCCCACCCCACCGCTGCCACTGTTGGCATGCCTCCGCCCATATCCTCCCACGCCCCCTACCCTCTCCGCACCCCCTTCCCTGCCCAAGACCCCTGGCCCTTCCACAACACCTTGGCCTCTCGCATTGCGTCCTCCCCCCTGCCCACTCACGTTGTTCCCCGCCCCTTGCTCCCTTACAAACCTTCTCCTACGGGAGAACTGCAGAGGACTTTGCCCCAGTCTCGTCCGTGCCTCGCCCCTCCCTCCCCTACCTCCCCTGCTTCCTACCACCACCCCCTGGGCCTGGTTCCCTCCTCTTCCCCCACCCGCCTCTCCCTGCGGACTACTCCCACTTGCCCTCCTCCTCCTCCTCCTCCTTGCCTCAAAGCTCCCTCTGCTGCCGCCTCCAGAGCTCCCCCCGTCCCTCCCCTGCAGCAACCGCAGCACCAGCCTATCCCTCTCCCTCCGCCCCCTAGGCCTATTACCACTAACGCCACTAACGCCCCTAACGTCCCTAACGTTCCTAACTCCCCTAACGTCCCTAGTGTTCCTTACGCCCCTTCCGCCTCTAACGCCTGTAACATCCCTCTGCCTCTCCTCCCTCTCCTCTCCCCCCTGTCTCTCCCTCTCCCCACTCTCCGCTCCCTCCCTCTCCCGCTCCGCCCTCTCCCCGTCCCCCTGCCTCTCTCGTCCCCTCCTCTCCACCCCTTCCGCCAACGCACCGCCTCTGCTCCCCTCCTCCTCCCCTGTTGCGAACTCACTGCTCCCCCCCTCCCCTTCATCCGCTGTGAAACTCCCCTGCGAGGTCCACCCCTCGCCCTCCCCGAGGCTCTCCCTCAGATGCATCAACAGAGACCCTGTGGGCACCTCGCCTTCTCCTTCCCTACCCGCTCTCCCTCCCACTCTTCCTACTGCCCCCGCTCCTCCCACTCCTCCCATTCCCTCTACTCCCCTCACTGCTCCCCCTTGCGTTTGCTGCCAGAACCCTGGCATTCTAAACGCCTGCCCTTGCCGTCCCTCGCCTCCTTGAAGCCCCAACTGCGGCCGCCACAGCCCCTGCTGCCCCAGCTGCCGTTGCTGCCGCTGCTGCCCGTGCTGCTGTGCACCTGGGAGTGCGAGAGGCCCAGGAACGGAGAGCTGGTCTTCTGACTCTGCTGCCGCTGCCACTGCCAGTGCATGCTCGTCTGAACCCCCACTGTCGCCCGCTGGCACCTCTATGGGCTCTGGTCTCGCCCTTGGGCGACGTGTCGTGGTGGGGGTGAGGGCAGTGGCAGGAGGGGGAGCAGTGACAGGAGGAGGAGCAGTGGCAGGGGGGAAAGCAAGAGGCGCAAGATCAGCAGCAAGGACCGCAAGAGAAGCAGCAGCAGCCGCGGGAGCAGCAGCAGCAAGAGGTGAGGTGGCAGAAGCAACGGGTGAGGTGGCAGCAGCAACGGGTGAGGTGGCAGCAGCACCAGGTGAGGTGGCAGCAGTGCCCACGGCTGCTGCAAGATCCGTATTGGGATGGTCAGCAGCAGTCACAGCACGAGTGGTGACAGGAGGGGCAGCATAAGCGGCAGCAAGGACAACAGGAGCAGCAGCAGGACCACCAGCAGCAGCAGCAGCAGCAGCAGCAGCAGCAGCAGCAGCAGCAGATGGCACGGGCTCATACGGATCGTTGACCTTATTCAGCCCTGTAGTCTCATCATTGGGCTCATAGGCGCCAGCCAAAGCAGGCAGAAACGCGTGCTCTGTTGCAGAATGGGTACGTTTCGGTGCCATTACCGCCAATCCTACTTCAGCAGCAGCAGCAGCAGCAGCAGCAGCAGCAGCAGCAGCACCACCACCACCACCACCACCAGCTGCTGCAGCATCAACCACTGGCGTTGCCTTCCATGCTGTTGCGTGGTCTGCGTCAGCAGCAACCTCTCTGGCTATACATTCGCCAGTTACAAGAGCTTGCAGCACAACCTGCTCTGACACGCTACCACCGCACAACTGGGAAGGCGTGTCAGCCGTTTCAGGCCCAGCTACCCTGCCCTCTGAGACCTTGCCTTGAGCTTTTCTCCTAGCCTCCTCTTCTGTTTCTGCTACTGCGAGCTTGAGCCTTTTGGTGCTTCCCTCAGCGACTAATCCCGGGGGGGCACCAGCAGCACCAGAAGCAGCAGCAGCAGCAGCAGCAGCAGCGTGCATGGGCGCTCCACACTCCTCGCGTGTTCGTACCTGGTCTACTGCCCGTGGTTTGCTTTTGCTTACCACCCTTGGTTGGTCCCCTTCCCTTGCTTCACCAACTCTCTGTTGCTGACCCACCGATCTTCCACGGCTTACAGCCCTTACCCACCCCCCAAACGATCCGCCAACTGCTTTCCTCTGCTGCCGCACCGAGCCCGCCTGTGAGCCGCCTGGTCGGCACAGAGAGCGGTTCAGATGGGTGCTGTGTAACAGTTGGACAGCAGGAGACGGGTCGGCAGTTGTAGTGGTCGCGGTAGTGGGCAGGGTGGCAGCAGGGGAGGAAGGGGTTGGAGGAGTAGTGAGAGCAACTGTGGTTTGCAAAAGCGGACCGGATGCAACGAATTTCGGGAGCGAGGTGTCGCGTGTCATCTCGAGCACAAACGCGTCCCACTCGCCTCCTGCCTTCCCCCTCGCACACTCCCCCCACGCACTCTCCCCCCTCGCACTCTCCCCCCTCGCACTCTCCCCCTTCTCACCCTCACCCCTCTTCCCACAACCACCACCCTCCTTTTCCCCACTCCCATTCCCACTCCCCTCCCTTCCCTTCTCCCCACTCCCACTCCCCTCCCTCTCCACAGCACTGCACTTCTCCCTGTAGCCACCCGCCCGGCCTCTACTCCTAGACTCCGTGTC
This sequence comes from Closterium sp. NIES-65, assembly GCA_948144175.1. Classification (NCBI taxonomy): domain Eukaryota; kingdom Viridiplantae; phylum Streptophyta; class Zygnematophyceae; order Desmidiales; family Closteriaceae; genus Closterium; species Closterium sp. NIES-65. The sequence continues at coordinate 68,705 of CANXME010000416.1, forward strand.
TCCACCTATTATCCCTGTCCCCGTCCCTGGTCGCATTCCTACCCCTTCCTCTCCCCCTGCCCCTGTCCCTGCCCCACCTGCGCCTACCCCCCCACCTGTGCACCCCCGTTCCTCCCCGTCCGCGTCCTCGCCAAACGCCTCCCATCCGCACGACACAGGCACCTCAAACCGCCGCGCCAGTCCCCCAGGCGGAGTTCCCGGGAGAGGGGTTCCAGCAGCCGGAGTCCCCCCAGGCGGAGTCCGCGGGAGGGGGGCACCAACAGGCGGAGTCCCCGCGGGAGGAGTTCCCCCAGGCGGAGTCCCCGCAGGTCTCTTTCTCCGCTCCACACGTGACCCAGGCGATTTTCGACCCTGCAACTCCACCCCCTGCTCCCCCTGCCTCCTCTCCCCAACCTGCCTCCCCTCCGCCCCCTGCCTCCCCTCCCCAGCCTGCCTCCCCTGCTCCCCCTGCTCCCCCTGCTCCTCCAGCTGCCGCTTCCTGTTGCTTTGACTAAAGGCGCAGCCGCTGGATTGTTGTTTTCTTGACTCTAGAACGTAATCACTCGTCTTGCTTGGGTGAATGTTAACCTTTTCTGTGCTTGCGTCTCTACCAACCTCTCTCCTTCCCCCGGCCTCCGCAGTTCCGCCTGCTACTCTTCCACCAGCAGGCCCCGCTCCACTTTCTCCTCCCCAGACGTTCCCCCAAACGCCCGCACGTCCATGCCCATCCCCTTCCGCCAGCGCCCTTCCGCCCATGCCACCACCGCCCCCCCCGCCTTCCATCATGTACGACCGACCATACTCCCCCTCCCCTCGCCCGCCGCTGGCCCACCCGTCGCTCTTCCCCCTGCTGCTCGAGCTCCCGCTTCCCGCTCCCCTGGTTCCGCGCCCGTCCCCCTGCTCCCCTCTCTGGAGCCCCTGCTCACTTGCGGAACCAGGAGCGGTGGCGGAAGGAACGCCTCCGCGCGCAGAGGCGCACAACGACCGAGACCCTGATCTTGACCCCGACTGCGGAATCTTGAACTCGCCCCCTCTCACCCGCAGATCCGCGGAAGTTCTCCCCTCGCTCCGCTGCCCGCGCGAGGTACCCGCACTGCCTAGCGCCCTGCTAACCGGCGTACCAAGGGCCTTGAGAATACTCTGAGGCGGGTAACTTAATTCCCCAACGGCTGCCCGGCTGCAGCTCCTGCTCCGTACCACACTTGGCGGCGGGTTAGTTAAACTCCTGGGAACTGACAGGCTCCGCCTTATCAGGCCTTCCGCTTGCGTCATTTGAGGCGGTTGAGAGGGATGAGAAGGTTCAAAGGGTTGAGTCTCTTGGGTCGGCTTAGCCGGTTGAGTGGTATAAATCGGTCGAGAGGGATGAGAGGGTTGAGTCCGTTGTGTCGGTTCCCAGGCTGAGCGCCGCTTGAGCAACCGCGCCGTCTCCAATCCCTCGCGCTCATCCCCGCCACTACGGTCCCCGAATCTCCCGCCTTCCCCTCTCTCCCGCCCCAGCGACTTAAGGTTCGGTCCATGTGCCTGACTAGGAAACGCGGTGACGGCGGCGGAGGCGGAAGCGGAAGCGGCGGCAGAAGCGGAAGCGACGGCGGGAGCGGAGGCGGAAGCAGAAGCGGAACCTGTAAGAAACGCCGGGCCTTGCCACAAGTCGTAGCGCTCTCTGCCACCAGTCCGCCCACCCCGCCGACGCTGCACGTTCCGCTCGGACTCATCCGCCGCCGCTCCGGTTTTTCGCGCTGACGAAGCCGATATAAGCTGAGGTTGCGCGGGAAATGCGGGTGCTACGGGCACGCTGCCAATCCCCCCAGCCAATTCCGCCATCAGGGCTATCGCCGCCCAGTCTTCCCAGCCCGGGGGAACACCCCCTAGCGCCATCGGCGCTGTCAGCGCAACAGGCGCTGCTGCAGACGTCGCGCCAGCGGGGGCTGCGGGGAAAGCGGGAAGGGGGGGCGTAGAACCCGTGGCGGGAGATGAAAGGGGGAAGAGCGGAAGCAGTCGGGAGGTTGCTGGGCTTCCGCCACTATCCCGCCCGCGGCTTCCGCTGCCCTCACGCCCGCGACTTCCGCTCCCCTCACGCCCGCGACTTCCGCTCCCCTCACGCCCGCGACTTCCGCTCCGCTCAACCAGAGGCGCCCACGCGCTGAGATACGGGTGCGCGGCCTCCTGTCCCCGTTTGCCCGTCGGGAAAGCTGCGTCCCGCGAAGCCTCTGCGCGCGCGTCTGTAGCAGTTTGCTGAAGCGGTTGCGGTTCGATCCCCGTGATTGGTCCCAGCTGAGGTGGGTTACTCCAGAGCATTGTACGGGGCACGGCCATTGGCCCGGACGGCGTCGCCACGTCAGACGACGCCGCGTCAGCTACTGCAGTCGAAATCGTTCTAGCAGTTACAGACCCAACAGCTTCGGATGACCCCAGTCGGTGCCTCGTAGGAAATTCATGCGAGCCTGCAGATCGTCCTAACGACGGTCCCGTTGGAGACGGCGCGAAAACCGGTCCTTGAGAAAACAGCCTCGATCTCAGTCCGTTATTCTCGGCAGGTAATAAAGACTCTGAGCCTGACCGAGGCTCTGATTGCCAGCCTAGGCGATGCTCTGGTAGCGAGCCCGAGCCACGCGTTGAGAGAGGTCCTACACACGGTCCTTTTGAAGATGGTGTGGACATTAGCGGGTCGTGGCTAAACGGTGCTGAAACCGACGGTAGCGGTCCTGAAAATGGCGGCGGTTGAGCGTGTGAGGCCGGGGATACAAGAGACTGGACGAACGGCTGGCCTATCAGGTCAAACGTGAGGTTCTGTGCTACAGGAAAAGCTTTGCTCTTTGGTGCGGCGTCGTGCATTGGAGTCGCCTGGACGGGTCGCTCGGAGGCAGCAGGACACGACGAGTCCATCGCGACCGTTGGTTCGGCGAACGGAGCGTTGAGATGCGGTGGGGTCAGAGGTCTAGGCGAATCGTGTCGGCTATTCCAGCCAGTGTCAGGATTCCAGGTCCAATGAGAATTCTCCATTGTAACTATACGGCTTGTATAAATCCTCTCGACCGGCTTTCTCGGGAGAGTGCCTAATGTGCGCTTCGGGGGGTGTCAGTCTATGGAGCTTATTACACTACTGCTTGTAAAGGCCTCTGGAATGGGACACACTCTGTACTGGCTAGTAATGGTTTCTCAGAACTCATAAGAAAAAACTACTTGCCTCGCGTAGAAGCCTGTGGAATGGGACACACTCGTTTTGCACGACCTCGTACTGGGAGAAATGAGTGAGAGGGAAGCAAAGAGACGCGCGGCTGACGCAACAACTAAGTTACTCCGCTGGTACGCACAGGTCTTTCTTCAATTCTGCCAGTCCAGCAGATCATAAAAGGACAAAATCCATCATTTTCCTTCCGCTCAGCATTTGTTTCTGCTTCTTTATGGCAAATGTAAGAGCAGGACGTGTTTTTTTTATGAATTTATGATGTCTCACCGCAAGTCACGCTCCATCACAGACACTAAGGAAACCGTCGATTGCAATCGTCACGTGGCTCTCGTCTCATCCTGGTAACAACCCCAATGCCAGACGAACCGCGACCCAATGAGAAGGGTGTGGCCGTCGAGTCGCCTTCGCTGGCATAAGGGAACCTCGAGAACAAACCCTTTTTGCCATAGCGGTGGCTGTAGAGCGGATGCCTGGAGTGTGTGTTGTGGCTGGCTGCTGGCAAAAAAGGGAGTTTCCTTTTCACGCGGAGGCGGCACGGTAGAAGCTGAGCAAGAGTGTCCGTCGGTCCTAAAGTGAAAGAGATCTCTTCCAACAGGCCGCATCCATTCACCCGCAAGAGATTTCGCTGGGGGCACTGCTGCCGAATCCTCCTCACGAGGAAACCCTCGTCACGCAATGAGAGCTTGCTGGGAAAACCCAATCCCAATGCTGCCTAATCTTGATTTTTCATGTCCCGCGCAACAGACGCATGTGATGATCCATGTGAATCTCACGTGATGCGCTTGTAAAAACGAATCAGCAGTCGACAGCTCGAACTGTCTGACTTGTGAAAAGCTCCTGGAAGCAAGCCCCTCGATATTTGACCTCGATGATTTTCTGTTGAACTCGTTTGCTTTTCCGAGATACCCAGTTGTAGACAAAAGAAATCCCAGTTGTCGGGAAACCAACTTATGGGTGGACATTTTTTTCTTTACGGAAATAGGGAAATCCTCTGATTGATCGCGAAATCCACAGATAGACAGGAACTTGGTTCTGGATGGGTTGTGTTCCTTTTCCTTTTTGGGCCAATGATCGCTTCAGAAAGTAGGCAATCGCCAGCCTTTTCAGCATTTTGGTGAAGGGACAAGCTCCAACGCGTGGCAGTATCAGAAGCACCTGGCCAATAGATCGGTCTAGAAAATGTGAAACAGCGCTTTGAAAGTTCCGTAACTGTTCATCAAAAGCAGCTGAGCACGGTATAGTGCAATCTAAAGCGGTTCTACCACCTCGTCACTTTCAAACTAAACTCATCAGTACGAACTGAATATTGCAATTTTCTAAAGGGGCTTAGATGCACTGTATATTTTTTAATTTAATTTCTTATTTCTTTTTATCTTTATATGGGTTTATAATTTCACAAACAACTGCCACTGGTGCTAGAATTTTTTGCTATTGTGTTTTCTTGTATGAAACATACTAGACAACACGACAGGCTTCACTCATGGTGAAATCGGAGACAATGTTGGGGAGTACTGTGTATCTGGCTGTGCAGATCATTCGACCCTGAAACATGTGGTTGTGTAAGGAATTTTCTCGGCATTCCTTACGGAGCCGACTACATCGCGTACAGCAACAGCCGATTGTTCGCCCGTTACTGCTAACGGAACTTCGCCGACTTCGCGCGAACTGTTTTACCAAACCTCGTACTGCTGGCATGGCCGTATCGGCCTACGCTTCGGGACTAGCCCGAGCCTCGCTCAACCGTAGCACTAGCAAGCTCGCACGCACCGCGTTACCGTTTTGCATGTTTCGCGTATAAATGTTCGCTCATGCCTTCGCTCACATTTTGTACTCGTTTGACACCTTAGTGCAATTCTCGCTACCTCGATTCATTGCACCCGTAACACTTGGTTATCAGAGCCCCTTTCTTTCGGACCGCGCATCTCCGCACACCAGGAAATCAACTTTTGATTTTTCACTCGAAGGGACTCACGCACCTTAGCCCCTAGGAGCCGCTGTCCTCGCGTTCTCTCATAAACGCGTGCAGCCACGACTGCGCCTAGACTAAGACGAGCCGACGCCCTTCGTCATGGCCGAGAATATCGACGTCACCACTCTCACGCAGGAGCGTTTGAACGATTTGCTGCGACAACTGCACGAAAGCTCCGAGGAAATCGCGGCATTGACGGCAGAACGCTCATCACTGCAAAATGACCTCATGAGAGCACAATCCCAAGCACCTGGCACTCCGATTCAACCTGCACCCTCAACATCACAACACGGGAGTGTGGGGCAACCCGCGAGCGCGGCCAGTGATGGCGTCGTCCGCCCCGACGGAGACGACGACCACGGCACGACACACCCCAGAGCGACGCCTGCGGCCCCAAGTCAGCCTCGCGTCACGATTTCGGCACCAACCCATGATTCGGGACTGCCGTCACCGATGCTGCTGAAGCCGCAGCGCCCGCCATGCTTTGACCCGAGTCAACGGGGTGGTCCTACCGTTCAGGCGTGGTTATTCACAATGAATGTTTTCTTCGACGCCAACTACGTCTCGGAGGACTCGGCGAAGATTCGATACGCCGTGTCGTTGCTGCGAGGACCCGCCATGGACTGGTGGCGCGTCATCGTCACGAAGCCGACCGACTACGCGACACTACCGACACGGGAAGGACAAACCGGACCCTGGGCGCCGCCGTATTTCGTGGAGGTGCCCCAGTATCGCACGTGGGACGCGTGGTGCGCAGGTCTGCGCGCTCGATTTGAGCCAATCGCGGCCTCGATCTCGGCGCGACAGAAGCTCCGCACTTGGCGCCAACTCGGTTCCGTCCAGGATTACACGAGCGGATTTCTGGCGCTATGCGAGCAGGTGGGCTACATGCATGAGAGCGAACGCATCGACCGCTACATCGGCGGCCTGAAGCAGGACATCGCTCAGGAAATCCAGCTTCGCGGCGTCACTGAGTTTCAGGAAATTCTCGCTATGGCGGAGAAGCTCGACTTCTTTCGCCGACCGAGACCGGGGTCCTACGGAAACAACACCTGGGGACATCGGCCTCGTGGGACGAACGAGAGCGCCACGATACGCGCCGTCGCCGCAAATGCCGCTGCCGCACCGTTCAAAGGGCGCTGCTTTGCGTGCAATCGGCCGGGACATCGCAAGAGCGAATGCCCGGAAAACGCTAAGGGAAAGGGGGAAGCTGAGCAGCAGACACAGACCAAGCAGCAGGGAAACGCTGGAAGTCAGTAGCAGACGGGCCCTCTACTGACAGGTCACGCCGCTCGCCCGACCCAACCGACCCTCACCGAGTGATTGTGCCGGTTCACGCAATCGACCACACCCGGCCGAATAAGGAGGGTACCACGGTAGATAGCCCTATACTGCTCAGTGGGAAAATTGGGACGGACTTAGTTAAAATCTTCGTAGACGGGGGAGCCAGCCACAGCCTCATTAACACTGCTACAGCACGCAAACTGCGACTGCCACTGGACCGATGCTTACCTGAGATCGACGCACGACTGGTAGACGGCACGCCGCTGGCAATACAGGAACGCGTAGACCGAGTTCGGATTCGATGCGGGGGTAACTTCACGTTTAGTCAGGAATGTCAGAATGTTATTCTTATATTCTAGCCTGTAGTGGGGTGCTCTATAGCGAGTACAACCCTTCTAGGGTTTGCTATTTGTATCCCCATTTCTGCTAGTTCAATCCTCTTTCTTCTTCTAACTTTTGACATGCTATCAGAGCAGGTCGATCCCCTTGGATCGATCCTCTGGGTGGGCTCACCACCTCGTTGCTTCCGCTGCAACTGCTACTGCTACTCTCTGTGCCGCACGCCCCGTGGCGTGCGGCATTTTTTCTTCCCGCCCTGCGCCCCGAGGTGCACGGCGGTTTTCTGCCCGCCGTGCGCCCCGAGGCGCGCGGCGGTTTTCTGCCCACCGCGCGCTCGGGGCGTGCGGCGGTTTTCTGCCCACCGTGCGCCTCGAGGCGCGCGACGGTTACCTGCTTTGCGCGGCGGTATTCTGCACGCCATGCGCTCGGGACGCGTGGCGGTTTTCTGCCCACCGCGCACCTTGGGCGCACGCGGCGGTTTCGCGTTCCGTCGACCCGCACGCCCGTCCCCGTCGACCTGCGTGCGGCTCCTCGTCGCCCTTCGCGGCGGCCCCGTCAACCCGCGCGCGGCTTCCGGTCGCCCTTCGTGGCGGCCCCGTCGACCCGCGCGCCGCCCCTGGGGACCCGTGCACCCGTCCCCGTCGACCCGCGCGTCACCCTGCGGCCCCCCTCCCCGCACACCTGAGTTCGATTACCGCACATCCGAGTTCGCTTCCCGTAAGCTTGTGCACGCTTCACGCACACCTGAGCTCGCTTACCGCACACTCAGGGTATGGGGGTGACGGGTATGGGGGTGATGGTTGTGGGGGTGTCGGTTGTGCGTGCCGTCCCCTTCTCCTCCTCCTTCGTCTCCCACTGCTGCAGCTGTCGCTGAGGGGGGTGGTTGTGTGGGAGACTCGGGTTTAGGGTTTAAGGGGGGTGCGTGGGAGTGGAGCTAGGAGCGTATCAGCGGGTGTGTGTTGGGGGAGTTGGATAGTTAGGGAAGCTGCATGGAGGTTGCCGTCGTGTCGTCAGCAGCACCTGTATTCCGGGGGCTTCGCCCGGTAGCCCAGTCGTAGCCAGCTGTGCCAGCCGCCCGTGGGTCCGTTGCTCGTCTGCCGCTACTTTAGCCGCGGGGCCAGTTACTCCAGTATTCTGGGGGCTTCGCCCGGTAGCCGCTGTGCCAGTGTGCCTCCTGTTGCCCGAGTGTCTGCAGCTTCAGCCGTCGCCTCCCAACTCCTCTCGCTCTCACTCCTCCTCCTCACTTGCCCGTTGTGACCACCACTAGCTTTGCTCATAATTGTGCACTTGAACTTACTTCTTGAACTTGTGCTCAGAATGTGTGGTGACATTGTGATCCACCCTGAGCTTGTACTGCTTTGCTTGCTCTGCTGATTACACCCCACTTTGGCTATGGGGGTGTGTCAGAATGTTATTCTTATGTTCTAGCCTGTAGTGGGGTGCTCTATAGCGAGTACAACCCTTCTAGGGTTTGCTATTTGTATCCCCATTTCTGCTAGTTCAATCCTCTTTCTTCTTCTAACTTTTGACAAGGAAATGCTCGCAACGACCCTCGACGGAACCAACATTTTACTCGGGCGTGATTGGCTGCGACGACACAATCCGCGAATTGACTGGACGACGGGTGACTGCACCGTGCGAGTAAACGGTAACAACATCGCCTTACCTCGCTGGGGCTCGCCTGAGTCTTCGTCGGTGCGTGTCAACGCGATCACGATGAAACGCGCTGTTGCGGCCGGAGCTGATGTGTACGCGGTTGACATTCGGGAAGCCGAGGCAGCAGACAAGGGGGGCGATTTACAGAAACTGCTGACCGACGTACCGGGTGACCTGGCGGCACTGTTAAAACAGTACAGTGACATTTTCCCGGATGACTTACCGACGGGACTGCCACCTCAGCGACCGCACGACCACAGGATAGAACTGGAACCGGGGGCACAGCCAACAGTACAGCGACAGTTCCGACTGACCCAACCCGAACTAGACGAACTAAGGAAGCAGCTCGATTACCTGCTAGAAAAGGAATTCATTCGCCCTAGTTCGTCGCCTTTCGCCGCACCAATACTGTTCACACCGAAAAAGGACGGGGGTTTTCGCATGTGCATCGACTACAGGGCACTGAACAGGGTTACCATCAAATCCCGTTACCCCATCCCACGAGCCGACGAACTGATCGACCAACTGCGCACAGCCCGGGTTTTCTCGAAAATCGACCTCCGAGGAGGCTACCACCAAATCCGCGTCAACCCACCCGACTGCCCTAAAACCGCATTCGGAACACGCTACAGATCCTTCGAATACACCGTCATGCCATTCGGACTGACCAACGCCCCCGCCACTTTCCAAATGACCATGAACGAAGCATTCCGCTCGCTTTTAGATAAGTGCGTCATCGTTTATCTGGACGACATACTGATTTACAGCCCTGACAGAGCACAGCACTTACAAGACATCGAAGCAGTTTTTAAAATCCTGAGTGAGAACCGCCTACTGAACAAAGCATCTAAGTGTGAGTTTTTACAGGACCGCCTGGAGTTTTTGGGACATGTTATTTCAGCTGCAGGAGTGGAAATAGACCCGAAGAAAATTGCGACGATTCAGGCTTGGCACGCGCCGACCAACTTGACCGAGTTGCAGAGTTTCCTGGGGTTCGTCAACTACGTGCGCCGGTTCGTCCCCGACATGGCGAAGCTGACTGCCCCGTTGACTGACCTGCTGAGGAAGGGGGTTGAGTACACGTGGGGGGAGAAAGAGCAAGCTGCCTTCTCGGCCCTCAAAACTATTTTGTGCTCCCCGCCCGTCCTTCACATTGCAGATCCCCACCGTCCGTTCGAGCTCGTCACCGACGCAAGTGACATCGCTGTGGGAGCAGTACTGTTGCAGGATTTCGAGAACGGCCTCCAGCCAATCGCGTACGAGTCCCGCAAGTTACACCCGCCCGAACGTAACTACCCGATACACGACCGCGAGATGCTAGCGATCGTGCACGCGTTCAAAGTTTGGGGATGTTACCTGACTGGCGCCGACGTGACAGTACGGACAGACCATCGCTCGCTACAGTATCTTCGCGCCCAACCGAATCTCAACCCACGACAGATTCGCTGGTTGGACTATCTCGAGTCCAATTTTCACTACACCGTTACGTACAAAAAGGGTGCATCCAACATCGCCGACGCTCTCACCCGCCCCACCGCCCAACTCCATGCCATCCTACTCGCCCAGACCAACCCGCTTTTAACTGGCCTATTCACCCACGGATACCGCACCGACACATTTTTCACGACCGGAAATTCACAGCAACTGGCAGAAGCAAAAGGAGTCTATTACGTAAAAGCAGGCACCAACCGCATTTGGGTACCCGCGTACTCACTACTGAGGGAGCTGCTACTACAGGAGGCACACGACGGGATTACCTCGGGACATTTCGGGGTAGAAAAAACGCGACAGCAACTGCAGCGGTACTATTACTGGCCGGAGCTGTTGACCGACGTACAGCAGCACGTGGGCTCGTGCCCGACGTGTCAGGTGATGAAGAGTTCAAGGAAGCGGAAGGCGGGTCAATTGCAGCCGATCCCACCGCCCGAACGCGCTTGGCAGCAAGTAACCATGGACTTCGTCACAGGGTTACCTTCGAACCCTGGGGGTAACGACGCGGTGATGGTCGTCGTGGATAGGCTGACGAAGATGGCACACTTCGCTGCGTGCAAAAAGTCGATCTCAGCCGAGGAGACCGCTCGCCTGTTCATCGCAGCCGTTGTTCGCCTGCACGGGATACCAGCAGCAATTATCAGCGACAGGGACACGAAATTTACCAGCAACTTCTGGAAGAACCTCTGGGAGCAGTTCGGGACCAGGCTACAGTTCAGTTCGTCGTACCACCCCGAGACCGACGGCCAAACGGAGCGGACGAATCAGACGATGGAGCAGTTGATTCGTGCCACGTGCGACGACCCCACGACCTGGGAGCAGCAGCTGCCGCTGATCGAGTTCGCGTACAACAACGCCACATCAGCCATGACGCAGCAGTCCCCGTTCTACCTGAACTATGGGCAAAACCCCACAGTGCCCATGACGCCGAGTCCGGACAACCCAACGCCACGCGCACAACAATTCGCCGAAATCCTGCAAGCTGCCCGCGCCAGAGCCGCCGAAGCAATAAAAAAGGCCAACGTCATCGCTAAGCGCAACGCTGATCGCCACCGCCGCCCCGTCACGTATCAATCTGGAGATTACGTGCTACTCGACACGCAAAATCTGCGACTGCCCGACGTACCAAAATTACGACCACGCTACTGTGGACCATTCCAAATCAGTCACATGATCACACCCGTCACCGCACACCTACTGTTGCCAACCGACTGGTACATCAGCCCTTCGTTCCACGTCAGCCTACTTCGCCCATACATCCCGACCACAAGTCAACTGCCGCGTCACCGGCCACAATCAATGACTCGCCCCGCATCAGAGCCGATCATCGAGCCCGAAAAAAATATAAGCCATCGGATCCGCCACCCCACGGGAATCAGGAGGATTGAATTCCTCGTTCGCTGGAAAGACCGCACGCCAACTGAAGATAGCTGGGTGCCCCTGAGCAACATCGAAAATCACCCTTCCCTGCAAGTGTACCTGAGGAGCCGGGGATTCCGCGATATACACGCACTCGCGTAGCGGAGGGGGCTTCTTGAGGGGGGGGGGTAGTGTAAGGAATTTTCTCGGCATTCCTTACGGAGCCGACTACATCGCGTACAGCAACAGCCGATTGTTCGCCCGTTACTGCTAACGGAACTTCGCCGACTTCGCGCGCACTGTTTTACCAAACCTCGCACTGCTGGCATGGCCGTATCGGCCTACGCTTCGGGACTAGCCCGAGCCTCGCTCCAGCGTAGCACTAGCAAGCTCGCACGCAACGCGTTACCGTTTTGCATGTTTCGCGTATAAATGTTCGCTCATGCCTTCGCTCACATTTTGTACTCGTTTGACACCTTAGTGCAATTCTCGCTACCTCGATTCATTGCACCCGTAACAGGTTGGGAGGGAAGAGAGCAAACCCACTGCTTGCTTTGTTTTTGGGTAATTACCTTCTGGGTAACCAACATCGAGGTCGCTGACGTCAAAAGTCACCTACGCGGCTCGATGGTACCCGTCAGATCATGCGCGCCCCTTCGTGGTACCCATCTTCCCTCCGTGGTACCCATCTTCCCTGCGTGGTACCAATCAACTGTGCTCTATTGAGCTTATAAACGTTAAGACAATATACTGAAAAACGCATTGAAACCCTTGCTGTACGGTGTACAGCTTGGTTGTAATGTTGCGGTACCAGTCAGGGAATTCGCGCACAGTTGATGGGTACCACGCAGGGAAGATGGGTACCACGGAGGGAAGATGGGTACCACGAAGGGGCGCGCATGATCTGACGGGTACCATCGAGCCACGTAGGTGACTTTGACGTCAGCGGGCTCGATGAGAGTTACCCAAAAAGTAATTACCCTTTTTTTGGGCATCCACTGTTGTCAGTGAGAACGTGTCTGTCTTATTCTGCATTCGTAGCCCTCTTATTCCGCTCCCTCTACAGCGCAGGTTCCAGAAGAATCGGTCGCTACCAACCACCAAGGTGTTTGTCTGCCCGACATTTTCTGGACGCTTGCCATCCCGCTCGTGTGTAGCGTGTGGTTCTTCAGAATTCTGCTGTACAGTACACAGGACTATATGTGCGCAAGCAACAGAACCCTTGTTTCCGCCTTGTTGCCCCGTCAAAATCCGAACATCCTACAGAATCCCTCTGCAACGTACGGAACCTTACCTCAACTCGATGAACCCCCGCCCCATGTTCTCCGTTGTTCCAGCTCGCAAACCGAACTCCTACCACACACACAACGCCGGTCTCAGCTCGTGTCTGTAGGGTTGACATGTCAGGTGAGAGCGTGTCAACCCAAAGCGCATTCAAATTAGAATGTCAAGCACTAGTGTCAGGTCAAAGCGCAGGTACGAACATCAGCGACGCAATTTCATTGGTTTGAGAATTTGTCATGGGTAGATCTGCTAGGCAACGAACAATTCAAAAGGACATATTATGTGCTTCGTGAGATCGGCACCTGCGACAATCTTGTCTCGTTTGTAGGTTTGTATGTGCCAATTTCAAAGTGTCCGACGATTTGTATTGGCTGGCAACCTGCAATTTCTGAACACTCTGCCAACAATGTTGGCAGAGTGTCAAAATGCCAAATTGACACTGCCCACTTCGACATGTCATCCCTACGGACACGACCTCACCTCCCCATAATATCATACCTCATCTTTGCGCCTTTTCCAACAGGAAACGCCTAGTCCTGGTTCTCCCATTTCCCTCTCACCCACACCTTTACCCGCCCGAACAGAGTCCCCTTCCGAACCAGTCAGCACTTACCCATCCAACCTTCGTCATCATGTCGCGCCTAGTTCCTCTGCGGCTCCACCTCCTCCTCCTTGCCGCCCTCGTCCTCCTCGTCGGTACGTACCTCCGCACTGCCCGCACTGTTCCACTACCGAGGTTACGCAAATTAGTTCGCTGTTCTGTTATCGAGCCTGCGCAAATGAGTTCGCTGTTCTGTAATCGAGTTTGCGCAAATGAGGGGAGCGCGGAGCAATGAGGGGAGCGCGGAGCAATGAGCGGAGCACGGACACGTTACATGTGCCTCCTCTCCTTTGTGCAACTCGAGGCTGACCGCGTTTCTTCTATTATCGGCGTGCTCTTCCTCGCGAGGCGCCAAAGTTTCATACTCCTCCTCACGCTTTCAAACTCCGCCCCCATTCGCCTGTCGTTCCTCAATTCGCCTCGCGCCCATATTTTTGCTCCTCCACGACCCACCTCCCCCTCCTTTTCCTCTACTCTTCCCCACCCCCTCCCTCCCTCCCCCCCCCCCCTTCCCTCCCCACACCCTCCTGTTCCTCCTCTCCCCTCCTTCCCTCTTTCCGCAATCCCCGACTTCCCCCGCCGCATACCCGCTGCTCACGCGTGCTCTTCGGCGACGACTTTCAACGTCATTCGCCGCTCGCTCCTCCTCAGGCGGCGCCGAGGCACAGGTATGCCTACGTGGACGGACTCGCATGCAACCTCGTGTGCATGCGAGGAGGCACATTCGCGACATGCGAGAACGTACGTTCGCGACATGCGAGAAGGCACATTCGCGACATGCGAGGAGGCACATTCGCGACATGCGAGAAGGCACATTCGCGACATGCGAGGAGGCACATTCGCGACATGCGAGAAGCCACATTCGCGACATGCGAGCAGGCAGATTCGCGACATGCGAGAAGGTACATTCGCGACATGCGAGAAGGCACATTCGCGACATGCGAGAAGGCACATTCGCGACATGCGAGGAAACACATTCAAGAAATTCGTGGAGCCGCCTCCTTTCCCTTCCCCTCTGCTTCTTCCCCCTCTCCCTCGCTATCCCCTCGTCGCCTTCATCGTAGATTCGCGACATGCGAGGTGACATGCTCGTACTGCTTCCCTTCTCTCCCTCACCCCTTCCCTTCCATCTCAATGCTCTCTTCCTCCTTATATCCCTTTGCTTCCGCCCCCCTCTCTACGTTCGCGAAGCTTTGAAGAAAAAACGAAACGTTCGCGAAGCTTTGAAGAAAAACGAAACGTTCGCGAAGCTTTGAAGAAAAACGAAGTTCTAGCGAACCTTGCTCGCCAATGACGCGAAAGAAAGGCCTCTTCGGTTCAGGATCGCGACGTTCAACTAATTATGTCTCCCTCCCGCCTCTCTCCCTCCCGCCTCTCTCCCTCCCGCCTCTCTCCCTCCCGCCTCTCTCCCTCCCGCCTCTCTCCCTCCCGCCTCTCTCCCGCTCGCCTCTCTCCCGCCCCTCTCACTCTCAACCCTCCGCCCCCTCTCCCCGCGGACTCATCAAATTTCCCCCCTTCTCCCCACCCCCTTTGCCCCCTCTCTCCACGTGCAGAAAATTGTGTACGTGGGAGGCAGCTCGAACCGGTTGTTTTCCCTGTGAGGCTGGTACCGAGTCGACTCAACAAGACTCCCTCCTCCCCCAATTCGCCCCTTTGCCCCCTCTCCCCGCGTGCAGAAAATCGTGTACGTGGGAGGCAGCTCGAACCGGTTGGTGTCCCATGGGGTTTCGCAATGAAGGACTGGAAGGCACCCAAGGTGCTGCCTGGCGACAGCCTAGGTACGCATGCTCCTGCGGGTGTGTGTGAGTGTGAGTGTGATGTGTGTTGTGTGGTGTACGAATGATGTGCGAGTGTGTCTGTGTGTATGTGGGTGGCTGTCCCCGTGCCGTTTCGTGATGAAGGACTGGAAGGCACCCAAGTTGCTGCCTGGCGACAGCCTGGGTACGCCCGTGTCCTGATGTGCGTGTGCTGATGTGATGTGCGTGTGCTGATGTGCGTGTGCTGATGTGATGTGCGTGTGGTGATGTGCGTGTCCTGATGTGCGTGTGCTGATGTGATGTGCTGCGCGAGTGTGTGGGTGGCTCCCTCACTGCCTTCCTCTCTGTCTTCCTGCCTGCAGTGTTCCAGTGGTCGGGAGAGGTCCATTTGGTGCACAAAGTATCACACTTCACTTGAGAAGGATGTGTAATACATGTAACTCCCTGCCCCCCGCGTCACGCAGTGTTCCTACCCCTCTGCCCTCCTTGCCCTCCTACCCCTCTGCCTGCAGTGTTCCAGTGGTAGGGCGAGGTGCACAAGGTCAACGCGGCTGAGTAAGCTGCATGCACGTTTGTCAACTCCTTTCCCCCCCTCCCTCCCTCCCTCCCTCCCTCCCTCCCTCCCTCCCTCCCTCCCTGCCCCCCTGCCCCCCTGTCTGCAGTGCTCCAGTGGTCGGGCGAGGTGCACTCGGTGCACAAGGTCAGCGCGGCTGAGTGCGCTGCATGCACGTTTGTCAAGGCGAAGCAGCTCGTGCGCAACCGCAACTACGGGAGCAGCTACTGGTACAAGGCGGTTGGAACGGAAAGGACTGCAGCAACACGACAGACCACTAGCCTGTTTTCGAGGTGCACATGTCATCATAATTTCTCCCCATTCACCTTCCCCCCAACCCCCCCTGTCCCCCCCTGCGCCCGTGCCGTGCCCGCAGTGTTCCAGTGGACGGGCGAGGTGCACTCGGTGCACAAGGTCAACGCGGGCTGAGTATGCTGCACGCACGTTTCTCCACCCCTTACCCTTCCCCCCCATCCTCCTGTCCCTTGACCCCTTACTGCTCCCACACCCTACCCGCAGTGTTCCAGTGGACGGGCGAGGTGCACTCGGTGCACAAGGTCAGCGCGGCTGAGTATGCCGCATGCACGTTTGTCAAGGCGAAGCAGCTCGCACGCAACCGCAACTACGGGAGCTACTGGTACAAGGTGAACTGGAGGGAGTACGGCAAGACCATCTACTTCAGCAGCAAGGCCAACAAGGACTGCAGCCTCGGGATCAAGGTGGCGTTCAGTGTCGGGTCGTAAGAACTTTGAACTTCTGAAAGAGAATGTGTACACGTACTGTAGTGGTTGGCTCTGTGGCTGTCTCCGGTATGGTTGTTGGGGGGGCTGTACGATATGTATGAGCGCATGGTTTGAATTTCTTTTGGTTCGGTTGATTTATTTTGATTTGGGAAGGGACACGACGTCTTGACTCAGGTCATTACCCATGCATTTCTTGGATAACTCTGACCGGGCGGGCAGAACAATCTGCAAGCCGAATCAGGGGATTTCATTTGCGGTGTCTCTCTCCCCCTTTTCTTCCTGTTGATTTGAATCTTACTGTGCTTTGGAAATGCGTCTAACATGAAGGCTACGTTCCACTTTCTGCCTTTGCGTGCGTTCCTCTTTCTTCGTAGGAAATAAAAAATGCGATTCATTGCTCCATCAAATACCAGAGAATAGAACAATGCGTAACGCAAGACCAGGCACAATGAAGGGTAAGACAAGTCGAGATGAAAAGGTTGTTTGAACAACTATGTCAACAAGAATCAGAAAGACCATCATTCTCAACTCAGACCTAGCAGTACAGTACTTGAAAATTGAGGTAACTGTACACACTGGAGCCAGGTGAAGGGCAAACTTGTTTTCCTTACGTTGCATACTACATCAGCAGATGTAGTGAACTTATTGAGAATGTAATGACAGTTCCCGCTGGTGTAGTTATAAGGTCAGGTCCAAGTTATGCTAGTACAGTACCGAGTCAATGTTAGGACGATCACCACAGCCGCGCTCACGGGTCTTTCTTGTCCCTTGTTGTGACATTTTCTGGCGGCGCAGAACTTTCCACCCCGAACACTTGGGGAGATGCGTGAACAGACTGGCAATGTAACTGTAATTTTTCGGGCAGCCACTGCCGCCTTGAAGGGCGAATTGGCGCCCTTTTTTTCTCCAGTGCGAGCGGAAGAATTGGTTATGACCAACCACCAAGGTCAGTGTCTGCCCGACATTCTCGTGGAGCTTGTTCATTTGCATTGGCATTCCGCTCCGCACAAACAAAGCTGCGACCATGTACGTAGCTCAGAGATCGCTCGTGTTCTGTGCGGTTCATTCAGGTTCACAAACTCCGTGATGGCCCAACAACTCAGTGAAATCCCAGAAACAGCAGCAACGCCTCGTTTACCTACCTCATCCCTCTGCACCGCAATTCACCGCAAGCTTCCAAATCCCGATTCCCGAACTCCATGTTCTCCCCGTCTTGTCCTCCCACCGACCAAGCTCCAACAATCCTACCTTCTCCCCTCAAGGAACATGTGTACATATTTTGTGCCCCCTTTACTCAACATCATAGCCCGCAATAATCCCCTTTCTGTTTCCGCTCACGGACTAGCATCCGCCTGAACAATTCCCCTTCGAGCCCAGTACCGTCCATCCCAGCTGTCACAATCATGGCGCGCGCAACCAATCATCTGCGGCTCCTCCTTGCCGCACTCGTCCTCCTCGTTGGTACGTGCTTCCACTCATCTCGTGCGATCGGTACGTGATTCTGGGGACCGCCCGTGCTGTTCTACTTATCGATGTGCTCTCCCTCTCGAGGCGCCATCGCGTCCTACTCCTTCTCACGCTTTGAAACTCCGCCTTACCCTTTTACTATACTCAGTCCTACCAGCTTTCGAAGTCAGTCCTACCGCGCTCAAACGCGGCATGTACCACTGCTTCCGTCTGCTCCGCTTTCTCTCCACATTCCTCCACACACCGTACTACGGCGAATGTCTAACGCACGTCGCATCTACTCGCAAGGCTCCTTCTCCCTCCCCAAATCGTCCCATTCCCTCACGTTTCTCAATCCGACTCGCGCCCATACCATGTTACTCTCCGCTGGTTTCTGAGAATTTTCAAAATCCAGCTTCTCGCTCCCCAGATAGTCCCTTTCCTCACGTTCCTCAGTTCGCCTAGCGCTCATGTTTTCCTCTTTTCTCACCCGCGACCTTCTCCTCCTCCCCCCCTTCACTCCTCCGGCGACGCCCTACCCCTCCCCCTTCCGCAATCTCCGATGTGCGCCCCGTGCCCGCGGCCGCCGATGTCCGCCTCTCCGGCGACGATGATCAACGGTCACCGCCATTCGCCCGCTCGCTCCTTCTCAGGCAGCGCCGAGGCGCAGGTAGGGCTGCGAGAAACATTCGCCAAGTTCGAGAAACCACGTTCGCATATTCATAGAAGCACTTCCGTCTCTCCCCACCCCCATCTCCTCATCTCCCGCACCCTTCCCCTCCTCCCCTTCCTCTCGTAAGTGAGACATGCTCGTTCTGCTTCCCTTCTCTCCCTCACACCCCTCCTGTTCCCTCCGAGGGAGTCCCTCCTCCCTCCCTCCCGTTCTTGCTCCTTCCCCTCCGTCCTCGCTATCACGCTCATCTCCCTCCCCCCCTCCTCTCTCTCCCTTTCCTCTCCCCGCGTGCAGGAATTGGTGTTCGTGGGGAGCAACAACGGCACGTGGCTGTCCCCGTGCTGCTACCTTAGGAGTTGACTCAAGAACTCCCCCGAACTTATGTGCGGCTCTGCCCCCGCCCCTCTATTCCTCTCCCCTTGTGCAGAAAGTGGTGTATGTGGGGGGCAATAACGGCCGGTGGCTGTCACCATGGGGCTTTGCGGTGAAGGACTGGAAGGCGCCCAAGGTGCTGCCTGGCGACCTGCTAGGTACGTCCGTGTCCGAGTTGGGTGCTGCTGCTGCTGCTGCCAGCTTGGTACTACCGCCCAAGTGCAGCAATTGACAATGGTGTGTTTTCGAGTGGGCGGGGAGCGGTAACGCTGTCAGGAAGGAATTTTGATTGCAAGATTTACAACCCAGGTCTGATCTTGGACACCGGGCCTGATCTGGCACACCGGGCCTGATCTGGCACAGCCGGGCCTGATCTGGCACCACCGGGCCTGATCTGGCACACCGGGCCTGATCTGGCACACCGGGCCTGATCTGGCACACCGGGCCTGATCTGGCACACCGGGCCTGATCTGGCACACCGGGCCCTGATCTGGCACACCGGGCCTGATCTGGCACACCGGGCCTGATCTGGCACACAGTGAAAACACCGGGCCTGATCTGGCAACACCGGGCCTGATCTGGCACACCGGGCCCTGATCTGGCACACCGGGCCTGATCTGGACACACCGGGGCCTGATCTGGCACACCGGCCTGACCTCTGCCCCACCTCCTCGGGCTGCTCTAGCACACCGGGCCTGATCTGGAAGCACAGCACACCACAACCACCAACTCTGGTCTTTGAGTTTTTAGGGTTAAGTAATGAATTGTGGCTCAAGGGCTGAGGCTCACCAGCTGGCGCAGGGCAGAGTGCAGAGCAGGTAGTGCAGAGTGAATCACATCTACAAGGTGGCGCCAGGGCACTACGGCATGTTCGGCAAGATGACAGACAGAGCTCTCGAGTGTAGATATTGATCCCAGAATGACAGCTACCGTCTCCTGCCCTTGATATCTCCCTCCCTCCGCTCTCCGTTACCTGTAGTGTTTCCAATGGGTGGGCGAGGTACACTCGGTGCACAAGGTTGACGTGGCGGATTACACTGCATGCACGTTCCTCAACGCGAAGCAGCTCGCACGCAGCCGCAACTACGGAAAGTACATCTACAAGGTGGTGCCAAAGATTACGGCAATACCATTTATTTCAGCAGCAAAGCCAACAGTGACTGTAGCGACGGGATCAGGCGTCATTTGTTGTTGGATCGTAACATTTTTGTTTGAATAATGTGTACAGTCACCGTAGAGGTTGTATCATTAAGTGTACTTGCCAGCAGTGAGCTGTATTATAAGGGAAGCTGTACCATATGAATGAGCACGTGAGTTTGTTGGGAGAATGTATGCCGTATATGAACCACCATCTCATAACCCTAGACCGCCATCCAGACCTAATATGGATGTAGGACATAGCTGTCCTGATGTAGGATTTAATTCTGGAGTTGACAGACATGTTGGAAACAAGTAACTTAAGCGCCTCTGTCGTGTCGAAACACCAAGTCAGAAGCGAAGCGAAACATATCGAAACATTGGCGAGTCAACCCTCGGAGGTTGAACCAGTTGCTGGATGTTACGCGAAAGTCAAAGGTCAGCGACCTTTGACCTGACAAGTACAGCGCGACAGCAAGGACAAACTGTCATAATAGTAGCCTTACGGTCATTGGGCTGAGAAAAAGCCCTTAGCATCTTTGTAGGGGTGAACTCTGAGTAGGACTGATGTAGTAGTAGCGGAAGCGTTTAATGAAGAGTTGTGAACCACCTTGCGCTAGTACAGGCCCTCAGATTGGTTTGAGGGTATGCTGATGGATCAGCGTGCCCCTGCCAACCAGGTGTCCAAATCAGCGGTGGTGGTTTTCTTTATACTGATACTGTCAGTGTAATTTTTTGTCCTAAACTGAACCTGCAGTGTAAAAAAAACCAAAAAGCAGAGCTGATGCAACAGTGCATGGATGCGCCCAAAGTTACCATTGTGACAAACAGCAGCACCAATACCGCATGCTGGCTGAATCTACCACTAACAAACTAGCTCATGTCATGTCTTCATCAGAAGAAACGCTCGCATCATCACCACTGCTACTGGCATCGTCAACACTCTCACTACCATCGCCTGCAGAACCACACATGCCCTCGTTTAGGTCCTCCTCCTCCAACCACCCCGGCAGCCACTCCCCTTAACAAACTTGGCCTTGGCTCGCTCCTTCTCTGGCGCAGCTTGCTCCTTGCACTTGCTGGGGCGCCTTTTTCCTGGTGCTCCGCCAGATGTCCAGCACCTTATCCCACTCCATGTCGTAGTTGAGCAGACTCATTGCCAGCAAATCTCCCAGCTTGGCGTTGCAGAGACTCGTTCGGCGCCACGACTTGATCACATTCTGGCCGGAGAAAATCCACGCTCGCACTCGACTGTGCTGAGAGGCAGAACAGCGACCGCAACCCATAGACGGACTAAGTTGGGGTAGCTGGTCTGCCAGTCGTTGGTCTGCAAGATGGCCTTCAAACCTGTGTGAAAGGGCTGCTCTTCCTTGGGGGCAGTGGAGAGCACCGGCAGGAACGTGCGCAGCTCCGCTCGTGCCGCACGCTTCTGGACACCTGCGAAACGGGTTTGAGCACAACCAGGGTAGAAAGTCAAGCGCACAAACATGGGAATAACGCAACCGCGGAAACGGCAATGCATACACGCAGGTCAGTGGGGATCTATTTCTCGCTCACCAGGCAAGATCGTGTCCCGGTTCTAGGCCTGAAACAGATGGACGAGGCCATGCAGGTGCTCCTTGCACTCTGCGTCTCTTGCCTCGACGCCCCTCGGCCACGAGCAGGGCATGAAGAGCTTCGCCCCGTTCAAGCGCGTCAGGTCTCCCAAGCGCAGCTCGAGGGTGTACACTAGCTCGCGGGCGAATGAGGCGGCAGCAGGTGTAGCAGCCTTGCACGTCCCCGCTGCTGGTGGTGTATTCCCTTGACTGCCTCCTCGTGCAGCTGGAACTTGTGTACACGGGGCTGACCCTCCTTGTCCACCCCTTCCACAGTCACTTCACACGGCAGTCGGGCGAGGTGTGCCGCGCGGGGAAGCAGACAGCAGCTCACTGGTCCCCACCGCCAAACTGCTGGCCACAGTTCAGGTACCTCTGCTCCATGTAGATGATGGTCCGCCTCACCTGGGAGTGCAGTGCAGTGAGGTCGACCTGTTGGTGGGGGGAAAATTTGGTACACCGAAACAAAAGATAAGTACCTGGGAGAAGAAGAGAACTGCAAAACAGAACTCAACAACTCACCTGTCGCTTCTGGAATAGCAGGTTGAGGCGCGTTGAGTGCCGTGTGCACATCTGCCAAGAAGAACAAGAAGTAATGAAACTTGAACGACGTTACTAAGTGGTACATCGTCTTGTCCGACTCCTCGAGCATAACGATGACAGCAGGCAGAACGCGTACGAATCGTGCGATTGCATCGCCGCGACTCAACCAGCGGACGCTGTGGATCCCCTGGACCTCGAGGTTGGTATGCGTGAACACTTCCTGCAGCTCCTTGAACTTGCGGTTGGAGTTGCTGGATCTGCCGAGATCTTCTGCCACTGCGCGGATAACTGCGTCGATTATGCCAAGCTCGGGTAGTGCCTTAGCCGCCTCCTTTGCAGCAAGCGATTCCCTGCCACGAGTAGAAATGCACGGGTGCGGGTGTTAGAATTCGCACTGCGACATACCACGTTGCACATCTCATACCGCAACACCACCACCACAGCAACAGTTTACCTGTGTGCGATGCAGTGAGAAGCCACCACGTGCAGGACCTCCAGTCGAAGACGCCCAACGAGGCCCGTGTCGTTGCCTATCATCACAGGTGCCCCATCGGTGCTGATACTCGCCACCTTCTCCACCGGCAGGCTAATACTGTCAAGGAATCCCGTGATCTTAGCATAAAGAGATGCTACATCACACTTCTCGACGGAGAGGTTAGTAAGAAACTCTATGGTGACGGCATGCTCACGCAGAAAGGTTACAAACACAATCATGTGCTTCCCTTTGACGCGGTCCGTACTCTCGTCGCAGCTCAGACCAATGAATGGACTCGAATAAATGAATTCTCTCTGGCGCGCACGAAGGTATGTCGCTATTGCGGCGGTGATCTCTTCAAATCCGTACCTGCACGGGCATCAACGCGTGTGGTTAGTGATAGCTTCACGTATATCACATCCCCCGACGATATGTACTAGAGCAGTGTCACTTACGTCGTATAGTAGGCACCATAACTGCTCTTTGGGAAGCCAGGTGTGCCACGCTGCGCTAGATGTTGGACGAGGTCGACGTACATCTCGATCGGGGCGTCGGACTTAGCGATGAAGAGTGCCGTCTCAAATAGCGCGAGCAGGCGCTCCTTCTCGACGTCTTTCACCTTCTTGTTGTCGTCAATCCGGCGGTTAGCTTTGAGCGCCGCCTCGGCTGTCCTCTGTCTGCGCAGAGCGCGGCGGTGCTTCCTTGTGCGTTGATGCTTCCGCATTGCCTGGGTCTGCACATCGGTCGCCCCTTCTCCTTTGGCGCCGAAGTTCGTGCCACACCGCCATGCACAATGCAGACCGAGCACTTGATTGACGGGAATCCTGCACTCGTCTGACACAGAACAAGCCACGGAGAGTCGTCAGACCACTATTTGTTGAACATAAATAAGGCATCCTGGTATTTCTCCTCGGCTATGTCGGGCAGTTCTGTTTCGGAGGTAACCTCAACCGCTTTCCCCTTCTGTTTACGCTGTCGGGCCTCCGGGGAGGATTTCCCCACACCAGACGTTGGCGTAGCTTGACTGGCACCCCAGTTGATCTTTGTTTGTCGGTACGTCACTTTGATACCCCTTTTGAGACGAGGTCCGACGCGAGTAGTTCCGGCAGCGACAGGATGACGGTTCCTTGTGGGTTCGGGAGCGGCAGGAGTTGATGCGGCAGCGTCAGGAGTTGATGCGGCAGCGTCAGGAGTTGATGCGGCAGCGTCAGGAGTTGATGCGGCAGCGGCAGGAGTTGATGCGGCAGCGACACGAGGTAATGCGGCAGCGCCAGCATGCGTCGAACACTCGCCCTGCGTCCAGATGGTAGGTGCCTCGGGGCCCGAGGAAGGGAAAACAACGGTAGGAGCTGATGGCGAGACTAACACGTGAGCAGTTGAAGCTCATCGTAAGAAGTCTAGGCCAGTAAGGGCGGCTGGCTTCGTGGCTGGGACGGATTCAGGGTTGTCACCTGCGGGCGTTGGATCCGCCATGGCTGCTCAGCTGTGCTGAGCGTGCCGAGCTTGAGAGGGAAGCTACTGCCAGGTTGAGCTTGAACGTCACTTCCTGCAGGGGTTCACGACGAGTGCAGGAACAGAATGAGGGAGCAGATGGGGGTAACCCCTCTCCCGAGCCGCCATGGCGAGGGATCGTGGTCCTGGGTTTCCGTCTTTCCAAGCAAGATGACAACACCCCCACCCACCCCACTGCCATATTTTATGGCGTGTTGGTGTGGACCGTGCCAGCAGCGGTGTGCTGTCTGTGTTCTCATTGGGCAGTTGTTCAACTAGGTTCATCGTACTCTGGTGTGATGGCTTCCAGCGAGGCAAAACGGTTCGGCGCGCACATGCTGTAAGTACAGCGCATGTGAAAAGATTCCAAGTGTGTGGGTGGGGTGGGGTTTTGTGGGAAGGTACAGTTGTGAAAGTTTAAAGAGAGAAAGAGAGGGCTGCACTAGCAAGAATGGGGATACAAATAGGAAACCCTAGAAGGGTTGTACTCGCTATAGAGCACCCCACTACAGGCTAGAGCATAAGATAACATTCTGACACACCCCCATAGCCAAAGTGGGGTGTAATCAGCAGAGCAAGCAAAGCAGTACAAGCTCAGGGTGGATCACAATGTCACCACACATTCTGAGCACAAGTTCAAGAAGCAATAGTTTCAAGTTCACAATTATGAGCAAAGCTAGTGGTAGTCACAACGGGCAAGTGAGGAGGAGGAGAGAGAGTGAGAGGAGAGGAGATAGGAGGCGACGGATGAAGCTGCAGACACACGGGCAACAGGAGGCACACTGGCACAGCGGCTACCGGAACAACGCTCCGGAATACTGGAGTAACTGGCCCCACGGCTAAAGTAGCGGCAGACGAGCAACGGACCCACGGGCGGCTAGCACAGCTGGCTATGACTGGGCTACCGGACGAAGTCCCCAGAATACAGGTGCTGCTGGCGACACGACGGCAACCTCCATTCAGCTTCCCCAAACTATCCCACACTCTCGGCACACGCCCACTGCTCAAACCATAGCTCCACTCCCACGCACCCCCCTTAAACCCTAAACCCCAGTCTCCCACTCATCCACCCCCCTCAGCGACAGCTGCAGCAGTGGGAGACGAAGGAGGAGGAGGAGCAAAGGGAGGAATGCACAACTGCCACCCCCATACTCGCCACCCCCCAGGTGCGCCCCCCTCAGGTTGCCTCGACAGGCGACGGGAAAAGGAGGGGGGGGGGGGGGGGGGGGCGGTGCACATGCCGTAGGTAGGGCGACGGGGCCGGGGCCGGGGCGCTGGTAGGGCGACGGGGCTAGGGCCGGGGCTGCAGGTATGGCGACGGGACCGGGGTCGCAGGTGACGCGACGGGGCCGGGGTCGCAGGCAGGGCGATGGGGCCGGGGCCGTAGGTAGGGCGACGGGGTGCGACGCGCGGGTCCCCGTCGCCCGTCGCAGCGCCTCCCGGGGGGGGCGCGCCGAGTGACGAGGCAAAAAACCCGTCGCGCGCCTTGGGGGCGCATGGTGGGCAGAAAACCGCCGCGCGCCTCGGGGCGCACGGCGGGCAGAAAACCGCCGCGCGCCTCGGGGCGCACGGCGGGCAGAGAACCGCCGCGCGCCTCGGGGTGCACGGCGGGAAGAAAAACTGCCGCACGCCACGGGGCGTGCAGCACATAGAGTAGCAGTAGTAGTTGCAGCGGAAGCAACGAGGTGGTGAGCCCACCCACAGGATCGATCCAAGGGGATCGACCTGCTCTGATAGCATGTGAAAGTTTAAAAAGAGAAAGAGAGGGCTGCACTAGCAAGAATGGGGATACAAATAGGAAACCCTAGAAGGGTTGTACTCGCTATAGAGCACCCCACTACAGGCTAGAGCATAAGATAACATTCTGACAACAGTCTGTAAACGCGTCGCCCCCCCCCCCCCCCGCCCGGGCGGTCAAGTCCGTTTCAGTGTGACTCGCTGAAGTATACTGATTCGTCAGTGTTACTTGTTCTGAAACACGCAAATTGGTCAGTGTGGCAAAATTGCAAATACTGAAATTACAGTGCAAAAATGAGGCATATACTGATTTTTCAGGGAAAACGGAAATCAGAGCTACAAATTCAGCGTAATCAACGTGTTTTACGCCGATATCTGAGGGCCTGCGTGTCAGAATCCCAACCACTAGACCATTGGGATAAAAGGGCTTGTTAAGTAGCGGGTTAGTGCGCCCATAACCCCCCAGGCCAACGTGCCTGTAACCCTTCCCTAGGATCAATCGGGGATCTCCAGTGGACCTCTGACACCCCCCCGCACTGAGATGCCCGAGGTGCACACACTGGGATTCGAACCCGAGACCTTCGCTCTGATACCATGTCAGAATCTTAACAAGCTCTTTTATCCCAATGTTCTAGTGGTTGGGATTCTGACACTGCGCTAGTATGTGAGGGCAAAGTAAGTTGATTAAAGCAAAGAGATACAAGATTATATAAGAGTACAAGGAATATGAGGAGATACACTTGTAACTACTTTACTGTTGCTGTTGCGGTTCGATACAGTGACGACTCGGGCAACTGCTCTGTAGCGAGTCAGTTGTGTGTCCTTGCTGTCGCGCTGTACTTGTCAGGTCAAAGGTCGCTGACCTTTGACTTTCGCGTAACCTCTGTGAGAATAAGCGAACAGGAATTGATGAACTAGAAGTGAAATGAGTACAAGTGGTAAACCCTAGAATTGTGTACCCCCTATAGGCTAACCCACTGTAGCCTACACAAGCATAACATATATAATGTTTGACACACCCCCATAGGCAAAGTGGGGGAGAACAAGGGGTCACAAGACCAGTCAAGCAAAGCAAAGCAAGCTCAGGGTGGATCACAAAGTCACCACACAGTCCGAGCACAAGAGCAGGGCCACAGGCCAGTTCACATGCAGGAGTACAGACAATATATAAAACTAGACAAGCAAGAGCAGGTATATATATATGTCACAGTACAAGTAAAGTCAAGAGGAGAGCAAGTGAGGCAAGACAGACACAAGACCCAGCTGGGTGCAAAAGCGCTGATGATCACAAGGCGCGAGTGCCTTGGTGAACACATCAGCAGTGTTGGCCTCAGAGGCCACGTACGCAAGTCGCAACTGACCACGCTGCTGCAGCTCACGAGCAAGGAAGTAGCGGAGAGCAATGTGCTTCGTTCTGTGCTCCAAGCGCTGCTCTCGACACAAGGCCAGCATGGCCTTGTTGTCTACGTACA
The DNA here is from genome assembly GCA_948144175.1 of Closterium sp. NIES-65. NCBI lineage: Eukaryota > Viridiplantae > Streptophyta > Zygnematophyceae > Desmidiales > Closteriaceae > Closterium > Closterium sp. NIES-65. The sequence continues at coordinate 95,848 of CANXME010000416.1, forward strand.
GCACTGGAGGAGAACGAGGCGGCTCTCCAAGGTCAGTCAGCAGGTAGGTGAGCCAGCGAAGCTCCTGTGCAGCCATGGCCCCGGCGTAGATCTCAGCCTCACAACTGGAGCCGAGAACCGAAGACGAGCGAGTAGACCGCCACGAGACAGAGCCGGAACCAAGGCTGAAGGTGTAACCCTGTGACGACCGCTGCGTAGCCTGGTCGTCAGCCCAAGAAGCGTCCGCGTGGCCGGTAAGGACCACTGGACTCCGCCCTCCAAGCACAAGCCCCATGCCGACGTACTTCACAGGTAGCGCAATACCCTCTTCGCTGCAGCCATGTGCTCTGGTCTGTGTCTCCCAGGAGCAACATAGCGTGCAAGAATGCTCAGAGGGTATGCAAGGTCAGGTCGTGTGCAGGTCATCAGGTACATGAGGCAGCCAACAAGCTCTGCATACGGACCACTCGACTCTACGGACTCATCCGAAGGCAGAGCTGAGAGTGAGTGGCGAGTAGGCAGAGGAGTGGCCTGAGGCGAGGAGTACGTGAAGCCGAAGCGCTGAAGGACCTGCTGCACCATGTGTGACTGAGTCAAGGTAATGGTGCGGCGTGCTCTGTCCCGAGTGATCTGCAAGCCAAGGTAGCTGCGCAGTTCACCCAGGTCTGTGCACGTGTGTCTCTTCAGCAGTTCGGACTTCACGTAGGCGAGTCCAGCAGTGTCCGCTGTGGCAAAGACCAAGTCGTCGACGTACACGAGGATGTAGAACGGCGGCAGTGAAGTGTCGGTGCGCAGAAACAGCGACGGGTCGGATGTAGAAGGAGCAAACCCAAGAGCCGCAAGCGTAGTCCTCAGTGTGTCGTGCCACTCACGCGGTGCCTGGCGGAGACCGTAGACTGGCCGTCGGAGGCTCCACTGGGTGCCAGGAGGGAAAGTCCCAGTGAAGCCAGGTGGACGGCGCAGCCAGATCTCCTCGTGCAGGCTACCCTGCAGGAACGCAGTGCTGAAGTCGAGAGAGTGAAGCTCGTAGTCGCGCTGAGCGGCTATGTGCAGCAGCACCCGAAGAGTGGTCATCTTCGGGGTTGGAGAGAAGGTCTGAAAGTAGTCAACTCCCTGCCGCTGAACTGAAAGCCACGAGCAACGTAGCGCCTTGAAGACAGGGGGAGAGCCGGCGGACCGCTTCACCCTGAAGATCCAATGCCATGACGATGTTCGCCCCAGGAGGGGGAACCGCGTCAACGTAGGTGCCTGTGGACTTCCAGGAAGCCATCTCTGCATCCATAGCTGCCTGCCACTGAGAGGAGTAGGGACCCTCTACGGCCTCCGCGTAAGAACGCGGAGTCGGGATGTCTAGTGCATCCGGGTCTCCCTCAGGGGCAAGCAGTACAGACGCGAGATGAGGTGAAGCAGCCGCTAGACACTGTAACTCCTCCTGTCTGTCCTCTAGGACGTCCGTGCCAAGAGCACACTCACCCCCGACGGACGGAGGACAGACAGACGCAGACTCAGCAACAAGACCAGCAGCGTAGTCGAGACGACAGCGAGCAGCAAAGTCAACGAGCTCAGCGACTAGAGCAGACGCAGCAGTGGACTCAAAAGAGGGGTCAGTGACGACAGTAGCAAGCAGACGCGTGACAGTAGGACTGGCAGCGCGAAGAGAGTCCGACTCAGGGTCGGCAAGCGCAGGAAGAGAGGACTCAGGAGGAGAAGGCAAAGGGGCACGCAGAGGAGCAGTGGACGGACGCAGAGACATCCGGTGCGTGCCAGGGACAGGAGGAGGACGCTGACGCGAACCGCGACCACTAGCGCGAGCAGCACGAACAGGCGACGCGGGACGAGACGCAGGCTCACGACGCTCAGCAAGACCTCCAGTAGGACCAGTGTAAGGAGAGGGAGCAGGCAGAGGAGAGGAAGGCTCCAACAGTGACTGCGACTGGACAGGCTGTGGACACTCTACCGAAGGAAAGACCAAGAACCTGCTGTAGGAGCGGAACGAAGTACGGCCGAGGCCGCGCGGCAGCTCCAGACTCAGCAGGGACAGCACCAGCACCCTCAGCGACAGCACCAGCGCCACCAACACCTCCAGCGGCAGGACCTCCAGCAGCACCAGCAGCAGAACCACTGCCAGGACAGACAGCAGTAGTCTCAGCACCAACACCCTCAGCAGCTCCAGCTCCAGTAGGACCCGCAGGCCCAGCAGCTCCGGGACCGGCAGCACCAGCACCCTCGACGGTCGACGAAGCTCCAGCTCCAGCAGCACTCCTCCAGCGGCGAGCAAACCACTCACGCAGCTCCTGTGGAGAGAGGGGCTCCCGGCGAGACGCAGCAGCAGGAGAAACCCCAGGCTCAGCAGCTCCAGACTCAGCACCCCCAGGCACAGCCGCTCCAGACTCAGCACCTCCAGGCTCAGCAGCTCCAGACTCAGCACCCCCAGACTCAGTAGCTCCAGCTCCAGTAGGACCCGCAGGCCCAGCAGCTCCGGGACCGGCAGCACCCTCAGCAGGCGAAGAAGCTCCAGCTCCAGCAGCACGCCTCCAACGGCGAGCAAACCACTCGCGCAGCTCCTGTGGAGAGAGCGGCTCCCGCCGAGACGGAAGAACCGGAGAGCCCCCAGGTCCAGCAGGCGCAGGCTCCGCACCTCGACGCCCAGCACCCCCAGGCTCAGCAGCTCCTGACGTAGCACCCTCCGGCTCAGCACCCCCCGGCTTAGCACCCCCAGACTCAGCACCCCCCGGCCTCGCACCCCCAGGCTCAGCACCCCAGGCTCAGCACCCCCAGCAGCAGCACCCCCAGGCTCAGCACCCGCAGTAGGACCAGACTCAGCAGCAACCTCGACTGGCTCGACCGTGTCTACCTGGGACACACCTGAAGGGCAGGAACCTGAGGGGGGAGGGGTCTACCGGGGGGGGAACTGGTACCAGGAAGTCCGGTGGGGGGGGAAGGGAAGGAGTACGGTAGGGGAAGAGGCGGTAGAAGGGGACTGACTCGTCGAACGTGACGTCCTGGGAGGACAGAACACGACGAGAGGAGGGGTGGTAGAACTGCCACCCTGGAGCGTCAGGGGGGAAGCCAAGGAAGACACAGGGAGCAGCACGGGGGGACAGCTTGTCCGCAGACAAGTCGCGGACAAACGCCCGAGATCCCCAGACACGGAACGCAGACGCATCGCCGACCTTCCCCGTCCACAGTAACACTGGGGACATCGCGGGCCGAGAGACCCTGGGGTGAAGGTTGAGCTGATGCGCCGCGTACCGAACCGCAAACGGCCACAGAAAATGGGGGGCAGCCGCATGCATCATGGACGTACGAGCGACATCCATGACCATGCCAATGCGGCGCTCAGCAATCCCATTTTGCTGTGGAGAGTCCGGAAGCGTAAAGGTCTGGCGGATCCCCTGTGCACGACAGTAGTCTCGCAGAAGGCGAGAGGAGAACTCCCCACCTCGGTCAGAGTGCAGACGCAGAACAGGAAAGTCCGAGCCGAAGCTCCTCCTGAGCTGGAGACGAGCCTCGCGGATCCAGTCGATCAGCACCTCAGTGACAGCACCCTTGCTGCGCAAGGGGAAGACTGAGGTGTAACGCGAGTAGTCGTCAACCACCAACAGGAAGTAGCGCTCGTGACCCTGCCCACGGACGGGGGCCGGGCCCCACACGTCCATGTGAAGCGTCTGCAGAGGAGCCTCTGTCGGGGGAAACTTGGAGGAGTGAGGAGCAGCCCTGAGGCGGCCCCTCGACACAGGGGACACAGGAAGGTCCTGGTCCCGAAGGAAGGGGAGGGAGAGACTGGGGAAGACCAGAGACAAGGACACGGGAAGCCATGCCCCGAAGACGGGGCAAGGAGGGGTGGCCTAGACGGTGGTGCCACAGAAGAGTCTCGTGAGACAGGAGGCGACACGAGCAGGGGGCAGACTCAGGACCAGACCTGGACGCAGCAGCAAACACCTGACCCGACGCTGCTACCTGACCGGACGCGGGGACAGGAGGAGACTCAGTGGTCAGGGTGTAGAGGCTCGACCCCGGCCGACGCGAGAACGTGGCCAGGTGCCGGCCTGTGCGTGCGTCCGTGCAGTGGGTCACCCGCTGACTCGCAGGAGTGAACTGGTGAACCCCCCATCCTGTAGGTCTGCACCACTCACCAAGTTCGTCGAGAACGAGGGGAGGTACAGGCAGAGAGGGTGCCCGAGGGGGGCAGCCGGACACGGGAGGACAGTGGAGAAGTGAGCGAGGACAGGACCCCCAGAGGGGTCAGCCAGGGAGACTGCAACCGGCCGACCAAGCGGCGTGAGTGTGGTGCGGTCCCGAAAGAAGGAGCGAGAAGCCCCAGAGTCAAGTGTAAAGGTGAGGGGGGCCGAAGCCAACGCGGTACCGAGCGCAGCCTCACCCGCACCTGAGGAAGCAGAACTCACTAGCACCTAGGGCAGCAGCCGCACCTGTACCTGGAGCAGGAGACTCACTAGCACCCAGAGCAGCAGCCTCACCAGTAGCTAGAGCAGCAGGTCCTATACCTGGGTCAGGCGGGACGCACAGGTGACCGGCACGGTCAGCACTAGTAGGCAATGCATACATGGCAGTGAGAATAGCATCATAGTCAAGAGCATATATATCTACCCTCTGCCTAAGCAACTCCACCCAGTCGGGAAGCTCAGCCCTCGTCGCCAAACACGGTACGCCAGGCGTCGCTCAGACGGGCGAAGCAGCGGGACGGTGTATGACTACGTGTCCCACAAGGCTGACCAGTCCGAGTACCAGTGCGAATCACGTAAGAGCAGCGAACAGCACTGAGAGACCTCCACTCTGAGCGTACCACTCACGAAGCTGGCGAGGCGTGAGAGACACGCGAGAGGGTCGCGGGAGCTGCATCAGGCCGCCACCACGAGTAGAAGCAGCAGGAGTGGTAGAGGGAGTAGCGTCGCCACCCCTACAGCCCCAACCAGCGTACCACTCACGCAGCTGCTGGGGCGTGAGGGACTCACGCCGGCGTCGCTGGGGCTGCATTTGGCTCCGCAAGTAGAAGCAGGAGCAGGACTAGCAGCAGAGGGGCAGGCAGCCAGGCAAGCCAAAAGGCAGGCAGGCAGGCAAGCAGGCGACGCGCAGCGTGCTAGCAGGGCAAGAGCTCACCAGTGGTGGGAAGAGTAGGCTCGGCGACTCAGCGGCTCGGCAGCTCGGCGGCTCGGCGGCTCGGGCGACTCGGGCGGCTCGGCGGCAAGGCAGCTCGGCAGCAACTGCAGCTCAGCAGCTCGGTGACTCGGCGGCTCGGCGGCAGGGCGGCTCGGCAGCAACTGCAGCTCAGCAGCTCAGCGACCTGGCCGGCTCGGCTGCAGGGCGGCTCGGCTGCTGGGCGGCTCGGGTGCAGGGCGGCTCGGCGGTGGGGCGGCTCGGCTGCTGCAGGTGAGCGGCTCGGCTGCTGCAGCGGGAGATGAAGGAGGAGGAGAAGCACGGGAGGCCACACACTTAAGCTTGAATGTTTCCAACACTCCCCTTCGCTTCTGGAGTGTCGCTGTTGGTGACGTGGCTCTGTCCAGTCATCAGCATGCTGTCAGAATATATAGCTTACTTATTTGTGTAGGCTATAGTGGGTATCCCATAGGGGGTACAACCCAACTAGGGTTTCCTATTTGTACTCACTTCATTCGTAGTCATTTCCATTCACGTTCCTTTCTTCACATGGAATCAGAGCAAGGTCCCATCCTAGGGACTGTTCTTTAGGGCCCACCGAAGCGCGCCGAGGGCGCGCGCCTTTTTTTTAGCGAACCCTTCGAGTCGCCCTTTTCCTCGCGGCCCCGCCGCCCTACTTCGCGGCCCGACCGCCACCTACTCGCGGCCCAGCCGCCGCCCTACCTTAGCGGCCCACCC